>JAWIIS010000032.1:3600000-3991166 GCA_033682625.1 Helicoverpa zea x Helicoverpa armigera
CTGTCATAGACAGTTTTGATTTTGGAACTTTATCTGTTGCTGCCAGTATCATTCTTATGTTATATGAAGTTCATGGTGAGGCAATTCGGATTTTGGTGAGCTTTTTTTGATTAGTGCAAAAATGGTGATAGTTTTTTTAACTAGCTAGTTGAGCTAGGAGTCGAGTTATTCTATTAAGATCATATGAAAACAAAATCATAGATTCACTTTACGTTAATTTGTTTTACTGACACATTGGATGTAATCGATCAGGGCTCTGTATCGGAATACTGAATTCTGCACCATTTTGAATCTGGAACTATCATAGATAAGTTACTAGTTTGAATTTGGAACTTTATCTGGTTCGGCCATGTTCTAATGTAAAAAGAGGTTCGTTAAAGCAAATCTTATATTGGTGAGATTTGTTTGGTCAAAGTGTGTTGATATTTTTCTCAAATAACAAACTAAGATTAAATAAAGTAAGAACCCTGTGTTATTTAGCGAACTACTTCCGTTACTTTAAGATCACGTGGAAAAGCTTATAAATAGCTTCACCCTCTTTCTTTAAATAACTTTATTAGTAGCATATTCAATATTTCTGCTATTGTGTTTTATTTTTACTTTTTTTTTTTTTTTTTTTTTTCTTTATTTCTAAGGCACTTACATAATTTCTTAATACAACAATACAGCCACACAACGCAAACCTCACAGGGTTTATCTGTGTATGGCGAGTCGTTTTATACATACAAAGATAATTGTTAATTAATTCTGTGTCAGGAAACGCTTACATTTGTACCTATAACTTTTTAACATTCCATAAGTCTGAGTCGCCTTTATGACTTTTTAAAAAATATGGCAGACAAAACGTGCCATATAAACTTTTTGGACATAAAAGTTCCACATTTCATATGGATGACAATCTAAACGTCAAAGTAATTTAAAAAGTAATATACCACTCAAAGCTCGAGACATGAAGCAATATCTGCGACAGTCGACGTATCTTTTAAGAGAAAAGATAGCCTTTTGTTCGCTTTCTTTAACCTTAATAAGCCCCGAAATTAAAGACGGCCCATGAGTTTAAGTCAAACAAGGATTAAAAATAAGATGATAGATTAAATACGTTTTTTTGTTCAGTGCAAACAAGATTATAATGTGAAATAAATTGCAGAATATAAAATTGAATTCTACCACCAAGTATTTATTGTTCATCCGAAAAAAGTGTGTTTTACTTATCAGGAAAGTTTTTACAGCGTATCAAAAACACAGTCGTGTGAGGATAAATTTCAAAGCAAATTAATATATTGATGAAAAAATATTTGTAGGTAATATTTTCACGAGATGGGATATATTATACGCAAAATAATTGGAAACATATATTTTGATTTATAATAACGTTGATTTTTCTTACTCACCCAATATCACGAAAAAAATCATAAACATATGCAATAAAAATCTTATTTTCGTCATCAGTTACGTTTCACAAAAGCTATAAAACTCTTTAATACGTTCTATAAAGAATTTATTGTCTATTAAATTCCGTCTTAAGTCCAACGAGGCATGATATGAAGGCTGAGCCGTTCGAGATATTAAATTTGAATGGCTTGGATTTCGTAATATCCTCAACTTAATTTTAAAGATGGATTATTCTTGAAGTAAGGTGCTGATAGCTGATGAAGTTAATATTTAAAAATATTGTACTGATGAAGTATAAATTGGATTTATTCAGACAAAATAATCAAGTGTACTAACTTAAAATCTTATTCTTACTGCGTTCACTACTTGGTCAGAATATTTTTTGTTATGCCAAAAGAATATTCCTGAGCCGTATTGTGTTACCGTAAAGTAAACCAAATCCAAATAACATCGTTCTTAAGCCTTAACAACAATAAAACGTGTTTGTACAAATATTCCTATCACGAAAATAAGCTGAAATTCTTAATCCTATTTTTCTTCGCATTTACTTTCAGCCAGTTATAGAGTAGGTTTTGGCTGGCTTCCAATCCTAGGTCCTAGTGCCTTTAGCGGTCCGGCACACAGCAAACTTTTAGTCGCCCGATAGTTTGTTCGGGCTCGTGAATCAGTATGACAATGAATAGGCAGTAGTAGGATCAGAAATAACTTTATTGCATCCCATAATGCTTACAAGGCTGGTTGGTTTTAAAGAGAAACAATTATGGATCCTGTCGAGTACAGCATGTTACTTTTTAAAGGACGTATCTAGCCGGTATCATACCCACTGAAAACTTTGAGGTCAAGATTTTCTTTAAAAACAAAAGCCGACCATTTAGTCAACTGTCGGCCAACTAAAAGTTTGTAGTCTGTGGATAATCTTAGAGTTAAAGCAAAAACTTTTATAGGATAATGACGATAAGAAATGGTTAATGGCTTGTACATAATGACCGACCACTGAGTAATATTGGATAGATATACAATGCTTAAGGTCGTAAAGCTAACATCTCATGGGCACTTTAATGGCACTTCATATGGAGGCAGATATTAGATAATGTTATGGGAGCTATGCCTAAATGGAGAAAGTACTTATAAAACTTAGGTACATCAAGCATAAGCGTCCGTTTTTCTTAAAACAACTGCTTATTTGTAAAATAGAAAGTGAAAATTCATAAGTAAACCGTCGTTTTAAGAAAGTTTACTTTCATGTCATTAGTGAATTTGGGCCTTAGTGTCATACACATAGGCAATCATTTAGTTATATTGAGTGCTTGTCACTAGTCCTGCAAAATTTCAGATTTATATATCGGCGGCGGTTGTTCGAAAGAGTTACCGCGGCCCTGGCATAAAAGCCCTACGAAGAAACAAGATGAGTTTTAGAAAAAAGTTCTACTAACGCCGTATCAAACAGTGTCTTGTATCGTATCCTCAGATTAGCCCGCACTAGGAGACTGATTAAAATATTAGAATCACAATAGCCTGCTCTCATAATAAACACAAATTTATTAATCTACCAATAGAACAAAGCAGCAACCGAGCCTTTCTACAACCAGGAAAATGGTAGATTACATTATGAAGAGGAACAAGTCTGTAATCGGAGTTAAAATGCAGCGTCATTGCTTTGCTTCGATGGCTATTTCTTTTGTTGATTGTATATCGACTGTAATTAGGGCTGTGATCTTGTTAATAAGAGAATATACACTATTATGTGGATTCTTTTGCATAAAGCGTTGCTGGGGAGTTTGTTGCACCACATCTTCCCAGAAATAACACATAGGAAGTGGTGAAGGGATGTTTTGAGAAAAAAAAAGTGCTGATCTTTGCCTAGTTTGTTTAAATGATTTTGATTTATTTTTTGTATGGAGCCTAAAACATCACAAGTATAAAGTAATAATAAGTACCTTTGTCGTGAAACAAATATATCGACGTCATGGATTTAAGCAGACAATCACTCAGCAACTAGCTAATTAATTATGAAGTATATTTTACAAATTAAGCCATAGTAAAGTTTCGAAAAAAACATCATAATATTAATTTCGTTTTACTCCTTTTTGCCAAGTTTAATGAAAACCTTAACTTAATCTAGCGTATCTAATTCCTAACAGCCCTACTCCCATGAAAAGGTTTCCCTTACAAATAATAGGCTTTTTATTCCACTGAATAAAACAAGCCTTTCGCCTTTGTCTGTATTACGAAACATGGTTCGTTAATTAACCTAGCTGTCAATCTGATGAACAGGGCTTTTCATTGTATGAATGAGTTAGGGCTGATTTCTTTGATCAAGGTTGACATGGTATGGCCATTATTTTTATTGAGTAGCTATTAATTACTTTGGAAAAATGGCGTGGAAAAATATTTTTTGGTCGAGGGTTGATTGATTGAAATTGGTTTTATGTGTAATGAAAATATATGATAGATAAAAAAGGTTTTAACGCTCCATGTGTTATTTTAATTACAATTTTCTATTACATTAAATAAAGATACCTATCTCAAAAATGGACTTTCAATCTACGATATACAAAAAAAAAACAGTAATTAATTCGAACGTTTAAGTAAAATGAAATGATAATTTCTATAACAGTTAAGTATGAAGCCTTTCAATGTTTGAACACAATGCCGTAGTTAAATGTAATGAATTATATTTCATTTCATTTTTGAATGTCAAATTGTCTCGGTAAAATGTAAAAACAAATAAAAATAACCAACTACAAAGCTTCACAAAGATCGATAATATGATAAAATTGTAGTTGACAACCCTGAAAACGATCACCATTATAACGAAGATTATATTGTTGAAACAAAATTGGTCAACAATAGTGACGGCTCCGGGAATTCGGTTTTTCAATAAACTGCTTAAAATATGATCCGAAAATTCAAAGAGAAAAGGCATTGAGTTGGATGAAATTACTAGGTAGGTAAAATGAAACTGAACGGCGGATATTAATCCGTTTTAATAGGATCATTAAAATCAACTTTATTTTGGATTACTCGGTGATATGTTTCCTACACCTCTCTAGCATTTTTTTTACTTTGCTATCCCACTACTGAGTAAAAGCCTCCCCTATAATCTTCTATAGCTTTCCCAAGGGAGTGAGAAGTGGTAGAACGTTTTGTTATAATATTGAATCCTGAGCTTGCAATTCTAGTTTCTGCGGACTTTCACACCATTTCCCTCCTCTACTCGAGGCTATATATTTTTATATTGCTTGTCTATGTGTAAAGCGTGCAACGACCATTAATCATTCATAGTTCAATGATAATTGTATTCTTGGATACAACGGTTATATGCTTCGCTTGATACGAGAGCATTCAGACATGAAACGCATCCATACAATATATGTATAGGACAATAATATTATTTACTTCCCATGGTTTCGTCTGCTTTTTGAAAACTACATATACAATCCTATTCCTATATATAAAATTAAGACGAATAAATGAACTAATATTTCCAAAAATAATATCAAAGAACGCTATAATTGCATAAAAACTGGCAAAACAAATTCCCACCACCCATGGTGTGTAGGTACTTTATTTGCGAATTGTACCAAAACAATAATTTCTACAAGCTACGGATTTAACTGTTTCATGCCAAAATGTATAATGAGTTCCTAAAGTTTGCAAGCAACTTATGTTTCTACTAAATGAATGGAAAAACTTTCATTTTAGCTTCAAGGTCGCTCTTATAACCTTTCCGCATTTTGTTTTGCAAAACCAATTTTAGAACACTGTTTTCGAACATCAACCTATTTCAAACATTTTTTGTATTTGGAATGCCATTAATTTGAAATCGCATATTGAAAGTGTTATGTGCCAGTATTCAGAACATAAAAAACTGGCCATAAAATTCCTAGCATCAAAAGAGGTAACATTTTAAGGTGTAAAACCTTTTTGCTAAGTATTTCTTTTAGAATTTCGTGCAGATGGTCCCGTCACAATATATTAAGTTAACCGCTAACGTGGCGTTGTTCGTTGATGCATGGAGCTCACGTGCGACTCGTATTATCTTCAGTAGGCTGTTAGAATTAGCTACTGGAGGGGAAAGATAAAGCGATTTTAGGAACGTGTGCCATGTGCCCATTCTACCATATTTTACAATTACGCTCGTAATTTGTTTTGACGATGTAATATAGAAACAATTTTGTTCAGCTTACAAGAAGTACTCTGAGGGCGTGTTGATGATGATAAAATGGGTCGGAGGTGAATTATAATAATGTTTTTTAATGAATATTTTTTTATCTGTTCTGTTTTTTATTGTTATTGTGCCTGCATGTTATGTACTATGTATGTGTAACATTTTCCACAGAAACTATCAAACTATGCAAGAGACATTACCATGTACAAGTTTGTGCAGACGCAGGTGATAGTACTCCGGGGATGGCATTACGACACGATCGGGAGAGATGAGACGCAACTGTCTGTAACTGCTTCTGAGGCACAAGTAGGTACACAGCTTAAACCTACGTTGGTAAGGAATATTTAACCATTTGGTAATAGCGATATTACTTTTGTATATTGATGCGGATATTATCTATGGCCCGTTGTGTACCAGGATCGCGGTAACTCATTCTAATAATCCTACAAAAAAACTATGGTCTTGCAACTTCTTCTTAAAGTGTGGGCGAGCTATCAGTTAGAGCTTTTCCTAATCAGTCTAACAGCCTTAGATTATGAAAAGGCAATACGTAGGGGCATATCCTTTCGCCTTGGATAAGGCCTGCGTTTAGCAGTGAACGTTTTTCAGCTGTAATGACGATTGATGTAGGGCATAAACATACCTACCATATATCGACATACTACTGATAGATTATACAAGCAAAATACGACACCAGTGGCGAAGGGTGGTTTAATGAAATAGGGAAGCCGCAGCAAAAAAAACTGGGGGGGGGGAGTACTCAGGGATGGGGGGGAGAGGTAATGGAGGTAATTTCTCAGTCCACCTTTTAGCACTGACTGAGAGACTGATAGTTTGAACATGTTTTCTCGAGGAATTCGGCAGATTATTAATATCTATAAAACTTTATTATCTTTAGTTAGGTATATTAACTACTAGAATCTGAGAAAAGTTGGCACTAGAAACAATACCTTTTAAGTATTTAATTTACAACGGCCTGTTAGCCATTGTTATCGTAGGTACCTATGTGTTTCATAACTCCGTCAGCAGGACGTTAGAAATTTTAATATTGACGTATTATTGGTAGGTAATTCACCCGAGCGGCGTGCCCGAGTTTTATAACACGTTTTTATTCTCAAAACTTAACCTTGAAAAATAAGTTCCTTCCTAAAGTAAATAATCTGTCGGAAAACAGTCTAATGCGATAAATGCTATCCTAGTTAAGTTTTCAAAGTAGGTACACTAAAAAGAAACCTGATGCAAACTGTCTGCGTATCAAAGTAACTCATTTCAATGTACCTCTATTTTTTTCACTACACACACTATACTTGTACTGAGTAGAGATGAGTCCGATATCATGTCACATGTTAAAATCATCGATATTTTAAAATCATTTCATCATGCAATGACAACGACAAAATCATCAATGCTTTTAAATCATTACTCGAATCGAATGACAATGAATGAATTGAATGCCAACTTCGGTGATTTTCGGCCGTTTCGCTCGGCCCCGCTCGGGTGTGCTCGGTCGCAATCGCAATGCGCAGCGGCGGCCCGGCGGCGGGCGGTTCGAATCGCAACGTTGCGACACTTATGTGTGACTGTTGCGAGGCTTGCCCGATCGTATGACTGGGCGCACGGAACGGCAACAATTCTTTCACTTCGTTGTTTAAGTTTGCGCGCGAACTTGACTCGAAAGGTTGTTTTTTTGTGAATCATTGTTTTGGATTGAACTTTTGATTAGGAAAGGACGAGCATCCTTACCTAATTTTATTTTACGCGTACGAACTTACGAAGTACGTAGTGTAATTTGTTAATTGACTTATGCCGTAGTAAATATTGAAGTGTATTACAAATTTTAAAACCAAGTTAGTATTTGCAGTTTGTGCCTAAAATATTAAAAACGTATGGTAGGTACTTAACGTTCTTATTTAATGAGTGGTTACAGTTTACCTAAATACCTATTAATAAAAAATGGCATCAACTTTAAGAAAAACATCCAACGTCTGGGTACATTTTGACATTGAATCCGTTGGTGAAAAGACAGCAGTGTGTAAACTGTGCAGGGTAAAATTATCCTATAAAACTTCCTCAACAAATTTAAAAAAACATATTTTAAGAAAACATCCTACGGTTGAAATTCAAGATGAACGTAGGAACATGGGTATGCACCAAAACAGTTCAGAACAACGTTTGGAACAGGAAGCTGGCCCTTCTAATCAAGCAGGATCCCAAAATCTGACTCAACAGTCTGTTGTTGCTTCTTCTGCTAGTCACTCAGCCGAGGGTAATCCGTTGCCACAACCACACATTATCCAGCAGTCTTTAGTTCGACAACCTACAATAGCTCAATTTACACAGAGAAAAAAAATTACACCATCTGAACAGGAAAGGTTGAATAGACTACTTATGAAATTGTTCATGTTAGATTTTCAACCATTCAGTATTGTGGAAGACGAGGGCTTTGTTGCATTTGTTCATGGTCTAAATCCCATTTACCAACTACCTAGTCGTAAGTACCTTTCAAACACTTTACTGCCATCAATGTACCAGCAAGTTTTTAATGAAACAAAAACAAAAATGACTGAAGAAGCAAAAAGTGTATGCCTTACCACAGACTGCTGGACATCAAAAGCAAATGAGTCATATATGGCCATAACAGCTCATTACATCGATCAAAACTATATTTTGAAGTCGCTTCTCCTGCAGTGTGAAGTCCTCCCTGGACATCATACCGCCATAAACTTAGCAGCTCAATTAAGAAAATGTGCATCGACTTGGAACATTACAGACAAAATTACCATAGTTGTGTCTGACAACGCGAGTAACATAGTCTCCGCTATCACGACTGAGCTGAATTGGCGCCATTTTGGGTGTTATGCACACAGTTTAAATTTAATTGTCAAGAGTGGATTAAGCGTTGAAAATTTGCAACAGACAATCACCAAAGTGAAGAACATTGTATCTTTTTACAAACGTAGCCCTTTGGCCACAGAAAAGTTTGTAAAATATCAGGTCCAACAATCGGAGGCAAAAACAGCAAAAAAACTCACTCAGTCTGTGGAAACTCGATGGAACTCTGACTTTCATATGCTGCAAAGGTTTCTTGAACTTAGAGAGGCTGTAACTGCAACACTTCCACTCAGCAACTTCAAAGGTACATATCTTGAAGACAATGATTGGAAAATTATTCAAGATTTGCAGTGCGTGCTTAAACCCTTCGATGAAGTGTCTACGCGTATGAGTGGAGAAAAATATTTGACGGGTGGAGAAGTGATTCCAATCACACAGTGTCTTTTGCAAACATTAGAAACTCTAGAGTTGAGAGAGTTGCATGATGTTGTGAAATTGGTTTTAAAAAAGCTAAAAAAGGAAACTTCGGAAAGGTTTCGCAATTTGGAATTTAGCAGAACACTTGCACTATCAACTTTTTTAGATCCGAGGTTTAAAATTTTCATGTTTCCACAACATCTGGCTGAAGAAACGAAAAAAGTTGTCATCGAATTGGTAGCTGCGTCAATTGCAAAAACTAAACAATTAACTACTCCAACCCTAGCTACGACACAAAACTCGGGAAGTAATACTGAACCATCCATATGGAATTTATATAGGACAGCAATTGCGAAAATAGAGCCTAAAGGAACCCCGTTATCAAGAGCGATAGCGGAAGTTCAAAGGTACCTAGACGATGACATCCTTCTAATGGGATCGGAACACGACACTCCACTTCAGTGGTGGAAAAACCACGAACATGTTTACCCAAATTTGACGAAATTAGTTTTTACTAAGTGCTGTGTGCTGGCAACATCAGTGCCTTGTGAAAGGGTATTTTCACGAGCTGGTACCATGGTATCCGAAAGACGCACTCGCCTAGGAGTTTCAAAAGTAAAACAGCTTATGTTTTTAAACGTCAATTGTAGCCAATGAATAGGCACAACAGGCAAGAAAATGTAAATATTTGTAGATATACACATAAAAAAAAAAAAAAAACAAAAAAAAAACAAAAAGCAAAAAAAAAAAAAAAAACAAATAGGTACCAAGAAGTAAGTACCTCAATTTAATCATTGTAAATATACCAATCTTTTAAATGCGCCAAAGAAAAGCAAAATGATATTATATTTTTATTAGGTACCAGTATTATTTTGCTAGTCTTTGCCAGTCCTAAGCCTGGACAAAGCATGAAGGTAAGATTGGAATATTACTTGTAGGAAAGGTGCGTTGGTATTTACGCAACCAAGTTTTTACGCCTACTACTAAATAACAAATGATAAA
Source organism: Helicoverpa zea x Helicoverpa armigera (assembly GCA_033682625.1). Lineage (NCBI taxonomy): Eukaryota > Metazoa > Arthropoda > Insecta > Lepidoptera > Noctuidae > Helicoverpa > Helicoverpa zea x Helicoverpa armigera. Next base: position 3,609,815 of record JAWIIS010000032.1, read on the forward strand.
GTCACTAAGCCTTTACACCGTTCCGCGATCATTTCATTTCATCTACTCATTCATTAAATCATTACTCATAATTGAAGTGCCGTGGCCCGTGATGTGCTCAAACAAAAATCATTGATGATTTTGTCATTGTTCCTGTCATCGATATTTTTTTGTCATTGTCACGCAGTCATTGATACAGAAAAATCATCACTCAGCCCATCGCTAGTACTGAGTACCAGGTCACAGTGCGATTGCGCCCGGGGATTAGTAGGAAGTAATGATACTGCCAACTACTTAATCAAAATTATGTACTTCGTACACACAAAAATTATCAATTCCCAAGTAGGGTCATTAAATCGCGGAGAATTTTAACACCGCGATTCAGGATTTGCATAAAAATGCACAACGCCATCTATGTTAACATAATGTAACTAAAACACTTAAACTAACATAAAATATTGTACACACACGAACTATGTTATTTCTAAATGATACACACACTAATAAATTCAATTAAGTAGTACAAAGAACAAATTGTTAATGGTATTATCTAAAACAAAATAAGAAGAATGAGAGTGAATTTGTCTGATTTGTTTGTTTCATATTTGAGAGTTCTAAGCGCTGTCACTCGCGCGTAGACAGATATAGCTACTCTACTCTTGACGCGTTCTTTCTCGTTCACTCGCGAGTTTTGATTGGCTGGAACCCGCTCCGTGAGCCGGCTTACCGCTCGCCCTTATGCCGCGAACATCGCGCGGCGCGGCGTGGATGACGTCACGCAAGCGTAGTTTTGTATGGAGGAGGAAGCCGCGGCTTGTTTAGTAGGAGCAAAATGTTTCAAGTAATTTATAGACAATTTTTTTACGGTGGTAGGCGTTTTGTTATACCTACATATTTAAATTGTGTGGTTTAAATGATTATATTAATTATACCTATACCTATATTATAACTTATACCTATGCTTCTTTCTTGAAATTCGAAGGGAAGCCGATGGGAATCGGCTTATAAGGACGCCTCGCCACTGTACGACACTCACAAAGATTCTAATTCACAAGAAACTCAGTTCCACATGAGTTGATGAGCTCGCTAATAACCAGATAGCTGCAGCCGCAAGCGTCGACCTGTCACGCGGAACATTGCTGCAGCGATGACTGATGCCAACATTACTCATAGATATTAAAACACTATTTAAAATATTGGCTAAGTTTGTGACTACCATTATCTTTTCTGAAGATAGAAAGTTCAGGTGACGAAAATACAAGAAAAGGTAGCTACTTATTTTTGGAGGTGCAAAATCATGCCGCTGTGAGAGCCTGGTCCTCCAACACCTTACTACACTCAATCCATGCTTAGTCCAAATCTGTCTGACAGTTTGTGTTAAAAGACCATTAAATTTTGATATCATTACCAGCATTCCATATGGTACATGCAAAATACGACATCCACAAAGATACTAATTAACAAGAAAGTTGATGAATAATCAGCTACTTCATGCAGCGTCAGATAGCTGCAGCCGCAAGCGCCGACCTGTCACACGGAACATTCGCTCCAGAGATGACTGATGCCAACATTACTCATAGTGATGAAACGTCTAGATATGCTCAGTTATTTACGATGCACTATTTAAAGTAGCGCATAAGTTTGAGAATGTAATTTTCTTTGAAGATAGAAATTTCGCCGAAAATAGGAGAAAATGTGTTTTGGGAGGAGGAAAATTATTCCGTTGTGAGGGCAGTGGTGGGTATTAGAATCCAGCATACCAAAAACCTGTCCCATTGCGAGGTACAAGGTTTCCTAAAGATATTTTTCTTTCACCTTTAGACTATCATTGGTGTCCAAAGTATACGTAGAAGGTAAATACAATTTAAAAAACAAAATGATATAAATTTCATGACCTGTAATCAATTTAGACTCGGTATTTAGAGCCACGGCGACTTTTAAATAGATATATCATTTGTTTTACAATTATAATTAAAATCGTCCATAAAACGTGAGTAATCGGCTATAATCCACATCAGGCATATTACTAATGGGGATATGTGAGCGCTACTGAATGCTAAATTGTCGCCTCATTGGTCTGCGGTGCCATTATTCAAGTTTACCTTTGAACAATAACTCTAATAATTATTATTATAGCAGCTGACAATAGTTTGCGGGATGACAAAAATAATATATCACTTTGTTTCTGCTATAATAATATCGGATTGTGCATTTTGCGCGAATTGCTAAGTACATGATGTTTTGTTACTATCACTATTTCAATCTTGCAAAATTAGCAACTTACTCCTTACAAGAAATTATTTCTCCTGTCATTCTGTTCACATACAATATTTATTCCTCAGAAAGAAATTAAGTAATTGATGGATGCCTTGATTTTGCTTTGCTTTTGTCTTAATTGAACTGCTATGATCGTGATTTTAAGGTCAGTTTGTAATATTTGACGGTTCTAGAAAAAATATAAGTATTCAAGACCACACTTCGCTGTCAGGTATTTATCTAATCTTGAATATAAACATGTGTTCGAACAGTATTTTGCATAGCTTCTCGTTTTCCAATACATTGGCGCCGATATTAAAATATTCTTCGCCTTGAGAAAGTAGTTATTAATTTATAATTAATCCGTCTTTAGTTTGCCGCTTGACCTGTTTATCCTAAGCTAATATGTACTGGGAAATTATCTGTCAATTATTATATTTTATATTGAATTCACACCATGTTAAGCGATTGAGTTACAAGTTAATTTATTTCATTTCAATAATAAATATGTATAATTTATCGGAAGTCGTTTATATGGAATGAAAAATAACGATATTGTAAATACGCCACTTTCAATTATTAATTAACAATTACCGATTACTGCTATATTTACTGGAAAATTAAAGCATACGAGTAAAATTATGAACCTGATATTTTGAAATCAAAAATCGTTTCACATTACTGGATTTTAATCTCCATTAAAATGTATATAAAACTGTTCTCTTTTTATTTTCACTAAAAACGATATTGTAGGCCTAAACTGGACTAGATACCTACTATAGAGTATATAGAGTCGTTTTCGATATTATTTAAAAATATCTAAAATAAAATTGAATTTCAACTTTGATTCACCCTAGTGCACTTTCAAAGAAATGTATCCTCTGAACTCAAACACATTTTTCCAAATTCACATAAAGGCCGAAGAAACTCAATAACAAGGCTTATTTACTCCATAAGAAACTACCATCCAAGATTGTAGCAGTAATCTCAAATATTTATGTAACACTGACCACATATAACGTGAAAGAAAAAATAAGGAGTCATATACCCCGCACATAGAATATAGTATATTCTTTATTTTTCATTAGGGTTAGGATATGAACATAATTCAAGGCTTTCGTGACATTTGGATAAGGTATTCGCATTCTCCGGTATTGTATTGAAACATGGATTAGCAGCGATACAGAGAGAGATTAACCTCTTTTATGTTGCGTGTATTAAATATCAGGCGTTTATCTATGTCCTATTTTGATTGACTAGCTGGTACTTCCAACTCAATACCAACGTGTTTTTTTTTGTTAAGAAAATATTTAGTTTTTGACTTAGGTATCCAATGCAAGAGAAATATCGCTGTTTAAGTTTCGTTTGCAAATATCACGATATTCTTATAGCAGGGATTCAAATAGTGTTCAATTACATAGCACGTGATCCTCGACAATGAATAATCCATTTACACCATCATCCATGTCAAATTAATGCATAACACGGTGACTGAGCCATTTATATATATTGTCACTTAACATGCAAAGGTCGTGTAGACCCCTAAATTAGGGCCATCGAGAGGTCATTAATATTTATCGGCATATCGGAATCTTGTACACATTAGGTATTCATGTATTACGGGGGATCGTGCCAGAATACCCTCGGTGTCACAAATTATAGGTGACATATGGTGGATTGAATTTATGTCCGAGTGAATGATATCATTAAGCTTAATGTTTTTGCAAAAATATAGATGACCAGTCGTTTTCCCATGGTTTCACGAGTGTCCCCTGAGAACCGCTGTAATATATAGCCTTGTTACTCGGGAAGAATATATACATATTTCTAACAGTGAAATATTTTCACTAATCGTTTTAGTAGTTTTGGAACCTCTAGGGTACAAACGATTTACAAAAAAATATTGTCTTTATGATTAACTATGTCCTACATCAGACGATTTTTTAATTGCTTTTCTGGATGTTGTCATGTTCGTGGATCAAAGTTACACATTCGTTATTTTCGAAAGTGACTCACACTTGGCCGTTTTCAGATTTTTACTTTGACTAAATACAAACCTTTGTAACGAATTTTAGATCGGTACGACCATTCGAAGATATATTATATAAATATAGATAAATTTAGTTCGTTTTAGTTCCTTAGGGGTATAAATTTACACTGGGTATTTTACACCTTCATTATTTTGAAACCGACTCACACTTGGCCATTTTCAGATTTTTCTCTTCACCTTGACATAAAGACCTATATCCATGCCAAATTTCAAGTCAATACGACCATTGGAAGTGGTCTAGGTTTTTGATGAGTGAGTCAGTGAATCAGTCAGTGAGTGTATAGTAAAAATAGCGATTTTCTGACGTCAATATCTCAAGACCTACAATAGGTATATTAATGAAATTTTGTATTTTAGATAAGTGAGGGGGTCTCAACAGATACCAGAAATTTGAAATGTGTAAATAAAATAGATTTTGAGTTATAGGGGGGTCGAATTTGGCCCGAAATGGTTCGTGTAATATAACCCACGGCCGGTGTGTCGCTTTTTTTGCTCGAACTTGGCGGACACACTGCCGTGTGTCTAGATATCCATGGGACCCGGAATAGGCATCAGTGATACACAGCCGTAACTCATAAGTGTTGTATGTTCACAAATGTATGTATATACAGTATGTATATTACTAACACACATGTCTATACTAATATTATACAGAGGAAAACTTTGTTTGTTTGTTTGGTTGTAATGAATAGCTAAAAAACTACTGGACCGTTTTAAAAAAATCGTTCACCATTCGAAAGCTACATTATCCACAAGTAACATAGGCTATATTTTATCCCGGTACGGGCAGTAGTTACCATGGGACGCGGGTAAAACCGCGGGAAAACGGCTAGTATATCATAAATCTACGTATGTATTTCACTCATGTATGTATGTACCTATGTGTTATTGAGATACAAGGCTCGTTGGCTCTGATAGATTGGACAGATGTGTCTTCCTGTCTTCCTGTCATCGTTATGTATTAGTCGTTTCTGGTGAGATAATGTTCTGTATTCTAGGGGAGGAATTTGAATTACAAATGTACTTATGTATGTGGTGAATAGATATAAAACACGAAACAACCCCCAAAAAAACTTTAACAAAGTAAGACTGTGGACCTGTGTGTCTATCTATCTGTGCGGCGTTTTAACGTACATATAACTGCTGTATTGATATTAATGAAGGAACATATCTAGTCAAAGACGTGAAAAAGGACATGGGCAATTTTTTATGCAGATGCAGGAAGTAGTTTCCCAGTTCTCCAGAGAAGTTCCACTTGGAACTGCTAGTTAAACATTAAAGAAATTAAATTTCCTATTTGTTACCATGGTTAAATAACTCAGCATTTATGGTAAAAATTCTTTAGTCAAGATTTTAAAACAGATTCAGATTAAGGAAATAGAAATATGACGAAATTTTAGTAAAATATAAAACTTAATCACATCCCGCTACTTTTTGTACCATTTATAAAATTCCAATTTAGGGACCCACTTTAATCTACCCGAAACGTTTTCACGTGCTGAAAAACTGAATGAATTCCATAAATTATCAAGCTGTACGTCAAGTCTCTCTAATTGCATTACATAAAACATTTTTGGCTAAAGTACGCGGAGGTTACTGAAAACGTAATCAGATTATGAGAAATTCCTTTTTAAGAGAAAAAGTGGAAGACGAGCGATGGGCTAATACTTACTTCTTTTAAAACGTATAAACATTTAGATGAATAGGATTTCTGTATTTAGATAATGTCTCTTGAGCTTTTTTTTTCTTAATGCTATTTGACTTATTCCAACAATAATACATTTATTTACTGATAATTCAATCCTATCTAATTTTGTAACTAGGTAATTGCGAAAGTACCTCAGTCCAGTTTTTGCGCTTAAACTACTGAACCGATTTAAATGTTTAGTTCTCAGACTGTCTAAAGGCTGAGAAAGGATACATGATATTTGTTTAAATCCGGTTGCGGGAAGTAGTTCCAACAAGACGCGGGTAGAATCTCGGCGAATAGCAAATTAATTGTAGATGATAAAAACAAATGGAAAGTAATCTACCCAAAGTACTAGAAGCCACCTCATAGAATTAGCATAACCGAGCTATCAAGACACCTAGGTAGGTAAAAAGCATACTTAATTTTCTAAAACACAACTTTCTTGAAATCTGTTTTTGAAAATGTCTTAAAACATTAAACCTTATGATTCGAAACGCTTGAAAATCTTATCTAATGATACTATGCGAACCTTCAAGTCTTTGTAATGATAAGTAATCCCTCAGTCACTTGTAACGTGAAAAGATAATGGCGACTTCTTGAAGATTTTGTATGATTACAAAACTTATTTAACCATGGGTGTTGGAACTGTAAAATTTCCTGTAACTTTGCTGCAAATGTGTGTATCAAGCGGAACACATTGAGTTTATATCGACGAAGCAGCCCAGATAGTAGGGGAGGCAAGGGTGCTAAATCGGGAGTGACTCGAGCGTCAATGAGACCTATTAGATTGGGAAGCTTAGATGATAAGAAGATAACTTCAGAAGCATATTAATATAATGGATGAATAAATTCTTAAATCAAAATTGCAAAATCGTTTCAGTGGTAGTAAGAATACCAAAAGAAATAAGCGGGATGTGGCAACATTAACTTGTTTTTCTTTTTGCTATTTTAACTGTGTGATATCCACAACATTGCGGTGTCTGCGGCCAGGCATCGTTGCGGTTGCTGTATGTAGCCAGCCTTAATTATACTAGCTGTTTTCCGCGGTTTCACCTGCTTCCTGAGGGATATTCTACAAAAGCCTATAGGTAATTGCGGTATGTCATCAACTAGTATGTCTAAATATTTTTTAATTGATTCAGCTGCTATACAATACGAACTAAACAAAAAGACTCACGTGAATTCGGATTTTTTTACTAGTTTTCATCAGCGGTTTCACCGGTGTCTTATGACAACTCAGCGCATACAAATAAAGGATGTAACCTTATTGTATGTAAGTATGTAGCCTTCATCAGTAAAAAAGATAATTTACAATGAAATATTTTTTCAATTCATACCCTACTGGTACGGTTTCTGTGATTAGAACATCCAAACAAACAAACTCTTCGGCTTTATAATATTAGTAAAGATTCTATTTATCCACGACCCTATCTATTTATCTACCCTGCAATGAGTCTCTTAATTAAAACTATTACTATTATTCCTTTTTCCAAGCTGTAAGAAGTTTGAAAGTTTTATTTCAGAGCTAATTAACCTTCGTGGACTATTGTTCTTTATGACGAGCTTCTCAAAAGACTCGTTACCCGTGTTGAAATGTCAAAAGGCGAGATTTAGTCGCAGTGGACATTCTTGTTCAAAGAAAAGAGGTCCGCGAACTATTACACTAATGAGAAAGGATTTTTTAAACTTCCACGACTTGTATAGTATTAATACACAGTCGGGACTTAATTACGTTTTTTTTAACAATTATCTATTATTAAAGATACGATACCTTTTTCTTTACATTTCGGTTGAATTGCACCAACGGGTGGACTGGCGGTGTCTTCTAAAATAATAGTACCTAACAGTTGAGTTTATTGCGTATGAAATATTCTAATAACAAGTCAAGTAGCATTTTCATAATCAAGAAGGTAATTGAAATGAAAAAACAACTTTTCCCAGTCCTTAAGCTTCAAAGAATTATTTTAAAAATTCGCCTAGCGAGCGTTTTTAAAGAATATTTCCCATCTCCCTTGAATAGCATTGAGTGCAATCTCCTGTAGCTAATTAAAACCTAGAGTTGCACTTTCAGCAAAGTAAGAGGAAAAGGCTCCGTGCTTAAATAGTAATGAGTAAGGCGTTTTAGTGTAGAGTAGTTGTTAGATCTAGATGAAGATTATTTTCTATGATAAACTAACTTCCTTTGCAATGACAAGATTATTATTTCTAAAGCTATTATAGTATTTTAGCTACTAGGAGTATGTATTGATGATATATTTCATATCAATTTAAATAAGCCGAAATAAAATACTTATGAAAACTGTTAACATTACCTATATAACATCACCATTCATTTCACCTATTAGGCATCATCCACCGAGCCTTTTTCCCAACCATGTTGGGGTCGGCTTCCAGTCTAACCGGATTCAGCTGAGTACCAGTGCTATACAAGAAGCGACTGCCTATAAGACCTCCTCAACCCAGTTACCCGGACAACCCGATTGGTAACACTGGTGTCAGACTTACTGGCTTTTGACTACCCGTAACAACTGGAAGGATGTTCAATGATACCTATTAAGCATTTAATTATTTTTCACAGATAATTTTCTGTCGTTAATTCAAAGTGCAATAAACATAAGTCATGGATGAATGATAAATGATGGTGCGGAAATGTCTAATATATAACATGTGAAGAGATATCTATGGTGACCGATATTATCCAAAAAATATCTAGTCTGCTTCATGCGTAACTGTCCGTGACGAATATCATAATGCTGAAAGGAAAATCATGTTGAGCAAAGAAAGTGACCTAAATGTTCATAAAGTTTGGAAAACCTATAGGCGAGTAAAAAGTACTTTTGATAGGTTATGTAGGTTACCAATTCGTAGTGAGGTTCTTCTATTGGATCATAAATGTTTTACTGAATTATTAATTGCATGGTACAATGTTTCAAAGCTCATTGTAATTCGGATACAAAAATACCAGATAGATATCAAACTCAATGTATTCATTTAGAAGAAATTAAATAGGTATATACTTAAAATTTTATAAAAAAAATTCCTATATATAATTTTATTACACAACTACATTATATAAATTATATGTATTTTTGTCACGCATTCATTGCCATCCATATAAACGCGTCATGCCATAAAAATCCAGATAAATAATGCATGTACACAAGTTAAACCGTTGCCCCAAACGGCATATTTTACGTACATTAATAGTTGTTCCACATACATCCTTTTCACATTCCATTCCACATGAAAAATCACGCAACTGATATAAATGGTACTAATATTTCACTCGTTTAAAAGAACGACTGGTGACAGTGGTATAACAAATAATATTTGGAAGCTCTCTCGACTGTATGTGGCCCTGGTAACTGCTGTCAACATGACGTATGAATACAAAGGTTTTACATCAAAATGTTCGTGCTAGATTTTTTGGTATAGAAAAAAAACATCGCTTATCCGGTGTCTGAAAATAAAATAGGCCATTTGTAGGAAAATAATTTAATTTTGTAATATTATCCACTAATTTTAGTATGGGCTGTGGTCACAGCCGGTGTCGATGGTTTAGTGAACAATAATGTATACCTACTCTAAATTAGCGCTTTTTTTAAAGAGCGGCATTTTGTTACTATTCTAATAACATTTCTAATTGATTTCTTTGGAAGTCGATTTGTACTCATTTTTTACAATTTTTTTTTGAAGAGTCTACAGATACTAGATTAAGAATAAAATAAGTTTTTTATCATTCGGGAACATTTCTGCGCAGGCGTCATATTAATAACGAAAGCCACTTTCTTCTCAAACAAAAGGGTAATTAACTTTTCAAGTTACACCCTGTAACATAAACTTTCAGTTTCAAAACCTTTGTAAAATTAACATCGTGTAAACTTTCATAATTCTACTGTTCATGTTCACTTGGTTTGTTTTTATTTTCAACTGCTTTCCATAAAATATATTTTTATATCTTTATGTCATTACTGTTATTTCCATATGTTTAATGAGTTTGATATGGTCCTTTCAATCAAGGTACCTTTAGTTCTGTTTAAAATACCTATACATACAACGCGCGAGAGTTTCTACAAAAAAGTTTATACAAGGTGAATTCGGCACCTTTCAATTTAGTAGTCACAGTCATATTGCCAAACTCATCGTCTTCATATATCGCCTTAATATTCAATCCCCATTTGAGCTATTCCCATTTGAGCTAAAGATGGTATTCACGACAAAGTACCCTTCGTTACCCGTAAGGTTTTGTTCTTCAAGTCTTTGGCAATATGACTTTACCATATACGCGCCTTTGATGCCAAATATATCGTCACCAAGTATCCTTGAAACAAGATCAAAAGTATGAAAAAATGTATTATAAGGTCAACAACAACTTTTGACTTTGACTTTGACCGTGCTATTATTTTCGGCTACAAAGTTCAAAGGTGGCGTTTTTCAGTTATTTTTAGTTCAAAATAAAGCCTAAAAATACCAGCGTAAAACGTTAAAACGAATATCCTCAAAATAAAAACCAGTTTAAAGTCGAGATATTGCCAAACAAGCGTATAGGAGGAAATAATCCTAATTGTCCAATGAGTGTAGCTGATACAGCCTGATACAATGCAGCCACATTGTAAGGATAAAACAACATACTCACTTACTCCCAGCCGACTGTTACACCGCAGTGTAATACAATTATGGTTACCTATGAATTTTATTATCAGTCAGAATTATGCTTTCGTAAATTAAGAATAACAATCTTTATTTGCAGAGACACGGTATTACATGTGTTAAGTTAATATAGCCAGGCTAACAACACATTGATTTTGTTCCAACTAAGTACGTAACATGTACTGTAGTTATCGGACACATATCTCAGACTCTCATTTTTTATGTGTATCTTTTACAGATTTTATCTCAGTATTCTTAAACGAAACGTTCCAAATTAAAATCTTACATAAATAAATAGATCCATAAGTACCTCGTTAGTGCTTTTTCCAATATTGGGCAGAAAGCTGTGTTGTAAGAATAACTAAAGCTGTACGGTGTAATAGACAGCATTGTTGGAAAGCCAAAAGTGTAACAGCAATAACAAAGTAAAATGTCGTGTTCGTACATTTTGCAGGCTATCATGAGATAAAATGTTTTCCAAATAGTTTTGGACATTATAAATATCAATAAGTTCAATATATAGGAATACATTACATAAGGACTTTCAATGTTATAAATTCATGATAAAAATACATGAGAGAAATGTCAAGGGTTTACTTACGGTACTCGGGAACGAATTAATGCAAATATGCGTGAACGTGGATTCTACAAGCATTGGAGCTAGAAGCCAATTAAAATTATGGATGAGCAAATACTTCAGGGTGATATATCTATATTAATCATACGAGTATGAAGCTGAAGAGTTTGTTCGTTAGTTTGTTTGGGCGCGTTAATTCCAAGAACCACTGGTGCGTATTGAAAAAAGAAACAGTTTTAGGCTATGTTCAAATTAAACTGAATGTCGGCCACCGAAAGTAGGGGAACGTTACGAATTGTATTTCCATACATTTTCACATTTTGTTCACATCTAACGGACGATACGTTGGTTCATAGGTACATATATATTAGGCTCGGAGTGAGCCTGCTCACATTCGGCGGCTGACAGTCAGTGGTTTGAAGACAGCTTTAGATAGCCCATTTATAGAAAAAGTTCTTGCTAAAAGATTGACTATGCTACGATAGCGGAGTAGTTCTCATGGCACGGAGTGAAACGGTAGTATAAAAATATACCTACAACCTTCTATTACTTCAAGCTTCTTGTTGATATTTTCTCTGAACTAATAATTAGAGTACCAACACTGATTTAAAAATATGTTTAATTAATGAAACAGCCGGTCCCTGTGTCTCTTTAAATAGAATAATATTTGTTATTTGCAGACTTTATTGCCGTTTATAAGGTTAATTTGCTGAATTCTCAGCAGACGGTGAAATTGTCACAATTTGTTTAAGTTATTAAGATTTCTGCCTGAATTTTAATTTCGCCTAGGAGACTGAAATTATACAAATATTTTATAGTCAGTATAACAAATTGTGTTATACTTGATGAATACTTCGTTTCATGTTATAAATGTAAGTAATATACGGCAATATACCTCTATTACCAGAGGTATCCGTATCATCAACGATCTTCGTACTCAGAGTGACGTGTTTTTCAAGTTATTGTTTTTTAAATGAGTAAATAAAACTTCTGTTACTGTTACTGTTACAGCCTTTATATCGTCCCACTGCTGGGCACAGGCCTCCTCTCACAGGGAGAAGGATTGAGCATTAATACAATAAAACTTCTAAGATGCCTTAAATTCAAGGTCTATTTAAAAAGTGCCTAGAAATATCACTACACATCATCCACTTATACGTATATGTCAAGGTATGAGTACTATTTACTTGAATGTACCGTCAGCAGATTACAAAAGCAAACAGGGCTTCGAATCAGGATGATATTGTCGCGGTATGTCTACTAGGAAGTGGTTGAAACAGCTGACGATCGCTGTGTCAGATGCCCTAACAATGTTACGTTAGTTACCTACTACTGTTTGTGTGTGTATTGATAAATTATGTGAGTTTAGTAGTAGTACGTAACATACGGGAATGCTACAACATTTTAGTTTATGTTTTGTCTGAAGTATAGATTAGTAGATTCTTTGTCAACATTATGGTTATATGTAATTACTAATTTATAAATTCGTAAGTAAATCGCCCTGTTCCTCGCACTATATCACACTAAAACTTCTGAACAGATTAAAATTAATTTGGTACACATATAAGTCTAGACCCTGAGAAAGAAGACAAAGGGGGAACATTTATGTATCGTATCAGCCGATCAAACTATATGAAAACCAAAGTTTCTAGTGTACGTTGGCTCTTACTAATCCATATACTGACACACATTACAAAGTTTGGGTTTCTTCAAAATTGATATACCTAATTCCAAAACTTGCTAAAATTACTAAGTTATCTTTCCACTTTCGGCCAGCTGAACCAAACTTGGTAGCTGTATGATAAAAAACTAGTTTTTATACAAAAAAAGTCGTGTAATCTGGGACTAAGCGGGGCTCAAGCGAAACTTTTGATTTGCTTCTTAACGGTAAGACTGGATTAACATTTAAGAACTTTGGCAGTCACTGCAAAGTTTGTGTCGCGTTTTAATGCATTCAAAGTTTTACGATGGTAAATAAATGGTTTTTAATTAGATTTAGTGCTGAATTTTAATATAAAATAAATAGTTTTATGCTTATTATTTTAGTGTTTAATCATATTTAGTATATAACCAAGTGTCCAACCAAGTGTTCAACCAAGGAGTCAGAGGTATGACTTTTTAATTACATAAAAAAACAAAGTTTTATTTGTCAGTTCTTTTCAAAAACTTTTCCACTTCAAAGTTTCTTATTAGCGTTTTACGCATACATTTATTAGTTGCCAACTTCAAAACTGCAAAGTTATTTGACAATAGATGTCCTCGGTACCTTTTAAGTTTGTTTACGTTTTATTTCTGCCAATCTAACTTAATAAAGCCATTCTTGATAAACTAACAAAGACATTTTGTTGCTAAAAGGCTTTCTAAGGTACGGTCTTACAAATGTAACTTACTGAACAAGATACGGTGACTCAGCAAAATAAATTGATGTCTTTCGTACCGTTCTCACTGTCACAAAACGTTACGTAGGTACAAGTAATTAGGCGTAAGCACAGCTCTTAAATCACAATGTATATTCTTTTGTTTTACATTCAAACATTTTAACAACACGTTTCCTCTTATTTTGCATAAAACCTTTTATGGGTCTTGTTTGTTTTGTACTCTCACCTTTTAAATAAACATCCTTTTTCTTAGAATATTGCTGACTAAATTAACACAGACTTTGGCATTAAAATAGATAGACACAAGCGTAATATAGCAAAAATCGTCCATAGAACTACCAGTACAATACGCACCGGTCAAAATTTTACATCAACAACACAATTTATTTTTGAAAAATACAAATTGCAATTTCCCAATTTTGCTTTTTCCTGAACATGTTTAAAAAAATATTGTGTATACCTTTAAAATAAATATACGTAAACAAAATAAGTGTACATTGATTGGTTTTTGATTTCGTGTTTGCAAACTGTTGAAGTAACGAGTTTCCATTAAATCGACGTGTTGATCAAAATGAAATATTTTTTTGTTCAATAAACTCTTGCGTGCTAACAATTCCAACTCATCGTTAAAATAATATTGGTGTTCTGGTTTTTGTAGCGTTGTTTTTATTTATTTTTGTTCCTGTGGCCACCTGTTTGTTTTAAGTGCCTCTGTTGATCGTGTATGTTTGTTCGATTTAGAACCGAGCAATTTTTAAGAGATTTCGAATGTAGATTATGCTGTTTCAGTGTTATGTATTAAATTTCGAATACTGTGTGTGTGTTATACTTCGAATTTCTATATCAATTTATGAAACATAGGCCCCCGCTGCTTCTGTCAATCTATTCTATCCATAATGATGAACTCAAAAATTATTGCTCGTATTTTCGTGTAATTTTCACCAATAGAGAGAAGAGAAGAGTATAAATAAGTACGTCCCGAGTACTAGACTTACGTCCTTTGGAATGCTGATTAAGCAGCGTGGTACAGCAAGGTCCCAAAAAGAAAAAAAAAACAACTTTAACAGTCGCATATGTTAACAAACTTCACCTCGTTAAATAAACAACCAACATAACACAATGCATTTAAACATAATATCCTTTTTGTTTCGAGTGCCACTTCTGTTTTAGGGCCCGAAGTAATCTATGTATCCTCAAGTTATAATTACAATACTTACATCCTTAACAACCTGTGCCCTTCGTCACACATTAGAATAATTGTTTAGAAGGTCCATTGTAAGGCATATTACAACTTTTACGCTTATAGGGAATTATTTAAATTAATTTGTAATTAGGTCCATAATGCTTTGATATTGTTACATACAATATTATCTCCTGTTTAAGTTGCTCTAACTGGTAAATACTACGCGCATCTATACCTCCATATAAAACCTAAGAACAACTCTAACTTACCACCAATCTATACATAATTATACCAAAGAACATTATCATCACTCCACCCTTTTAACAATAAAAGCTTTACTATTAAATAACACACATTTTCGCACTACTTACAGCCAGTTTCTTCATCAAAAGTAAAAGCCAAAGCAATGTCATAAAGTAAAAGTAACGGTCAAATTCGTTTTTTCAAGGCTAAAGTAACAAAAAGCAAAACTAATAGATAAAACGAATTTGACCGTTACTTTTACTTTAGACATTACTTTGGCTTTTACTTTTAATGAAGAAACTGACTGTAAGTATAGTTAAGATGAACCTTCTACTTCCACCTCCTACCTTCAAACCCATAAACATGTCTCGACGTGACAGATTATCGCAGGCCGAGCGCTCTAAAGATTAATTACAGATAACAACTACATGACATATTATGGTGTAAGGGAACACGGGTATATTGTACCTCGGCGATGAAGTAGGGTTTAAGAGGGTAGTTGTAGTTTAATTTTGTGTTATGAAGGGGTAAGATGGGATATTTTAATATTCTGTTGTAAATTAATCTAGATGTAGTTATTTTTTTTAATTTAGCAACCATAAAAATAGGAATACTGTTCTTTAATTATTAAACGTACTATATTATTTTTAACTAAGTATATATAACTAACCACGTTTTGAAAATAAAAATCTTAATATTCATTTTGTTAAATAAGTCAGTTTGGCTTTCGGTAAATCCTGTATACAACCACAGTTTTGTATCAATATACCACTAAGGTAAGTAAAGGTAAACCCTTTATACCGGAAAGTATTCTCAACATCACGAACAAGACCGGTTTCACACAAAAACGAACATTAATAGCCTCGTAAGGTTAGACGAACGGACTTCTCGTAGACGTGCTACGCCGTAGCAAGGCTACGATGTAGCCATGCTACGTCGTAGCCGTAACTATTTATTTTTATTACTTTGACTCAGAATGGAAGTGGCTAGTAGTGTTATATCTTCGGAAAAGCATTGGAAAGCTACGTGGCTTAGCTGGACAATCCTTTCCTATCGATTGATAAAACCTTGAAAATATAATTTTATTCGAATTTAGATTTATTTCCAAGAATACGAAAACATGTAATTTTATTATGAGGATTATAATTCTTTTCGGGAAATACTTGCTTTAATTTCACCTGCAATATTTATTAATATCAGGCTCATGCTGACCTTGAATTACGTAATTCTCAGAAGAATAAAAGTTCGATAGTTCTATACTGTACAAAACTTCAGACTTTCGTCCATCACAAATTGATATAACCACATTTCTACCAAGAACCAGTTCTCAATATTAAATTCAGGCCCAACTTTTTCTAGAAATAAATCCTGTTTTTGTCGTCACACAATTTCGCGCGAAACTTGTACGCAATTTTCGTCGTGGTCGTAAAAAAGTTGCAAGTCAGACCTTTGGCGAATATTTCTGTTTATGTTAGACATTAATTTGGATCACAGCATGGTGCCGCTCAATCATCTAAGCTGTAAATGTTCGCGTATTTTTTTTCTGTCATTAACTGAGATCTCGCCCACTGTGTCTCGTGGAGAGTTATGATGAAAAAAGTACTTGTATTAATTCTAGGATTAACTTGAGCATTTGCTTTACTTTTTTAGTTAGTTTAGTAAAGGCCTGTGCCCAGCAGTGGGACGATAAAAGGCTGTAACAGTAACAGTAAAGGAGTTCCTCTTACGAAAAGAGATTATTAATTGACAATTGTTCTAAAGTTAAAAGTTCTAAGTTAGTTGTTCGAAAGAGATACCGCGGCCCTGGTACATAAAAGGCCTATGACGGAACACGACGGTTTTTAGTCAGTAAGAGTCTGACACTCCCTCTCCGCTGCTAACCCACAGCGGAAGGGGGGGTCATCAATCATTTGATGATTTTTGACGTCGTTAAAAAAAAAAAAAGCCGCGGCAAGTTATAAATACTGAAGAATAACTATAGGACGGCTCTACGTAAATCTCACTTAAATGTTTTTTCATCTACAACCACCTTTTGTTCTCACAGAATTTCTCACCTTTCCTTACGCCAATTCTCATATAAAAAATTGAACACTTTTTCACGCAATTCGTTTCAGGTAAACCTATTTCATATGTCCAAAAAATTCAGCAGAGGATAAAATAAATTCGCATCTAGGGAATTGAGTGGTTGAATAAATCTAAGAAGCCGTGAGAGATGAGGGAACACTTACCGTTCAAGCACACTGCAAACTTTTAGTCGGCCGACAATTTGTACGGTCTCAGTTTGAAGATGACTGGTAGTAGAAACGCACATCACAAATCAGGTATTTAGCCTGTATCAGACCGACTAAAAACTTTAATTTATTTGTACATTTTATAAGGTTCTCAGGAATAGATAGAAAACTATTGTAAAAAATGTTTTCTTTTAAAAATAGTGTCCATGGAGTTTCTTGCCGGTTCTTCTCCATGAGACCAACTATTTGGAGCCGGCAACTAGTTTGACGTTTCGAAACTTGAAAAAACCACCACCGCCCTGACCAACAGTAGGTTTTTTTTTTTTTTTTTTTTTTAATATTTACATTGGGGAGAAAGGGTAACACTTATGGTATGTCTGCGCCTTTCTCCTGACTGGTTTTGGGTTGGGGAGGTATTGTGGAGGGGTTTTAGATGTTGTGGGTAGTTTGAGGAGGGATATGTTTTATTAATTATATAATATATACATACATAATAAATAAAATATAAAACTAAATTTACGGATATGGTACAGAAATGATGGGATGATGTAATGTTGGGAAATGGTGGGATGGCGGTATGGTAATCGGCGGTTACAAATGGGCTAGTTGTTGTTAAACCGCTTGAGCTGCCTGACAATCTGAAAAATGAGATTGTGCATGGTGTCCATAGCTTCTGGCGTCAGCTGGGTTATGTCATAGGGGCTCGAACCATCCGCCACAATCAAGTGGTCATTCCGAGTGGAAGAAAACCGAAGACATTCCTGAGTCAGGTGTTTCCAGGTCTGAATGCTAATCCCGTCACATGGACACAGATTATCGGGGGTGATGTGGAAGCGGTGAAGATAAGATTTGTGGTAGCCGTGGTTGGATAAATATTGCGTGATCGCGAAGTTTGGTTTGACTGACGCTAAATATATTTGGAGCTGCTCATAGCTGGGGATGAGAGTTTTGATGTGAGTTGCTGTGTCATAGAGATCAGAGGCTGCCTGGCGGCAGAGGAGATTATTCTTATATTTAACGTAACTGATTGGGATCGATGCGTAGTCACAGGAGCGGTGAAGATTGGCAGCAGATTTAGCGGCGGAATCAGCCAGTTCGTTGCCTGGAATCCCGATATGGGATTTAATCCAAGCGAACGATATACTGAGGCCAGCAGACTCAGCATCTAAGAGGAGATTGTGGACTTGCGTAGCAAAATGGTTCGAGCTATAGGGGTTTGCCAGTTCTGTAAGGGCGGACTTGCAGTCTGAAAGGACTGTGGCAGGAGAGGATCTTCGGTCTAAAAGCAGCTTGCAGGCATGCAGTATTGCAAGCATTTCGGCCTGGAACACCGAACAGCACTCGTGGAGTTTCAGTTTTTTAATATATCTGACGCTATTGTTTTGTATAATAACGACAGCAGCTCCTACCCTGTCGTTGTGCTTGCTGCCGTCGGTGTATACTTGGGTTGTGTCGGGACCACACACTGCAGCAATTTCTTCCACTGATTTTAACTCTTTGAATTTAATGCCATTCCTGAGAGAGGGGTGAAGGAAGTAAGTTGGGTGGGTGGGGGTTTCCAGTGGGATGTCGGAGGGTAGAAAAGAAGAGAAGCCGTTGAGTTTGGTGCGTTCGCAATCAGCTATTGCAAGAATTTTCGAGGGAAGAGGAGTAAGGTTGGCAAGCGAGATTGCTGTGGGGGTGTTCACAGTGCGGAATCCCTGAATAATTTTGAGGGCAAAGAGCCGTTGTAATGAGAGGAGTTTTTTCCGAATGTACGAGTATCGCAGTGCGCCGGACCATATGCTCGCGGCGTAGTAAATGATTGGCTGTATTACCTGCTCGTAAATGATACGTATATTATCTGCGTGGACGCCCCAAGTGGGTCTGACAAAAATGGTGAGTTTGTTTAATAATTTTTTAGATTTTTCTATGGTATAGGTTGCATGCTGCGTAAATCGCATCTTACGGTCTATGACAACTCCCAGGTATTTGAAAGAGTTGACAAAACTGATTTTTTGGTCGTCTATTTTAATGATGCATTTGGCTGATTTGTTTGTGAACCCCATTGCTTGAGTTTTGGAAGGCCCGAAGGAGAGCTTGACGGATTTCCCCCATGCTGTGATCTTTGAGAGCATAGTATTTGTTAAGTTTTCGAGTGCGGTGGTGTCTTTCGCGTGGGTAACAGGCCAACAGTAGGTCGACTGTTTAATCTGCAATGTTAATCTCGATACTTATCAAGGGCCGAAACAAATAGTCGGTCGACTGTTTAGTGTCCAGTGTGTGGGTAAGCTAAGTCGTGAAGGATGAGGGAACACTTAAGTTTCGGCGACTATGTCCTGGATAGGACCTGCGTCATGAGTATAAGTGATAGGGTAACGTTACTTTTCAAGGGAAAGGATTTACTGGGCAAGGTATTTCTTAGATTTTTTGTACCTGTATTGTTTGGTTTAAATCTTGAAAGTATCTAATTCTGTTAGATATATGCCTTTAGCATTATGAACACATTTGACCAAAATAAACATATTAATACTGGCCAAAATATTTGTCAATATAACTATAAACATATTAATATAAGTCAGTCTTGTTATCATTATTTTTATTCCATAAAACAGTACTTAAAATCTCATAACATTATACATATTTGATAAAAATATTCACATGAGCATTTTACCAAGACATACAGACACAGTAAATTACACGTACATTTCGTAACGCTAAATAAATAGTACTCATAAAATAATGTGAAAAAAAATCGTGGGATTTATGTGGCAGAAAGGTTTTTAGGCGAACTCGGAGCGCGGAATAAGAGATTAAATTAAGTGCTTTTAGCCAAAAACATTGAGCTGTAATGTGAAGCGAGAGATATATTCTAAACCTACATAACGAGTTATTAAATGAACATATAAAAACATATTTCATGTCTGGCATGCTTTAATTTTTAAACCAGAGCCCACTTTTTAAACCAAGATATTTTTTACCAAGCAAAAATTTTACAATATTTAAATAAAACTTTTCCACAAATAAAAAAAATATATATTCACACAAGATTCTGTCGAAATGTTGCATACCAAAAAGGCTGGCTGGATTGCTATGTTATATTGCAATTTTACTATTTTGACTACAACCTTTTCCTTTTGCAAGCCTGTGTTTTATTCATAAAGGAATTTAAAAATGGAAAAACAGAATTACTTTCGCATACACTGACTGATTAAAAAAAAATACGACATATTACTATGTTAAGTTTCGCTGATGCGATTTTGATGCGGTTTTCAGCATAGTATTTGTCAGACTTAGGATAAGGTTTTAGATTTTAAAGTAAGCTTTATTCTTTTGTAAAACTGTTTTAATAGTAAAGATAGCAACTATACAATATCACTAACCAAACCACGAACAACTATTACGATAAGATTCCCAAATTCAATATGAAAATTCCTTTATAAAGAACAGTTCTAAAGTAACCCTTTGACCTAACTTTAGCCAGTAACTGTCTAACCTAACTTTGTAACCTAGACTATTTTACTAGTATCTATCAACGGTGCTATCTGGTATCTACATTAACATTTCAAATTTCATTAACTTATCTCTGTTGTTTTGCTTTAATAAATTTTATCGTATTTGAAATTTGAATCGTATTTTGATCCTGTCTAAAAAAATAAATAATGTCAGGACACCTTTTTAAACACGGTAATTTAGCCCGATGCTAAGTTATTAATTTTGTTATGGGTGCTAACACAACTCATAAACTACATATAACTACACATATACATATTTATAAATACTCTAGCTTTCACCCGCGTCCCGTAGCCGGATGGTGACAAAAACTATCCTAGAACCTTCTCCCGGGTCTACGCTACCTCCCCTCTAAAATAATATAATAATAAAGGTCCTGTCAAAAAAAATCCTATCAAAGTAAGAAAATCTAAAGAAAGATAGCTTATTGAAATCTGAAATTAGTAGTTACCTACCTCTAGGTATCTTGTCTAGAGTTAAACGCATCGGCACTATAAATTTTAGGTATTGTCTATTTTGAAATTGGCGAAATCCTTTGTGATATCGGAGGTACTTGTTTGGTTTATGGTTTAAGGAAATTGGTTTTATATCATCTATGGTTTATAGTGGTTATTAAGGTCTGTTGTGCTATTAAAATGTTTCAACTATGGTCAATAATTGAGTTATAACCTATCTATCTAGGTAATATAACTGTTATCTGCATCAATAAGAAATTATTACTTTGCAGTTTTATTCAAAAAGGACTGTTTTACCGTCTCAATATTTCATCAATCTCCATGTAATAATTTAACCAACAAGGTTAAAAAATAATATGTAATTAAAAACGGACTTAATAACACAGTTTAGGCAACCTTGCCCTCTATATCACTCTTAACCTAGCTTTTTCAAGAAATCAATAGTTCACGTATCAGTAACTTCATGAAAAGTAATTCACTCAACCTCGTGTCAGCATTTCATATTTTTTTCTTTCTTCGTTGATTTAGCGAATCCATCCCCATCTTCCCGGAAATCCTGACACTTATTCTCAGAAGGTAAAAATATCACGATTTTATGTATTTTCTGAATAGAGGCAAAATCCCGAATTCACGGGTATTTGGTGACATCCATAAGCGGTATGATTTCTGGTTAAGTACGCATTGAAAAGGTTTTACCGTGTATTTCTTCTATGGTTTATATTGA
Source organism: Helicoverpa zea x Helicoverpa armigera (assembly GCA_033682625.1). NCBI lineage: Eukaryota > Metazoa > Arthropoda > Insecta > Lepidoptera > Noctuidae > Helicoverpa > Helicoverpa zea x Helicoverpa armigera. The sequence continues at coordinate 3,631,723 of JAWIIS010000032.1, forward strand.
TTTTTAGGTATATTGATTTTTAGGCTCTATTTATGTTTAGGTATTATGATCGATTAAAAAATTATATTTTCTCTATCAATTTCCAACACAAAGCTAGGTGGCTTATGACTGGAGTGCTGCTTTACGAAAAACGCTTAGACTATTACTATCTTCAAAATTGCCTTAATTGAAATGTAAAAAAAAACCTAAAAATACAAAATGTTCCTTAATTTATCAATTGATTTAATATCGTACATAATACAATTTAACAATAGCTCACATCTCTATATTATATACCAGCTTACTCTCGCGGCTTCGCCCGCATGGTTTACTGATAATAACTAGCCTATGTGTTAATCCAGGGTATTACCTATCTACACAACAAACAACCAAAACCAGCCGTTCAATAATAACAAACATACATTCTCACAAACTTTCATATTTATAATATTAGTAGGATATAAGTATGAAGTAGGATTTTATAACAACAAGACTGAATAAGACATTCTATCACTCTGCTACAAAATATACTACCAGCCATTGTTATCAAAGTGCCTCCCACACACACGTATATTTACGACATACATGCGATGTCGTCATAAAAACGCTCACATAACGACTGCAACTATAAAATGTGGCGCGAATTGTTACCTCGGCTTCTTAGCACTCACGTTTTAAACTGACGAATAAAATACTGAGGTATTCTTTAAATATTACAATGTTTCTTAGGTTGAAATATGGAAAGACATTATTGTTTGAGCATGGTTGATAAATATGTAACATGTGTACACAGTAATAAATTGTGCTTTTGCTAATGTTTTTTGTCTAAACTAGCTTCGATATTATGTGGAATTGGAATATCCCAAAAAAATGGCACCTATTATTTGAGACCGAAATGGTTCGGAATAATTGACGAGGTCTATCTATCACATCGCAGCTTAGTACTATCATTAGTCATCTCGGATGTACTACAGCCTAGGAACATCACCACAAGCATAATCTATACTAACATAACAAAGGTAGAGAGTCTGTATGTATGTATGCATGCTTGTTTGCTTGAATGCGCTAATCTTTTTACTGGTTCAATTTGATTTTTTTTTTCATTGCTACATAGTCCATTTACGAGGAACCATTTTTGATCTGGTTACATGGAGTAGTTTTCACGGAGTACGAGTGAAACCACCGATGAAAACTAGCACATAATATTCAGACCGATGTCTCCTAGCCAAAAGTTTGGACATCGTCAATCTGTGTCACCCTAGTACCCCGGTATCACGGCAGGCCACCAAACTTTGTCCGAGTAATGAGAGTTTGAAAAATTGCATCTTTCCTACGAAAATGATTTTTTAGTTGCGAAAAGTTTTTAACTTTCTTCCTGCAGTATGTGTTTTTCATTACAAAATGCATAAGGAAGTATTTTCACACAACATAAGTAGAATGACTGTGTACTTATTTATCTCTTAACATTCTTGTTCTCACTTAAAAATTCATTAATTTCCAAATTAAATTGTGTAAGTACTTGATAAACTGCAAATTGTTATCGGTTATAACTTGGACGTTTCAAAAATAGAATATCGGCCTCTTTACACTCTTTACACGAAAAGAATTTAGGTAGTAGCAGAAGGCTAATATATGGCGAAAATTATGATTAAGTACATAATATATCTGCCTATCTTTTCGAAGTTACAACCACGCTATGCCATATCTTTAAATAAACATTAGGTTTAGTTGAATATTTACATCTAATTCTTCCCAAAATAAAATGATATACATAACTCTACAAACTTGAGCATAGTCTACATAAACACACATGTAATCTTATTACAATTTAGTTAGTTACTCACGATTTGTGTGATCTATGAATATTAATATCATTCATTACTATTGCTCCAGCCAGTTCCCAAACTGAATGCTAATGTACCAACGCACGAAATTCTCTATCGCAGATAAATTATAAACAGGGAAGTACTATAGGGAATACTAAATTACTTCGGAACTTCAATACAAACGTCCTTTGTTATTTAGATGAGTAGCGAATATTTCGGGAACAGGTATTTATGAACATGTTCCTAAAATACCGGAACGGGTAACGAGTCTTGTAAACTTAGCCTGCGCAGGTAGGTACGTGAAGACTATCTTACCCCCAACCAGTATATGTGTATGATCATGTAGTTAAGCCCTCCATATATAACATACAGACTGGAATACCTGAGATAGCGATCGATAAAATTACTTCTCAGCTGTTTTTATGTCTACTACCTGCGGATTTCTATGACCTGTATATCTGTTGCTTTGAGATTCACGATTGCATGATGTTTGTGATTTTAACTATGAGTTTTGCCTTGAAAAAACGAATTTGACCGGTACTTTTACTTTATGACATTACTTTGGCTTTTACTTTTGATGAAGAAACTGGCTGTATGTGCTCAGCATGCCAGTAACTATTTACAAGATTTAAAAATCGTATCTACGCTATCATTAGTTCAAAAGTCATTTACTAAAAGAAAACAAATGAAAAACACATTGTTCCACCCCATCTGTAAGTACCCGTTATAAAGTTAGATACGAAAGAAAAAGCTGCACAATGTCTTAACCTTTTTCAATAACAATATCACTTTGAACCAGGGAAGTCGTTCAATAAAATTGTATATGATTCTCTCCACTCCAGTCATTGCTGAAGCACGGTGTCAGTCTGTTTGTTCTCAACTTGGTAATGTGTACTTGATTTATGTCTATTTATATTGTTTTTTTTTAGTTTTGCTGAATTAAATTTTTCAGGTAAGAGCCTACTTATGATTTCTCTATGCCTTAGGAGCAGTTCGGTAGCCAAAATCTTAAATATTGGGGAAAAACTAGTTTGTTTTAATTATGATGCGTATCATTTGTTTTGCTAGATCCTTTATATGTGAGGAAAAATTATTTAATGGTAGAAAGACAAAAAGTGTCATTTACAATATGTACAGCCGAGGAATCATAACATGTTGTTGTAGATACGAAAAAAACTTGACTGTATTTTTCTTTCTCAATAGCTCAATAACGAATTCTATTTTCTTCACATTTGCTTATATATAACCACAAAAATGGTCATCGCACAAATTATTTACCATGCATAATTTACCTACAAGGAAAAGATAATATTAATTGTCTTATATAAAGTTTGGAAGAAGCTAGCTTCATTGAATAGCACTTTAATTTCCGTCTCGGTACATATTTCTGCGGACATTTGTAGGTCTCTTATCTTCTCGAAAGGTGACAACTTTTAAGAGAAAATGTTAAGACATTAAAAATGTTATCAAGTAGCATAGTTCTCTATGCATTTGATATTCAAAAGGATAACATTTATGAATAAAAGTAAAACATCGGTTTTGGTCCTAAGCCCCAAAACTCGGAAATATCAAAACCGTTAGTATAGATAAGCAGCACTTTTTAACGGAAACGTGTTATGAACTCTAAAACTAAAAACAAGATGATAAATCTTTTCTATGTAATTACCTACATAATAGGGTAGTGTCCAGGGTCGAAATAATGAAATAATTTTTAGTCCGCTTTTTAGATAATCAAAAAATATCGGATACGTATTTTTTCTTATTTTAATCAAACATAAAATGACAAAGACACAACGCTTCAAAAATTAGGAGTGGGGGGCAGTTACGTCACAGAGTCCTGAAAATTGTAGCAATTTGTGACGTCACACTCAACTTTAATACACTATATCTTAATAAGTTCTGATCCAATTTAAAAAAGAAAAAATACGTATCGCTTAATTTTGGACAATCTACAAGCCGGACTAGTTATTATTTTTTAGGAAACTAGCCTATTATGACATCCTGAACATTGTACTAAAGTATGAGTATAGGTACTTTCTAGTTAACGACGTAATATCTAGCGTTCTCATCTAATGACACTTTTTATGTGCGACATTTTAGTATCAAGGATAAACCTTTACAAATTAATCTCCACCCTGTGTGACACCCATTTATTTGGGACCCCCTTATCGTTAGGTGTTATGGCGTACATGATAAATTAAGGTTGACTGAGATACAACATACACTGGCTTGAAATCTGATAGATAGGCTGGTCGGTAAAAAATATTCGAAAATTAAAGTCGATAAAAAAAAAAGTCGTTCCAAGAAGGTTATTATCAGTGTGCACTGCTTTATAAATTTAATAAATTAACTTGGTAGTACGTTTAACTGACACTATTCTCTAGAATTCAGGCACTACAGTCAATATAATATTTACTTTAGCGACCAACTAGACTCTAGAGCAAGCAATTAATGACCATAAACACGAACATAAAACATATGTTTCACATCAAAGACATCAATTCTGCCTGACTCGCATTAAAATATAAATCGCATTAAAACCCGTAACCAAAAGTATCAACATTTCAAACGTATCAAATCAAAGCTACGGAGATGAAGAAAATATGGGATACTGTTTTCCTCAATTTACGAAGCTGAAGCTGTATAGAAAATGTATCTGTTAATGCCGATATCGGATTTATTTGCGCAACGAGAAGTGGGGTAAAGGTGCAGGGCTTAGGGTGGAATATGTGGAAGGAAGAATGATATGTCTTTTTACTCAATCTGCTACATAAGTATTTAATTTTTTTCATACATAAATATCATGCATTATTACTAATCCTTGGCAGTCGTTACGGGTAGTCAGTAGCCAGTAAGTTTGACACCAGGCTCACCGAGGGGTATTGGGTTGCCTTATAACTGGATTGAGGAGGTCAGATAGGGCAGTCGCTCCTTGTAAAGCACTGGTACTCAGCTGAATCCGGTTAGACTGGAAGCCGACCCCAACATGGTTGGTAAAAAGGCTCGGAGGATGATATGGTCGCATCAATATGTAATGGATATGGGGATGGTTGACGCTTATTGGGGAGGCTTAAGGTCAACAGTGGACGGCAATTGGCTGAATGATGATGATATTGACCGCTATGTAAACTAACCAGTTTTAAAAAACAAGCAGATCTTCAGAGTTAATTTCAGTCTAATCTTACTATGATATACAATGTATGTCATAGAGTCAACCGTGAAAGAATTCATATTACGCGTTAAGATAAAATATTTTCATCCAAACATGTTGAAATGGTACGAATTTCCTTAAAATATTTCAGCAGAAATTCAAATTAAAAGCGACACAAATTATCTCGGTATTTTATGGAAATGCAAAGTAAATCACACCCAAATTACTTCCTGGTGAATGCAGTATTTAAAGTGTATAAAAAATTGTTAGGTCAGGCTAGTTATTTTGAGCAAGAGCTGCAATTTGAGCAATTATATTTAAAAAAAAATGTCTTTTAAAAAATATTTCGAAATAAAACACAATTAATATAAGTACCCAGTCTACATATAAAATTGAAATTGTTCTAGATATTCAAGGGCCTTTAAAAGTCAAGACAAACTTTACGAAAACTAATTAATTTCTGTTTTTTTACCAACTTCGCTAGTTTCTGAACTCCTACGATACTTGAGCTAAGCGCTTATATAGCTAAGACACATACATATATACATAGGTATACCTATATTGAATTCAATTATCGCCGTACATATTTTTGGGTCGTCCCTAATTTCGTACATAGGTGTTTTTTGCAGATGTAACGGTTAATCGGCTTACAAGAATTGATTACTCGAGATCCGATGGAAGGATTGTTTTTTGGGTACCACAGTTAATGAACAAAAACTTGTTTTAATTATCATTAGTTTTGTTGGCAAAACAGTGATTGAAGATAAATAAACACAGAAATCAGCTCTATCTACCCTGAAAGGTGACCATTTAAATCAGGTCAAGACTGTTCAATTGTTTATTTAAGTGTATGTGTACCTACTTGATCTCAAGAAAATCTTATCTAGAGAACCCTAAGTAATTCATATGATTGACTTGTTCTAACATTAACTACTCAAAAAATATAACTCCTTCCGATAATCTTTGTAAAGGTCACAATATAATATTTCTCATACATTTCTAAGATATAAAATATATCGAGTGAGATATTTCTGAGAACTTCGCCTTCTTTTATTTATTCAGTAAACCAATCTTTGATGTTTTGACAGGCAGGTAAAGGCATTACGATATTTTTCAAGAATATCATGTTCCGAAATGTCTTTATCTCACAAAAGTAAATGGTGATTATTTATGTATTTGATATCTTCCTAGTTATTGTTTCAATCTTCATTATAGGAACGTAGTTATTTTTTTTTATATTGACTTGGATTTGTTCTTTTTTCTTGTAATAATCATTGAGTGCGAGAAAATGAGAGCCGTAAGAATTACTTTCCACATCAGGATAAAAAAATAGCCTGTATGCTATTCTGATCAAACAATATATTACTACTACTAAGTTTTAATCAAATCCGCTAACAATTTCTGATATGGCGTGAAACTAGAAGTCGGACTTAGGAGTCTAATACGGAGTTGCTCACCACAACCGCAAAGGTCTCACAATAGAGACATAGTAAACACATACAATTATACATTAATATACCTACATATACCAGGCTCTCAGAACTTATAAAGGTGTTCCAAGCACTTGTAACAGTTAGGTGCGAGCTCAAATTGAGTTATGCGCTGTCGTTGCTCCTCTATTGTCTCAAAGAGCCTGCGGTTTGAGCAATAGACGCTCAAATGTACTGCAATATTGTGTCATAATGAGGAACGGAGATGTACCAACTTTATTAATATGAAGGGTTCTGCCCACTACATTGAGGAGTGAGTAAGACGCAAAAAGCTACACGACACGGTCTACTATGTCCACTGGACGCATCGACAGCGTTATATGTCCATATACATCCCTGGTATGGTAATATGCAGTCCCTATATGATCTGTATGAAACCCGTCCCGTAAGAAAAATCTACTAAAAATATAGGAATCCGTTTCATTCTCGCTTGCGTATCAATGTTGCACGGATGTCTCAGCGTTCTTTCCTAGAACTGCCATGATATTATGATACGCGAAAACCTTAAACTAAACCTTTTTCTCGTTACCTACCATAACCCATTATAAGATAAACGATAGCTTAATAGAAAACTATATCTAAAGGTGTAAGTAGGTATTAGTAAAGGACGCTCAGCCTTATCTACACCTATCCCCTAAATTAAGAGATCACAGTTAATACATTCCCTAGTTATGGGTACTACGTGTCACGCGAACAGTAATTCGTTTGTATATAGGTCAAGGCCACGACCCTGTTCCAGGGGTTGCACTCGAGCTCGCGGAGGGAGCATGGGAGTTCACCCCTATAAGTGAATAGGGTTGTGAAAAACACGACTCGTCGATATAAGATTCGCAATAGTAAAGCCTCTTTGTCTTATGGATTTTTAAAATGACATTTATAATTTGTTCGTAATTTAAATAAGATTTTTTTTGTATATCAATGCGGGCTGTTATAGTTTCTAGATTATATAGGATACATGAACCTAAGGACCTATATCTAATGGGAATCTATATTTAGTAGTTTAATTAAAAAAAAAACAGACATTCCAACTGAGAATCTCCTCCTTTTTAGGAAGTCTGTTAATAATATTCTATCATCACAAAAAAATACTCCCCATTTTTTGCATAATAGCATAAAATTTACGAATGGACGAAATAAATAATTCTGCAAACAGTTCTCTGGACGGTTTATTTGTTATCCTCCATAACACAAGAAATTCCTTACGGCGACCACGTCATATATTTGTTTGTACCCATCTTTCCTTGGTCCGTGGTTAGTACGGAGATTTGCCGAGAAATCTTATTCAGCGTACGTTTTACTTCAACAAAAATGAGAATAAGGGAAATATATTTCCCGCGTATGCTTATTCAAACATATTATATTTGCCAAGAGGGATTCCAATTTGGAAGTATTTCTCAAAGTTGAATTGCTTTCGTATTTTTTCGATCGGAAATCAAAAGATTTTTTATACTGACATACTTTTCGCATTAGAAAATTCTTAATATGTAATAATCATAAGCCGTTGCAAAATGAGGAAAGTGGGTAAAATAAGCACAAGTAATAAATAAATTAAAACATTTAATAAATCACTTTATTCGTAATAATTTATTTTCTTCTTTTTATCATAATTTGAAGAACACCGTTTTATACTCTTTTCTGTTAGTTCATATATCTTTTAATTTTACAACATAGTTACTTAATTTACAACCATCATTAATACATCAATTTATAATAAATATAACCTAACTATCAATAAAATTGTATATTATTATAAATTGTAAACGGGACGACTTTATTTACGTTTCATTTTATTTTTTGTTTATTATTCCGTTTTATTGTATAATATCTAGAAATTAACAAGAAAAGATCAATAAAATTTTAAAATTAGTAAGTAATTTTACATGAATGAAATATTAATTCTTATATTTTTAAATCATGGTTAAACATTAACTATGAACGTAAGAAGTCCCGCTGTTTTCGATAACCTTACAATCTATCTCACATGATTTTCATAAGTAGGTATTTATACATATGTTGGATTTGGATTGTTTGTATGGTAGATACAAACAAAAGGCTTTGGCACAATAATTTCTTCAATAAGAAAACTCCGCATTTTAGTCTAACTACTATAAACTGCATTATTATAACAGAATGCTGTAGGTAGCTTTGAAAAAGGGAAAATTATCAAAACGAATACAAAAATTATTCAGTCTTTAAACAGTTCTTTGGCTCTTTTAACTGTTGGCAAGTTAGTTCCAAGCTACATAAGTACAATAAATTATCTAGAAAATAGACCCAACAACACAATAGTAAGTTCTCTTCTTAAACTACAGTTTTATCTTTTGTTTTTATACCTATCTACTTGGTGTTCCATTTAATGACAATTTCACGTCATCTACTTATGCTCACAAAAATATATTATAGTATATCAAGTTGTGTTCTGGTCACTACTGAATATAAGTATCTGGAAATGCCGTTAATATATTTCTTCTACTATCTCGTGTATTTAGAATTTAGCTTTCTATATTGACTTACTTACACGATAGAATTGAAATTACACAATGTACAGTTCAAGACTTATGTTAGAAAAATTACTTTTCACCACACACAAACTACCGAATAGCTAAAAGTATCTTAAGAATAATTTCGTAATATTCATAAATACCCTTTCTATACATCAATGATTTGAGAGGTTCACAACTACTGAGACAGATACACCTCAAGAACTGTATGTACAGAGTGATGACGTCAATGTTCTGATGGCTATGTACAGCATGATGCGATGCGCGATATGTCGGGAGCGTCGGCGCGGCCGGGCGGCGGCCGGGGCGGCTCGCGGCGCGCTCAGATCGCGGGCAGCAGCGGGCTCGGCGAGCGCGGCAGCCGCCGCACGCTGCCGCTCCACGCCTCCCCCATCATATCCTCGTCTCCCTGCACACGCGCACTCGACATACTCTCAGCGTCACACTCCTCAACTTCCCAACTCTGAGAGCGAGATGTTTCATTCGTTTTACTATGAGTAGGGCAGCTAGGACTAGGACGCCACTACCACGGTAGAGAAAATATGCTTTACAACGTTTCTCATCCTGGTCATGCATTCAGCTCGCAGGCAATCTTAGTCTACGACTCGCGGGGTCTAGGGAGTTGACGTGCGGGATTGTGCGAGTGAGTTAAACCACGTATTACGGTGTCAACACTTACATATAAGAAGTAATTACCATCATCGTGTGAGGCGCAGGCGCGGAGTGCGCCGGCGCCGGGGGGGCGGGAGGGGCCATCGGCGGCGGCGGCGCGGGAGGGGGTTCGGGCGATACGGCCGCTGGCGAGAACGACGCTGGTGCTAAAGGCGATTGAGCTACGAAGAAAACAACAAAAGAACATCAAGAAATCAGCCTTCGATAAGTACCTTTTCCTATATCTATCATTGTAATGCCTTACCAGCAGCAGTCAAAGCCAGTACGAACTGACTCCAGTGCACGCAGCAGCCGCAGCACAGCTGTAACGCCGCCCGGCGCAGAGCTCGATGCAGAGCCATGAACAACAGCGGATTCACCGCGGCGTGCACGTACGAGATATGTAGAGTGATTTGGAAATACATCTGAAACAAAGCAGTCAGGTTCCATTTTGCACGGAAGTTGGGGGCATTCACTAATTGAATTTCTGCATCTAGGACAGACGGGACTTGGATTATCTTGTATTACTGCCAAAAAGAAGGTCACCTATATGGGAGCCCCCTTTAAGTGAACTTTCAGCTAAGTAATTTTTTGTGCATCGGCACAAAAAATAGCAAAATAGGTATAATGGTATCTTAATTTGCTTACTTCATAAGCTATATGCGACGTCAAAGCCGGGTGGTGCAGCAATGTGATGAGGAACAAAGGCCCCCAGAACAGCACATACGCCGCCGTGATGACCAGGAACATGCGAACCCTTCGGACCCCCTCCCGTTCCACCCGGGCCAGGTACCCTCGGAGCCGACGCCCCCCTCCCAGAGGCAGGTTATTACTCCCTGATGGACGGCATTGGCCGTCTGATAGTGTGCCATCCACAGTCTGAGCAAAAAGGAATGACATTAGAATATGAATATACGGTGTGTAGTTTGCAGTCAAGCCTAAGATTCGAAAAGCCAATTGATTTGAAGATAAAAGTCTAAAGTAGTCTGATCAAAGAATTTAAAAGTATAAAAAAATAGCCAATACAATTTAGAAGTCTTGGAGATTAAGTAAATAGATTAAATTCGTTTATCAGCTTTGAAACGGTATTGAAAAAGACTTACATAACATAGATTCGAGTAATATTGATGGAAAAAACAGTTTCAATATTGAAAATTGATCAATAGAGACACACAGCAAGACAGATCAAACAGAACAAAATACAGTAGCTGGAAATGCCATTGCCTAAGGACTACTAGATGAGACAAGCATGCATCACACTCCTTACCCTGGGTCCGACGCTGTTGGGCAGGTTATCCATCCGCCTGTTGTCACCTGCCATGCTGACAAGCGTGGTCACTAAACCAGCTACTCGTACTGCTTCTACGTTAGCCTGCATGCGATAAGATTTAAATTTATCGAATACTTAAATCTGAACCGCACTTTGGCAACGGCAAGCATTGAGCGTGGTTTGTTGTTTACAATTTATAAGCGATCGTCCATTCCGAGTGGGGCCATTCCGAAAATTTAAATCTTATTTGCGGTACACCACGAGGAATATTGGCAAGGTACCAACAAAAATTCCTATACCGGCCAACGTACGACTAGGATATATGCACAATATTGTACAGCGACTTGGAATTATGCGGATGACTTCGTGAGTTTCAACGAGTTTTGGAGCGCTCTAGCTCTGCGTCTCTCGCAACTGTGAACTGCAATACACTACGGAACTGGTTACATGTCATTCAAAACAACTGCTCTAGCTAGTACCATCTCTCACAAAGCCGTGGGTGACATGTCATGGGTACAAATACTTCGCAATCAAATGATGATCATGGAGAAGTTGGTTTTGTGAGTATGGGATGATGCAAACAATGTAAACAAAGCATTACTTTTTATTATTACTCCTCGTGAAACTAACCTCTCCATGCCATCTGTTATAGGGTCCCGAGAGTGTTCGTCGAGTGTTGTGTGATTAATGATATACAAACCTTCGTGAGATCCCGGTGGAGCTTTTTCAAGTGGAAAAGTGTCAATCCGATGCAGACAGCGTTAACGCCTATCCAGAGAGCGTTTAGTACGTAATGCCTGAAGGGTCCTCGAACCAGTGGGCACGATGGCGCCGGCCCGTAAGACCCGTAAGAGCCCGCGCTGGCAGCCAAAGCCCCAGATAAGAACGTAGGCCCGAGATTTATCGTTATAGACGCGAACCAAATCATGAATGTTCCGAAAAGGACGCACTGCAACAAAACGGAAATTCAATTTGAAGTTTTTGGTTGACACAATTTGAAAATACGCCGACAATTTTATTCGAACATTTGTAATATTGCCGGAATTATGAAAAGAAAGGACGTACTTTATCTTTGACAATTTTGAAATTTTCTCCTCGGGCAAATTAAAGTTACGGCAGTGGTCGTAAAGGGGACGACTAGATAATATTTTACCTGTGGGCTGTCCATCAGTAATGGGGCTGATAAATCAGCTTGTTCTTCCTCATTTTCGGGGAAAATTGGGCTATCATTGAGCACTGTAGTGAGCATGTTCACTGTTGACACTGTCACCTGAAATATTCTAAACGTTAGTCAAGATTTAACAAAACAATACAGTTCCATTTTCAAAAACATAAAGTTATAGCTATGATCGGATATGGAAAGGTTCGTTCAATATACTTCGGAATAAAGGATTATATTTCGAATGTATTTTTGGGTATTTCCTGTTTGGCAAACAATTGATATTACAAAAGCATAGTTACTTCAAACAAAAATGTTAGTAAAAAAATACATTTCCCTGAACAGCCCTGAACTTTTATCTAATCTCCGTAATAATTCGAGAAAACCAGACGCATTAGTTAACAAACAGTCCAACTATTCTACTTATAAGTTTCTATCAAAATTAAGCATCGAAGATTATTCTCAGCTTTTTCTCGTCCTTCTCAACTGAAGGAAAGTGGCGATAAATCACTTTTATGTGCCAACTGCTCTAGTCTCGAACAATGGTACTTTTGCTAAGAAGATCTGATACCTTATGCATTCCATTGATGATCATCCGACTTTGATGACACTTAACTTCAGTGTTTTTGTTACAAAGACTCTTTGAAACTTCGTTTGGTGAATTTGGAACAGTTATTTTTGGGTAAAAATAACTTTTTTGTTTTGGTAAAGGGACAGTTTTAAGATATTTGAATTTGATCTTTAAATTACATAAAAATGATATTTTCAAAAATCAACCAACAGTGTTGCTTCAATTCTAAATGTTAGTCAGATTGTAATAAGTACTGGCTAAGGCTCTATGGAATTAACAGTCCATATGACATAACATTACATAATAATATGTAACCCCAATTAAACAGCTAAAAGTAATAAAAATGCTTCCTTGCATGCTACTTTCACTAATTCATGTCACTCATAACATACAGGACATTTATAATGATAAAAAGTTATGGTCAATGAATACAGAATGGCTCATATAAGTTAATGGGGCCACATGGTCGCCTGGTCAAGTCCATGGACCATTAATCGAGATAATCATTTCCACGCAAACATTTCCACAAATACCAGCCACCAATGAGAATCGTTCGCTTCTAAATGCGAACGTTTACGTAAAACGAAACGCAATACATTATTTATTCTAATGGAATTAGGTTTATGGCGTATCTTTTTTGGGTAAATTAGTATAATTTTATCCTAAAAAGGGTTTTTAAGCCCAACCTTGGCTGAAATTATCTCTTTTTAAAATAGGAACGTGATTTGTTTTACATATTACCGTTCCAATTTACGGGAGATTATCGTTAGTAATTTGTTTCATTCGATTACGTTTTACCATGAATTACTACGCTATGTTTTACGCTATGTTTATTAGGAATATCCTAATACGAATGCTGACGAAACGTATTTCTTTATAATCACTGTCCTCTAATAAAATCTTGCAAAAAACAACTCTCGTAAACTTGCCACTACATACCTACATAAGGCATAGGTCACACCGTTCCAGAAAATCCAGCCTGCATTTTTGTGCAATGTTTTTAAAAAATGCTGACTAACCGTGGCACAGATTCAGCGGACCAAAAAAACAGCTGATAGCGACAGTGTGTTATACTCCTATGGTCTGTTTAATTCCTAACGGTCGGTCGGTCGGTCGGTTTTACATTGTGTTGGCTCATCCACGCTGACGCGTTGAAATTGCGTGGCGGACGTGTGACCGAAGGCTGTCACGTCGAGAGAGAAAACACAAATAGATGGGATTATTTTCTATATTTAGGCAGGCGTAATGATGACCGTTTGTGGGTGGACGTTATTACGTAATATTTGCTGTGGAGCTGTGGATAAACATTAATTTATTTCGGATCGATATGGACTACTTAGGTTCTTGTCTTGTAGTCTTACTCCTAAGAACTAATCCTTGGAACGGTGCACCTAGCTATATATATTGATGATTCGTAAGAAAGATTCTTAAAAACCAATTAGCCTTGTAACCAATTAGGTACAAAGTTTGCAAGAAAAGAAAGAATGTAATGCTATGTCTCACTTTGACACAAAACACAATTATACACATACACAATTTATATGGGACAAAAATACATTTCTCAATGAAATGGCTTTTCCTTTGAAATAGCCATTACTTTGAAGTCAACTTTACATTTACTTTATTCATTTCTAACGTCACTTACCAGAAGTAAAAAGGCGGTTTCTACCAAGGAACATTTGTAGACGGGTTGACAGCGGAATACGGCAATGCCTAGAGGCAACAAGATGGCTGCCCGCGCCAGGTCCACTATCGCTTGGTGAAATAGTAGACCGTGAGACCACCTGTGACAAAACAATTAGTTATACATATATTTTTTTAAACAAAATGAGGTTCAAAAATCTGTTACAGTCAAGACCGCTCTGTTTATTTTGATCATGTAAGTTTACTGACACACCATTAGATTAGATTTTCTGACAAAACGTGCATAGAATAAATGTCAGAAACTTCATTTGTTTGAGGAACCATCCCCTAAATGAGGGAGAATTACTAAATTGAATCATAATTATTCAAATCGTGATCATTTCATCAATTACTTCTTATATTTTTTTATATATGCACTTTCTACACAATCTCTTGTGCCTTTGGCTTTTAAAACGTAATCAGACAATACCGTATTGTAGGGTGATTTTTTTGCTGGTATCTTTTTGGCAACAATGTTTTTGGCAGATCACGCGTGAATCGTGTCTTGTATCATTGTCAAACTTGTTCAGTATGGTCTATAATTTAACCATGAATCGACTTACGAACGAACAACGCTTGCAAATTATTGAATTTTACTATCAAAGACGACAATGGCCGAAACGTTACTGTGAATGGCGAGCTCTACCTTGTGATGATTGGCGATTTTTTTTGCCCAAAATGGAAGAATTGGACATGCCTGACATGTGGTATCAACAAGACGGTGCCACATGCCATACGGCACGCGAAACAATGGCCCAATTGAGTGATAATCGGTGAAAAGTTTATCTCACGTTTTGGGCCCGTCAATTGGCCGCTTAGATCATGTGATCTAACGCCTTTGGACTATTTCTTGTGGAGCTATGTTAAGGCTCATGTCTACAGGGATAAACATGCAACGATTGACGCATTTATTCGTGATATACCGGCTGATATGTTCGAGAGAGTGCCGAAATTGAGCCTTGCGAATGGGCCATCTAAACCGGAGCCGCGGCCAGCATTTGCATGAAATCATCTTCAAACATTAAATTATATTGATCGTTCTATCGATTCCAATAAAGATTTCATCAAATTTTTAATTTTTTTTGTGTTTTTTTTGAAAATCAAATCCTATACCACTTAAAAAATCACCCGTTATTATAATCCACAATGTATATCACAAAAGCTAAACCATAGAAATATCATATAACATATTGTTAATCAAATATTCAGTTCAGGCATACCCTTTGTAATAAGACCGGGACGCTGAATGAACACTTAATGGAATAGTGTTAGCACTAAATTGAATCATCTAGTGTAACACCTATTTCAGGTAACTGACAGACTTAATTGAATAGCAATCTTGGAGCGAATAGGTTCTCATTGTACCTGCTAACATGTTTGTTCTATAGGTAATTCTAGATTGTTCAATTATAACCACATATAACATGGTGAAACTGTAAGGTTTCTTAGTTCACTATGGAGCCTAAAAATGGATATGGATAGATTCTTGCAAGAAAAATGGCCATTTAATTTTTTCTATGAGCCTTCCTGTACAATGATTCTACATCAATTGTTAAATATGTTACACCTATTGCAAGTTCACAGAAAGGTTTGGCCTCTGGCACATAAATTACCGAAATAATTTTAAAGTCGCTCTCTAAAAACTCAATCAGAATAATTGGGCAACATCATCAAGATGATAGTTTAATTTAAAAAATATCCTGTGAGTACAACTACGAACTCAACAACGCAACATAAAGTTAACTCAAACTATAAAGTTTACTTTCCCGTTTATTTTCTCAATACCACATTAAATATTGGACCAAATACACCAACACACATGCCAACATTATGGCCAACGTTCCTCATGACGTAAACGTTATAATTCATCCTGTCAAGAAACAGGTACATAACATCGATAAGCGATTTATCAATCATACAAAGTGTCACATACTTAGGAGCCTCTGAGGCTGGGGTCGGGGGCTCGGAGGGGAATTTTTCTTCGAATCTGTGACGTAAATAATATATTGCAGGCGAGACTGGGTATTTTTATTTTTAGATTAGGAAGAAATAGTTTCGGTTTTTTTTTTTCAAAAGTTTCTCTGAAAATACATTCAAGAAATAAAACTTCTCTGGTGACCTCAGACCAAGTAGAAATAAATATCGATTTAGATGGTACTTACAAAGACTTTCAAATTATGTTATACATATATGTACATACATCATCATCCTCTGAGCCCTTTTCCCAACTATGTTGGGGTCGGCTTCCAGTCTAACCGAATGTAGCTGAGTACCAGTGCTTTACAAGGATACATATGCATAAACACATATTGTCAATGGCCATCCGGTTCCAATAACATTTGTCTTTTATCTAATATTCAATAAACAATGTTTTAATAAAACATTTTAAACCCAGTTGATACATTATCGTAATAAAACGCTACAATGTAAAACATTTACAACATACGAGTGTACTTCTAAAATTCAAAACATTTTACGATCAACATGTGGCAACTTTAACTTGGCCATTTTAGTGGCAACACTGTAACCAAACAATACATAGTGTGCACCTTTCCTAACTAAATGTTGTTAAAACTAGTTTTATGGCCAACAATGTTGGTCTGTAACATTAGCATGTTAGTCACTTGTTGCCAATTAGATATTTGAAGTTTGATAACATTGTAGTAAAATCCAAAATATTCTGCTTAAGTTTTACTTATGCGAAAAAGAAGAATTCAAAGTTAGTCATCTATACACAAACCATAACCAGCCGTGACACTGCCGCCCACTGCTCAAATCGGCAATTTGAAATTGGTCCGACTATCGTAAAATGAAAATGTTACAACTCACCGTAACTGCTGTAATTTTAAATACAAGGTCATATATGCCCCAATAGCTAACATCAAATTTAGTCCAAATTACTGACTCCGATACATCTTACCTTGCTTCTATAAAAGTTACATAAAATATCGATCTAGCGCCCCAGACTTGGATTTTGTACAAATGTACATGTAACAACGCAGACTGGCTTACAAGACTAGAATAGTTCGTCCAAAATACTTTGTTCACTAGCTAACCAATCTTCTTGGACCAGTTTTCGGTAACAAACAGTGAAAAGTTATCTATAAGTAGTTCCAAAATTAAATCTGGAGTATTATTTTTTTCAGCATAGATATGCGTCGCAAATGGTTCTTAAGCCATTCCGGGATCCGCAGCCGATGGCCTACACAGAATGATATTAAAATCTGCAATTTCTTTAATATTGTAGGAGTTACTTGATGACTGTGAAGTTCTTCCAACTATCTTGTTGTTCTTCCAGCCTAATCAAATAAGGACGAGTTTCAATATTTTCCTAGGTGACTGCCTCTCTGACCTCCTCAATTCTACTACAAGGACCTAAAGTATAATATGCAAAATGACAGAATTCTATACAACTCAGTCTACATCAACTGGGAATACAAGCGTATTAATATGTTAATTAAACATGCCTTAAGCAAAGATTGCGAGTCAGAGATTTAAATTAAATTTAACCAATAACCTTAGTTTGTTTGTACACACACACGGTTCTACAATCTGACAGATCTTAATTAAACCCTTATCCATTGGAGTGACCTTTACAATCGGTCCCAAAACCTATTTGCTTTGAAAGTCAAACACAATTTTATAAGATAACTAGCCTTTGCCAGCGGTTTCACTCGAGTCCCCAGGGAACTGTGCTGTTCCCTAACAGGGACCCTGTTATATATTAGTACCTAGCTTTAACCCCCTTGTGACATAATTGTAACATTATGGTATGTAAATAATATGAATATGAATAAGAACTATTCCGCACACTCAGATACAGAGTAGCCTGTAGCCTTTCCTAATAAATGAATCACTTCTCTTTTCTTTCAAAAGTTACCGTTCGGGTCGTAGTAATGTGTGCACCTATGAGTCAAACTATCGACCAACTAAAAGTTTGCTGTGCAAGGACTCTCGGTGTGAGAAATTAAATAAGAGTAGATAGTCGTTCAGACACGCTCTAATAGATTTATGGATCAATAAGCCTTATTAAATCACTACAATTTTAGCTCCAGCTTTACCTAAAGACACCTTCAATCCGATATATTTAAGTAGATCCTATCTTATCGAATTACTACTGATAGTCTGACGGTTATTTGATTTCGCTAGAATTGAACCCTCTGGTGTAAATCATATTTTCTGTAGCTTTTATATCTTAGCTTCGGGCTAAAGGTACTTAAGAAAATTGGGAGCAGAGCAGACTAAAATAAATATGTGTTTAGTGCTCGTAAGTACTTTCAAAGAGGATTTCAGAATGAACTCACATAACTTTTTGCTCAACCACGATTTTATACGTTTTTTGTAGCGATAAGATTGAGTGGTGAATGTTTTATTCATTTTACAACTAGCTTTATGAAACTGAAAATATCTAGTGAAATAGATCCTTAATAAGTTCTTTGTCTGTCAATCGGACTTCTACTGCTGATCATTTTAGAAAACATTGTTCGAATCAACATCAACCAGACCTCTCTATTCGTAGATAGAACTATAGAAGGGGAAGTCTTCGTTACTTTTTCTGATAGCCGAATATTCTTCTTAGTGAGTCTCTTGAAAATATTTATTTTACCATTTCATCAGGCCTTACATTATTTAAGCGAAACGA
The DNA here is from genome assembly GCA_033682625.1 of Helicoverpa zea x Helicoverpa armigera. NCBI lineage: Eukaryota > Metazoa > Arthropoda > Insecta > Lepidoptera > Noctuidae > Helicoverpa > Helicoverpa zea x Helicoverpa armigera. The sequence goes on from JAWIIS010000032.1 coordinate 3,650,646, forward strand.
TATTTATTCTAGCAAAATGAAGTGAACTTTTAATGGAAGTTCTTTATACAATGTTCTTTTTATATAAAACTTTTTCGATTCACAAATAAGAAACCTTTTAACAAGAAAGGCCTGATATTATCTAATTATGTACGAACCTTCCAATTTTGTCAACTCCGAAGTTAATTTTGGAGATTCAACTTGAAATTGGATAAAATCCTGAAAGCCTAACTAAACAGTTATCAGATTGACGCAATATAAAATGGAGATTCAGTATTCTCGGCTAAGCAGTATTCCGTGTTGGCGAATACAGACGTGCCCAATCTGTGGTGGCGATCTCTGAGCCGACAATAACACATATAATGACGAACATAGCTTACGTGTCCTATCAAATAATATAACCTTAACGTTATTGCCTCTGTAACGTCTTCGTGAAGCACATATTGCGACGGTTGTAAATGAACCGCAGGATCGTAAAATAAACAACATTTGAATAATGATAAACATTCATTTTTTCCTTTTTCTCATTCTGTGTTGCCTAAAATTTATGGCCTTTATTTCTTCCAAAGTATTGCGGCTTGATTTATGTTTGCTTTTTTATGTCTTTCTTTTCGTTGATAATATTGTTGTTGGACGCCTTGGATATTCGAATGGAGCCAGTTATCGTGATTTACGTCCTTTAATGTTATTCCAATATTCTTATTCAGGTCTTTGTGAATTTCTCACAAAAAGTATTCGATAGCTACAGTTATCGAAATATGAATATTCATAAAGACCTGTTTTTAGTACAAGCGTATCTTTTCCTTACAGAAAATTTCATTTCAATGTTATTTAAGGCGAACTCACCTTCGTAGCTGCTTTTTGCTAAGTATGACAGCCATCAGTGCCAGATTAGCAGACATGCCCAAACTGGAGAGTGCTAACAATGCTGCAGCGCTCGCAGCGCCCCCTGGCGGGCAGTGGCGAGTATTGTTCACCACCGAGGAGTTCGTAGCCCCTGCCGAACCGAAGCGAAGGTTCGCTCCGATCATGGCCACCGCCGACCCTGCTTGAGAAATGACCCCTGTGAGAAAATCACGAAAACAATTCAACATGAACATAAAAATAGGCGAATAGTTACCTATTGTTATTTTGCTATTAGTTTCGTGATCTGAAAGATGAAATTAATATCGTTCAAACAACATTGCAAATAACAGTAAAAAGACAAAACAAGTGGAATCTGTGTCGACTGATTATGTTTTAATCAACGACAAAGATTGTTTATAAAATAAAATTGGTAATTTCGGAATTTTGGACTTCTTAAATAATATATAAAAAGCCAATTGCTATTTCCAATTATTGTACAACATCGAGTTACAACATTGAACACATATATACACACACACGTCACAACATCCATAGAATTACCTGCTGACATTTTGGCGTTCAGACGTTCGTTCTTAATGGAAGTTTACTATCGAATGCAATGAATCACTGTGACAGCCAATCAGAACGCCCCCCGCCCCCCCACCGGCCCATTGCATTTTTGCACCAATGACGTTGCTATTCACTGACATTACAATGGGGCTTAAGTCCTTTATTTTATTACACCGTGCCGTTTGTCACTCAGTTTTAACACTATTTGCCAACGGCTGCGAACTTTTGCAGATTTTCTGTGATTGTATTTTCGTGCACTTTTTGGACCTTCAGTATCGTTTGTATCAGTTGATGAATGTCAGTTTACTTGAGAGTCCAAGAAACACTGGATTTTGTAGACAAGGATTGGCACTGTCTGAAAACATACAAAAATCGTTAGCTGTAGCATACAAATTCGAAACAAAACACTACTAAAATTACTAAAAAATCGGTACCAAATATTCCAAGTTCGAAAAAAGGCCTAGTAATAAAAAATAGAGACAGTTCAATTCTAACTAGAATACGCGTGTTATCTATTAAATGCAAGCAAAATAACCCAGTTAATGTGATTACGTCGGCAGTGACGAGTCGCATGTATAAGCCGACAGCATGTCAAACGCCGTACTAATGAATAGTTCAAACTGGAGTTGCGTATGTGACAATACAAACGTATAAGTTCAGAAGTACTACTAGAACTAATCTGACTGAATTGAAATCGATGACAATATGACACTTTCCATGAACACGGTACTGTTAAAACATAGTATCAATACATAGTTGGTATAATCTACTAGAAATAATAAAGCAGGATAGAGTGATTTATTGTCTAAATTCATCTCTCATCAATATCAGAGGAAAAATAGATTTCTAAGAGAAAAGATACGTCTTCACACAGTTAACAATTAATTCATCTAATCAGAGTTTTTGCCTCATTGTTGAGGCAAAAAGTGCTGTTTTCAGTCGCTACTAAATTGTACCCCAAGATTCACTCAATAGAAACCAATTTGCAACTAACACGTCATACATTCCATATCACTATAGCCACGAAGTGAGCCTTCTATATCGTTCCTATGACACAGCACTCATCGGGTGTCTAACTCAGTTGCAGTCGATGCGAAATCCCTTTACATTCGACATCCAGTAAACCTCTGCTTCCCTGGTAACTTGTTACGCCAACATACGGGAACTTAGTGTTGCTATTATTGACGGGGATTATCTTTGATGGGTGTTATAGCGTTTATGTTCAGTTTGAGGATCTTATAGATATCAATTTTAGATCAAATTGCGTGGTTTGAAAGTACGCTCCGAGGACGCGTCAAGTTTATGCCTCTCTATTTCTCAAAAAATCTTTACCTTACTGTGCAGCAAGTGGAACGGTCGATTTTTAGTTTTTTTTTTCGTTGTTGATATAATTTGGTTAAACTTACGTTCTTTATTACTGTTACAGCCTTTTATCGTCCCACTGCTGGGCACAGGCCTCCTCTGACACGGAGGAGGATTGAGCATTAATCAGTAGTTCTTTATAATAAGTATAAAACTATATTGCAACCAGAAAAATACAAATCATATTCAAGGCTCGAAATCTCTTAAAGTACCCATATCTAAATTATAGTCACACAATTCAATTCCCTGTCAATAAACGCAAGTAGAATACAATAAAAAGGGTAATATTCACGTCGCATCATATTTACCATAGAGCAACCTCTATTGATGTGGCCTACAATATCAAATTTGCTGAGGGTGAAGCAATCCCGCGATATAAGTTATGTGTCCCTAACAATTGACGGCGTAAAGATTTACTAAAGTCATGGTGGTGTGATATTACAATTTTGAGCTGAATTTCAAAGGAAGAGGAGATTTCATAGAGGGATTTCATTTTATTTGACCCTGCAATATCCTAATTAAGTCAAGTAATGGAAAAATTAATAGTTAAAATACAAAAGAATAATATATAAATTACATATCCATAATTGAGTGGGAAAATCAGTGTATCTATAGCTTGATTCTACGGTTCATCTGACGTCATGATGTCAGCGCTACGCCGCCGTCAGCCACAATTTCGTGGTCATCATTTATGGTAGGCTCGTTCTAACTAGCCATTCAGAAGTTCTTATGTTTAACAACCATTAGAAGCAGTCTTCATACCGTTTTTTCATTTGGTTAGTGTAGGCTACCGATGGTATTCCTAACTTCATGAGAATATATAAGAATGGATAAGAGAAGAGATCAAAAAATCAAAAATATCATGGGACAAAAAATGCTGGTCACATTTTAAAAATCTTTGCTGCAACTGTAACTTACATCGACACGACACTCTACTGCACCTTAGAACCACAAAAGAATTAATAATTTCAGTACCCAATGCTTTGATCTGAAATCTCGAAACTAGCCAATAGTGGCCATTCAGCATTATTTCTGCGGATCGTGTTAAAAATAACAAACGTTTGTGGTCGGTTTCAGCTGACGTCACGACCACGGTAGCTATGTGGTCGTGCAAACACGGCCACTTGTCGAATTCAAAAGTAATGGTTTAATGGACATGTTTTTTCAGGTTGGTAGTTTGACAAGTATGTAGGTACATGTTTGGCAAGGTGTTAAAGTTAGGCGAAAGTCCTGAGTGTTTTTTAGATAAGAATTCCAAATAACCTCGACGATTCTTAGACGAAAATTGCAAAGAAGTTAAGGTCAAGATTCTATCTTACTTTGTGGTTTTATTCAGAGCATTATTGATACTAACCATTTTTGTCACTTTCGCGTAGGTACGTATAGAAAATAAATAAATACTAAATATCATGAGGTCTATTTCTCATTTACGAAAGAAAAATAAATAGTCAAAAATATAAGTGGTAAATTATAGGTTCAATATCGTTATAAACATTTCACTTTGACTTTCCCAGACCATTAAAAATACAAAAGCAGCCTATTTCCAATTATTATTCTATCTCACACCTTTCAAAAGATAGGCTAGAATAAATTGCCCTACATTAGCATAGAGAAGCAAAACAGACAAACGGTTACAAAAGCCTTTGTTAATATTAGACTGAATTTCATGCTAGACGATCTAATTTTGAATGAACCATTTTACTAAAGTGTTTAATCTGGGTACAATAGAACCTATTATGGTAGAATGAAAGGCGCTTTCAGACTGGCGTGGCTGTAAGACTTTTAATAGATGTGCTGAACATCTAGTTAATATGCAACGATTTTCTGTAATGTGTAGAATAAGATGGCAATTTTTTACTTTAGAAAGTAATTTAACATCTTATTTTTAGCATACGTTTTGGTAACAAAAATATTTTTTTGTTAACCTAGGCGTAGAATCCGTTTTACAAAAATATGCCACTTTTTAATTAATTTTAAGTTTCATTGAATTTACTGATTCCCAAAAAAAAAATTAAGTTTTGATTTTAATACTTTGATAAAAAACAATTATACGTTCGCTTAATGTAGCCACTAAGCGAAGTATTTCTCCCAAAAACAGTGTATTAAAAGCTAACATTAACATTATACTGATATTACAAGTATGATGACTTATCTCGAAACTCGGTCTCATCTACGCGCCATTTTTGGCCGACTTTATGACGCTTTTAGTGTTACCCATTATAGTTACGACTAGGCTTCAGCCTTATATTACAGCCATTTCATGAAAAGCTGGTAAATAAAGCCGTAAATTACTACCATTAGAAGTCAACACTCGAGAATAATAGACTTTATAAGAGTAGACAAACAAAGTATTCAATTTATAAAAATAAAGGACTTACTTATAATTTTACGTAAGTACAAATTGAAAGCATGAATTTGCAGATACATAGTACGGTCCCGAAATCGAATAATGTTATTGAAGCTTTCCATCCTTGCCTTCAATTGTTTTTTGTTTGCATTAAATGACATAAAACAAATGACATTCACTTTCAATAGCACTTCATTAGTTACTGTTCAAAGCACACCCACACATCTCCCTAGCTACTCGTCCCACAAAATGTATGCAATAATGCGCTAAAATATCGCTTTGAACGTCAAAGTCTTCCATCATATCGTAACGACGTTCTGTGCCAATTAGTGGCACTAACTGGCACATTCTGCGTAACACGAACTAGCATTATGCCAATTAAGTTAACAATTACTTGGCACATTAGAACGGTTACCGCATGGAGCGACACCGCAGTGTAATGCCTTAAATAACGCGTTATGGGAGGAAGATACCCTACAAGTATGTGCATATAAGTGGCTTTAAATGGATATTATTATACTATGGTAAATTCCAAATCCCTATAGTAGTACTGCGGGAATGTTAGAAAGAGTTATAAGAGAAAGAGTCGGCCCGGGTACACAAACATATCCTTAAGGAACAAAGGTGGTTTAAGTTAAAGTCTGACACTTCCTCCCATTGGAGGGGTATGTCATCTGATTATTTCCCATCTCCAAAAAATTTTACGATGTATGAACATTTGTGTGCAATTCAACTTACAAGTTGGTCCTCTTCTAATAATAAATTATTTCAAGTCATTTTATCAAAGTAAAACGCATTTCGAAGCGTGTGACATCTAACCCTCTATTACCAGTGAAATAAATTATCTTGAAAAATGTACCTTTTGCCTACCTTAACGCTTACACCTCGTGTCACGTAGATAGTCCACGTCCACAAAACAAATTGTTCCGAAATAATCTGCCTTTACAAATGTCCCACAGCGCAGACAAGGGTTAACGAGGCTCTCCCCACAGTAATGTCATGGAAGAGAGTTGTTAATACTCATAGTAGTAGCTATGGCCAGTCCAAAGGCCAGGAATTTAAGTGTTGGTTTAACGGTTAAACCGACATTATAATGGTCTGACCATAGGTATTATTCGAATGTTCTGTAATATCTGTTTCTAGATAGTGCTACTTCATACTGCGCTAACCGTATTATATTGATATCGGTTGCATAACTACTACTGTTATGTACAATGCGTTTGGCTACATGTGAAATTCTTTAGGAGAAGTCAATTACCTTAATACATTGTTTATAAATAGTTCAAATAGAAGTTGTCGTTGATCGATTGACTTTGATCAAACGTGTATTGATGACTGGTCCTATACGATGGTCCCTGACACACCAATTTGTGAATATTAACCTGATTGGCAGAAAAATTGAACGTTGAATATCTGAATTAAAACTCAGATAGCAATAATCAGACAGTATCAGAACAACTTTCTCTCGAAAACTCCTTAGGTGTCTTAAGCCAATAAATATTCAATGTGACATTAGCTCCCATTATTCCAATTACTTGGCATGGTAATGAGACATTATCTAGTGTGGTGCGCCACTTACCACGCGCGAATGATTCAGTAATGAACCGAGTGATTCGATACTGGGTCGCGGTGACTTTAACTTCAATACTTCGACCATCTTTGAGTATTGAAAATACGATTAAAATCGGCCCACTGCAAACCTTAAGTTGGCCGATAGATCGGGCTCATCAATCTGTATGGAAATGAAAAGTGCGCACATTGCCACGATCAATGAAGGACCGATATAAGCGACTAAAGAGCCATTAAATTCATGACTAAACTTTTTTTTCTTAAACATAAACTGTCATCTAATTATAAGTCAACAGTGTAGTCTGTGGTGTGTAGAAACATAGTCCTCGGCTTTATCTGTCCTGAACCATGCACAGAACTAATTTAATAAAATAAATTGTGCTATCATTCTTACTCCATTAACATCGCTTTAATTGTCAGAAATATATAGCTCTTGATTAACCCAGTAAACCATATACTGAGATTTTTATACTTTCATCTTCCATTATGATGCGCATCTATTAGAATGACCTATCCTATCATAGACCCACTCTCTCATTCATAACATCGTAAGAGGAATACTTGAGCTGGGGTAACCATGGCAACTGAATATAATAAACATTCATCTTGTTATTATCTGCGTCTATGTAGAAAAACAAGCATATTTTTATATGCATTTGTTGTAGTGTTGATTGATATATTTCTTAGGAAAATATATGGGTGAGTCTAGCCCATGGAGAACAAAATGACTAGCGGAGGTACCATAACGGGAAATCTCCTACGAAAGTAGCGCGCCAAAATGCGGGAGTGCGAAGGACGAAGAACTTTACTGTCTTCGCTCTTCTTACAAGCCTTCTTTGGACTTGATCATTTTTTGTAATACCAAAAATCGTTGACAGATATCTCAAAGAACGCGAACGCCTGGTTAGCTCGCTCTGACGTTCGAAAAGTGCTGTTTTGCAGCCAAGTTTGAATAAACGAATTTTGATTTGATTCGAGACGTTTCGAAAGAGAAGAAGGCGCCTGACATACCTGCATTATGGCATCTCTACTCATCCTTCCTTACTCCGTGGTCCAGCCCATTGGGTGGTATTACTTCACATATAGATACGCTGGGAATGTTCCCAGGCTGTACATGTTTTATAGGTCGTTAGTTCGGGTGGATAGCCAATTGGTTAAGATAAATGGGATGTGCGAACATTTACACGTTTGAAAATCGCAAAATAAATTCGAGGGGAAATTGTTTGCAAGTTATTAACTTTTGAGGAGATAAAAATGCGATGATGAGCTTTTTATTTTATACAAACTGTAAATAAGTACCAACTTTTCTGAATAATATTGGCAATAACAAGTATATTTCATAACAAAACATACACATAACAAAAGAAAACTTTTGCCAATCATAACTAAAACAGAAAAAGTAATTCTATACCTCAAACATTAACCTTATAAGGCCCTTCAAACAACTTATATTGTATGCATTAAGAGCAACCGAAAGCTAATAGGGGCCCAGCTGCCGTCCTAAACAAATGTACATAAGATTCTATTTGGCACTTCGACGATATATCGAATTTCCCGTCTCATGTGCGGTAATACCAGAACTAATGTTTTGGATCATTCGGAATGTTTCGATAAAGAATCGATTACAAATCGGCGTTGTAGTGCAATTTCCCGATTTATAGTTCGTTTTCGACACATTGTCATGTTTTTTTTTTTTTCAAATTACCGAAGAGGTTTAATGTAATAAAATATGAAAACGTTTGATTTCTGGAATTAAAGACCGCACCAAAAATAACAAGAAAATGTTCACCAAATGATTTCATAAAACGAAAATTGTGAAAATAAATACAAACTCAGAACGTTGTTTAAGTGAATTAGGAACAAAATGAGTTAAAACGAAGTTAAGGACCGGACCGAAAATTTGATTAAGTGGACCTTTATCTCGACAGAAAGAAATATTTCCAACAATTTACTTTGATTAAACAACCTGGGAATGCAATAAAAAACCTAAGTGCGGTCGTGGGAAAGGTTTTAGCCTATGCGCACACTGTAGATTAAACAATAGGTCGACTGTTGGCCAGGTAGTTCGAAAAAAAATATTTTTCTAGCAAATCGTGAATTCAATCAAAGTTTTTAGTCGATCTGATACCGGGCAAATACCTGATATTAGTTACGTGTGTACTTCCATTAATCTTCATACTGATGTATGAGCCCAAACCAACTATCGGTCGACTAACATTTTATAGTGTGCCCATACTCTTATTCGTAACCCCATTTTGAAATGGCTAAGTAAAAAGAAAACACTTAGGGGGTTATCCTTTCGGAACTTGACTACGCCATTAGCCTGACTGCCGTCGCCGCCATTTTAAACTGGTTTGGTTCACTTTAGAAGAGGGATATTGCATCCAATCGGAGACTAATCTTGACTTATTATGGATCCATTATCTGTGTAAACTCTTTGTGGATTTAGCGTAGAATTTCAAGGTGGATGGATTTCTGTTTATGCACTTTTTAGGGAGTCGGTTGGATGACATCAATTTGCTTATAGTTTACACCCTACTTATGTAGCTTCAAAAAGTATTGAATTGAACTTTTGCATTAGAAACAAATGACAATGTACATACGTTCATTACCTATAAAAGACTTTTGGTTTTATTAAACTTCCGTAGCATTTAAATTATGTGCTTTCAAAAAGGCGTAGTTTAAAATTGGCGGTGACGCTAAAAATACTGTTATTTTAGCGGCATAAAATGCAGTTTTTCATTTAATAACATACCACACATTATCCCGCTTGTTAAAGGCTCACTCTCACGAAATATGGTAAGTACCTACTTTTCAAAAATTGAATATTAAAAATCTAGGAAATGTTTAATCCGTCGAGTCGTGTAGAGCCACTCTTTTCGACCTAGTGACCTGAACTTAAACCTGAATGGTGAAAGAACTACTACAGACTGACTTTTTGCACGTGGAAATATACCGAATTTACCTACACATAGTAAGTAGGTAAGAGATTTTTTAATTATACGTAGTTTTTGTACAGTGTTCTTAATCACTGTTTAATGTATTTTTGTCTAAAGTATTTTCACGGTTAGATTGGATGCTAATTTTAATTTAGTTGAAAAATACTAGTCTCAAAATTACCAATGTAAAGTGCTGATTCCTAAGAGACAACTTAGGAACTTAACAACTTTTCTTTAATATTATATTTTGATCTTTTTTATGTTACTCAACTTTGACAGTTGATTAATTTTTGATCTGATCTTTATAGTGCTCGAGTCTTTTCAGGTATTTCCCAAGAGAGATAAAAAGGACGTTGAATTTTGAGAAAATATTTTTTGCCAGCATAAGTATTACTGAAATAAATAAGCTTAGTCATTTTATATGTATATCTCTTACTGTATATTTTATATATGTTGGTAGGCCTTTACAGGGCTTTTATACAGTCCGTTTTACGCGGTTTCACCCCTTGCCTGAGGGGACGTCTTCACTCATCGACACAAAACAGGAGTTAACAGAACCTACCCTTCTTCTATAAATAAGCTATGTAACACCGAAAGAACTATTTAAATCTGAATCTGATCAGTTGTGTATTTATTTAACTGTATCCAATCAAACAATTACAAAGACGGACTTAATACCATAGGCTTTCACTCCATTCAACCTTAAGGTCATGCAGAGATAACATGGTAGGTGCATTACTTACTTAAAAAGACATGTATAAGTCAACTAGAGAATAACAGAATCATTACTTTTCATGATGAGCGCGGTCACCTAAACTCTTCCACTTCATAATATTGTTAGTCCAGTATCACTCTATTATTCCAATCTAAACCAATTTATGTTGAGAGCTTACATACTGCCACTGACAATATACTGGCACAGTGGCTAAGCCTCTTTCTGTGCCAAGGGGTCACAGCTTCGATCCCGACACACATAAAATGTATGCCCTACATTCTACAAGTATTTTTGTCACGTCTGGATGCAGATTTAGAAGTGCATTTGAGATTCAATTCGATACGATACAGGTGTAATCTTAGTACGGGACGTTATCTTCACAATGTCAACTAGTGTACGTCAACAATGTGAAACTAGTAGTACGATTTGAACGAATAAGGTATTAATGAAACTTGGTATCAAATCTATACTGAATGAATTTAGGAATACTGACTTTTTCTTGTACCTTATGTTTTGAATTGGGTATACAACTGTTGGTGCTACTAGTGGGTATTTATGCATATTATAGCAATTTATAGCATATACTTCACTGAGGAAGCACGTTGATGTTTAAATACAGCAGATGAATTATAATGTTAATGATTTTGAAAAATAATCCAAGTTTTAGTCCATTTTTAAACGGTTTTATTTAGCTCACCCAGTTTGTTTTATTTTATTATTTATTCATTCTTTCTTGGGTCAAATTTAGTAATTCAAATTTCACCCTCTTCCTGTGAACCGATTAATCTGAAATTTTGTATACACCTTTAATTCCGATGACAATACAATATAGTGATATCAATAACATTGTAAATCCAATATGGCCGCCGGCACAAAATGGCGGATAACGTAGATTTTATCAATCCCATCAATATGGGTATCAAATGAAAGGGCTCAACAAGCAGAATACAATATACTATAAAAAATTTAAATCCAAGATGGCGGCCGCTACAAAATGGCGGATAACGTAGGTTTTATCAATCCCATCAATATGGGTATCAAATGAAAGGGCTCAACAAGCAGAATACAATATACTATAAAAAATTGAAATCCAAGATGGCGGCCGCTACAAAATGGCGGATAACGTAGGTTTTATCAATCCCATCAATATGGGTATCAAATGAAAGTTCTCAACCAGTAGAATACAATGTACTATATAAAATTAAAATCCAAGATGGCGGCCTCTACAAAATGGCGGATAACTTAGGTTCATTTGATACCCATGTTGATGGGTCTCAACAAGTAGAATACAATTTACTATGCAAAATTGAAATCTAAGATGGCCGCCGCTACCAAATGGCTGATAACAATTTTTTATCAATCCCACCAACATGGGTATCAAATGAAAGGGCTTCACAAGTAGAAAACTGTCAGTAACTCCAGCGGAGCCCAACAGGGCCAAGGCCTGCCTGGGCTGCGAGATTGTTCGAAAGAGTTACCACGGCCCTGGTACATAAAAGGCCTACGACGGAACAAAACGGTTCTTAGTCAAGAGTCTGGCACTCCCTCACCGCTGCTGACCCACAGCAGGAGAGGTCATGTGATGATTTTTGGGGTCGTTAAAAAAAAAGTATCTGGAAGGGCTATGTATTGAGGAATTAGATTGTAATAAATTGTCAGGTAAGAGACCGTGTAATAATGATGCACTAAATGAATTAGATAGAATGAGGAATATTCGGTAGGCATTTTCATTAAGTACTAAAAACTAGAAAATAAAAAATCGGTAAAAAAACTTTTAAGTTAAACGGTTTTATCTTATGTGCACTGAAAACTAGAAAATAAAAAAAAGTTACTTACCTGTCAACCTACGTAGGTGGTCCCGGTCATATTAGACTAAAATAAAAACGTGGGGCCCCTGTGAAATCCTACCTATGGCAAAGCATATCTTTATACTTTGGTAGATCATGAGCTACGATTGATTATTGATTGTCAAAATCTCCAGTTACGATTATAGTAAGTCGATGCAATCCACACCTATTATACCTCTAGAAGAGAGTACTACAGCAATAGTTAATGGGCCCTTCCACTAGTTAATGGCCTTCCCTTCCAATAGTTAATGGCCTCTTCCACTTCATAATATTGTTAGTCCAGTATCACTCTATTATTCCAATCTAAACCAATTTATGTTGAGAGCTTACATACTGCCACTGACAATATACTGGCACAGTGGCTAAGCCTCTTTCTGTGCCAAGGGGTCACAGCTTCGATCCCGACACACATAAAATGTATGCCCTACATTCTACAAGTATTTTTGTCACGTCTGGATGCAGATTTAGAAGTGCATTTGAGATTCAATTCGATACGATACAGGTGTAATCTTAGTACGGGACGTTATCTTCACAATGTCAACTAGTGTACGTCAACAATGTGAAACTAGTAGTACGATTTGAACGAATAAGGTATTAATGAAAGGGTAGTATTTAAACGCATATCAAAAAATATCCTTTTTCTATGCAATAAGATTCCGAATTCCCATCAAAATTACTGATTGCACAGCAAAATATTCAACTCAAAATATCACTAAACACACTACAATTTATTTTCCCAGCGTACAGCGATTTTTCCTAAAGCAAACGCTTTTTCATAAATGCACAGCTAACAATCTTAATGCACATTATACATGTTAACTCTTTTTCTTTTAAATATAGCTTCTATTTTTATATTATTTACAGCAGTTTTTCTGAATAAAACAGCATTTTATTAGTCACAGTCATCTTATTATTTATTAATTACCACATAATGAGATCAGCAAAAAAATATAAAATTAAATACAAAATTTTAATTTATTGAATTATTAATAAGCGTCCACATTTCCTTTTTTGCCCAATAGGCACATTTTTAGCTTCTGCAGGTGGCACCACGTACTTGAGTCGGATCGCAAGTCCGATGATATGCTTGCTTGCACATACATATAGTTCTTTAAAAAGTGGGGCAGGTGCATTTTCAGTCATTGTCAGTATTTCCTTTTGGCATACATTTCATATAAGTAGTCATTAAAAGGCTACTATTATAATATCATATTTCAGAATGTTTATAGTCAGAATCATCTTTTGGCAAAAGTAGTTTTGGAATTTTTATTTCCCTGTAAGAAGCATGCAAACAAGCCTGAAGCATGCAAGCAGGCATGCAGCATGTAAGCAGGCATGCAACATGGAAGTAAGCATGCAACATGCAGCAAGCATGGCTTCTGTCACGGCTCCGGCGCTTCGTGGCTCCGGCGGTCCCATGCGAGCTTATCGTCGCAGATGGTTTTCACGCTCACCACCGCAGCTTCGGCTTACTGGCCGGCAGAGCCGGCCAGCCTCAACCGCGGCGGCGAGCGTTAAAACTACCTGCTCCTCAGCTCGCAGGCCGCCTCGCCCCTCCGCGCCTACGCGGTTTTAAATTGCACTCTAGGGGTAGGGCAAACAAGACTACGTGGAGTCGGTTTTGCAGCGATTCGTTTTCGTTACTAGCTTCAATTTTTAATACAATGTTTTTTAATTGAACTCTATCTGACTCGCTCGCGCCACTCTACACTCCAGTGACGAAAAAGCGCGCGAAACCGCGAACCTTTTTCAGTTAATTTGTTCTGTTTTTAGAAATAATGCAATGTGACAGAATTTTTTTGTTATAATAATCATTAAACTTGCCGAGCATGGCTTCTTGAAAATTAAGATAAATATGATGAACAGGTTTTGTTATACTTACTGGATAATATGCGACTGGGATAGTTATTTTACTATGAAAAATGGAAAATTTGCTGTGCAGTCAGTATTAATGCTATGTATGTAGTATTTTTGTACAAGAATAAATTTAACTGTATTGCATTATAATAAAAAAAGCAATGTCATATTGATGTATAATTTCGAATTATTTGCAGTTTGAGTTTTGTTAAACATTTAGTTTATTTGTAGTGAAGTAAGTTATTTGATGTAAAAAAGAATATAAATGATGAGTATTTATTGATAGGCGATTATTTATTTGATATGCAATTTATAATATCCCTTAATGAAACTTGGTATCAAATCTATACTGAATGAATTTAGGAATACTGACTTTTTCTTGTACCTTATGTTTTGAATTGGGTATACAACTGTTGGTGCTACTAGTGGGTATTTATGCATATTATAGCAATTTATAGCATATACTTCACTGAGGAAGCACGTTGATGTTTAAATACAGCAGATGAATTATAATGTTAATGATTTTGAAAAATAATCCAAGTTTTAGTCCATTTTTATACTAAGATGTACCTACTAACCATAGCTACGAATCTATACTTCGCTCCATTTAACTTAGACTGTGTGTGCATAAGTAAACGTGGGACAGAGTTCAAAGACACCCGACTAGGCTGCTCGATAGCACCGATTTAAAATGTTTATTTTTGCACTCTGCACCTGTTAGCCTCCCGACAGGGTTTCACGCAGATAAATATATACCCTTTGTTTGTTTGTGTGGGTGCAATGAAGAACGATAGAATGTGTTTATGCGCCCGTGTGTATCTGTGCGCGTGTTTTTAAGATTCTTATACTCTTTTGTTTGAAGAGCTAAGAGGATTAATTTGTATCTATGTAAAATAACAAGATGATTTGGTATTTGTTATACATTGTGTTTTGTACTGGCTACTGTTTTTATGTTGGTACAATTTAGTTTACTGTAGCTACGGCTCATCTTGAATACCTACACTCCAGATAGCCAGTTCCAACATATAAATAAGACTGAAAATATTTTTTTCTGCTTCAAAATAACCTCAAAAGAAAATACCCAAACATGTCTGCCTCTAACAAAAATCTCTTCCCGGCGTTAGATTTAGTAAGTCAATAGTTTTTCTCACGCCGTGGAGGCTGTTTGAATGTAAGGTGAAATACGGAGCCCCATGAATGTTTCATAAGCCTACTCTATATACATTACTTTTACTATTCGCTAAACAAGTTTATTTAAGCTGCGTTTTACGTGAACAAAGTAGCTGACTTTTGTTATATTATGAAAGGGTTATAGTAAAGGTATAATTTTGCGTTTTATCCTTACTAAAGCTGTGATAAATTGTTAAAATAGCAAGCAGATACATACCTAAAATAGTGTGAGACAGAGGACAGCACCATTAGCACATTTAGGTATGAGTAATTGTGACGACTATTTAGACGTTACATATTTTTCTCTTGAAGATGACCTAATTTCGTTCGCCTATTCTTTACAAAGAAAGCTGGTATTATTCTAGACAAACAGGTATACGATAGATATAACGAACAAAAAAACAACAGTAACGAACAAGACAGACAAGCCTAGCAACGCGTTACTAAAATGCTAAAAATATCTGTAGATGCTATTCATAAAGACATTGGTAGAAAGAAAAATAATTAAGTGTCCCACAAAACAAAAAATATTTTATAAAGAGAAACATAAGCTACAAATACAAGAAAGATCTCTCTACCACCAAGCCAAGTCTATCTTAGACAGTTCCTAAAATAAGAAGAACAATAGAGAATAGATATAATGATAATAGCTGAACTAATCTCCCCAGTTCGCTATGTCATCGTATGGTAATGCTAGTCGTTAGCCATGAGACGGTGAGGCGTCTATCATAACTGGGGCGGGATTAACAAACTGGGTTACCATGGATTATGGACGTTTTAAGATTTTAATATGTCTTAACAAACTGGGTTACCATGAAGGTTGGAGATTTTAAGATGTTAATGTCTGTCTTGAACGTGGTTTTGCTTTTAAACTGTTCACTGGTGGAATATGCTAGCATGTGTGTGTAGAAGTCGATAACTTAAAACAGCTGTACCATTTGGTCCTAAATTGTTACGGTAATTTTTTTGTTGTTATGCTTTGCAAGAGAAGAAAATCTATTTTATTTAACTCTGAAATTCTCCATTTCTAAATTTCTAGGCTAAATAACTGATAACTAAGAAATACTAGGTAAATTCACTGGTAAACTCAACGATTCATAGAATAAAATACTATTAAAATCAGTAGTCTTTCCTTACATCTGTGTGTCTTTGAATGTGTATCTTGCTCAATTACACTATCTTTACTTTACACGTTATAAAGAGATAAAAAGATACGATTGGTTTGGAAATAAACGCAAAATGGTAAAGTTTTAAGTGGACTGTATTTGGTTGGAGGATGGCTGATTATCGCCAAGAAGAGAACGAGCGATGTGTAGGCAATTAAGGATATGCACGCGTACCTGGCTCTCCAACGTTGGGCTTCACAAGATGGCGGCAGGCGGCGGTCTTCCCGATCACAACACAATAGTCACGTTCACACCCGCGGGCGGATTTTCACAGTAGTTCGCTATCCTACAGTAGGACATGCGACACGGGAGAAGCACGAGTACTTCTTCTCGGCGATGCGTTTATTTCCAGGCGGTTACAGCAATTTGGAGCCACGGAGCGCGAGCGCGTGTCACTCTCACTCGCCAGGCGTGCGGAACAGAACAGGAGCGGGAAACAGGGGAGGGGGTAACATCGCTCGTTTTGAATTTAGTCAAACGCAGTACTATTACATTATTTGGATGCGTGGACGTAGTCCGTGAGATAATATATAGATGGCGCTACCAACGATCTTTAAAGCTACTTCGCTGTCTCTCACACTCTTATGCAAATCCCAGTTAACCTCAGAGCATGCTTAGTTAACTTTTAGAGCACGAGCATTATAAATGGCCGGCTCTCGTTTTTGCTTAGAAAATATTGACTTACTTTTGTACAAAGTAGGAATACTAGTGTTCTAGTTTTTGCTATGAAAACAAAAGAACTCCGAAACTATGAAAATGTAGTTTTAATGTGATTTATTTTGTTTTTTTCGTGTAATGGGTAGTCTAGACTCTTTACTTAGAAATAAAGTGTGTACATAAAACAACATAATGGTATAAGTACTAAACTAAAAGAATATTATTGTAGTTCATGTTTTTTTTTTGGGAACTATATTTTTTGTCACCAAAATTTATATTTGTCATCAAATTGTATCACCTAATAAATAGATCTGCCACGAAATATTTTCGTTCTCAGATAAACAAAGAGTGTTCCCAGGTATGAATTACCAAATTATTGTTAATATAATGTGTAAAATATGAGATGGATTACCAATAAAATTGTAGTGCATTACATGAATATAAACTTCGTTCTTATAATAATAGTTTTATTACTCCTGACTGCGACTCCTTTTTATTTGTTATTTTGTCACCAATACAGTAGTTACATTTTATTTCGTTCAGTTATTAAAATAATGTATTCGTTACCAATTTAATACATCAGTTTATAATTTTAATGAAAATATGTTCAAAGGGAAGAGGAAGCGAAGGGAGACAAATTGGCGCACTTTCGGGCCTCAACGAATGGGTTGTAGGTTGGTTGTATGTAGGTACGATCATACGATGCGCGGCGCAGGCAGCGAGATTTTTAACAATAAATATTGATTATTTTGACTTTAATTAAGTGATTTATTTACTATTCAGCTAGAAATTTAATTTAAATATATTTATACTACCTGTGGAAATTAAGACCCTTGGGGGAGGCACATGGCCAGTTAAGTAGTAGACTCTTTTGGTTGAAAGGATGATGACGACTACCCTACATTTTTAGACCTTCATGAAATTTTCTAGTGATATAATATACTTATGATTTATTGATGATCTCTGTAAATTAGTTTGCTTAAATACCATTAGGACAAACCTATTATAATACATACAAAACCATTTATTTGGTACTTGACCCCATATCTTCTTGATTTTCGGTAATTTATTGTGGAATTGATTATATATTGTTTGGTGACTACATTTTGGTGACAAATCTACTATTTTGAGGGCAAACCCTATTATTTAAGAAACACAAAATGAATTAAATTGGTGACAGCTTAAATCATACCCTTTTTTTTTATTATAATGGGATGGTGAAATATATAGATTGTATGGATCTATCTCTTCCTGGTAGGAGCAGTAATGACGGAATCATAGTAATTGACAGTACCTTTCTTAGTATAATGAGCGTAATTTGTCATCAACGGGAGTCGTTCTAAATATAATCAAAACTTTAATGATAATAAATAACGTATTATAAGGTATTTCACTTCGGTGCATAATTATTTATAAGTTGAACAAAAACAAATGATATAAAAGAAAAGGAGAGCGCACTTCAAACCAAATCATTATTCAAATCTCATGAATATCGAACGAAAGCCAAAGCTGAAGATCTCCCAGGCAGCCCAGTGTTAATTGAATACAAAAGTTATAAAGATACATTAGAGCTGAGCTAAGAAAGCCCGCAAAAGGACGCCGAGCAATCTTGAAATCTGCAATTTAACGAGACGAAACCGTGAGACGAGAAAGAAATTCAAATTGAGGGACCTTCCAACAAATCACTGGACGATAAAACGGATTCCTCACAATTTGTGAAAGGGGAGTGTTTTTACCCGGTCCCACTCTTAGAGCTTTTAACCAACTGGAACCGCCTTGAGCACTAATCTATATACGATAATATCTCTCAAAATTACGTGTGACGGGCGAGACAGTGAAATAAATAATAATAGCTAAGCTCGGCAAATTTATGCATTTTTGATCACAACGTTATTTACGCATACGAAAAAAATTACAAATGCTAACAGAAACACAGTAAGTACATACGACCGGCCCCGAGTATGACCGGCCCCATGCCTTTTGGCGGAGACGATGGCGTCTCCAGTTGTTCAAACATTCTAAGCTCCCTACCTCCTTTGCCATATTTTTTGCAGTCATTTGTTTTTCGTATCTGTCATGTCGAAGGAGGTTGCATGTTATACGGCCTTGTTTTGAACGGCGGTGTTTCGTGCCAAATGTCTTGTGAATGGAGTTTGAGTTGCCATTTTGTCTTTTATGCCAGTATCAATTGGTTGCTTGTTAGCACTGTGAATTGAAGTTGAGATTTGAAGTAGTAAGAGGATTGAGAAATTGTTTACTTGAATAAAACGGATAAAACTTAATAATAAATTTACTCTCCATCATTACAATGACCAATAGTTTAGTGCTTTTCATTGAAAATTGAAAACAAAACATAGGTACCAACAAATATTCATATGGCGTAATAGTTAAACAAAATACATCAGGGAAATATTTTACAAAGCAAATTGTAGATAGCGCCTGTAATAAAGTACGTACGTGATAGGAAAGTGGAACTCACTCATATAAACCGTGCGGAGGGACGTCGGCCCGTGCCATGGAGAACAAAATGACTAGCGGAGGTGTCAGAATGCAATATCTCCTAAGAACTAGCGCTCCAAAATGCAGGTGTTCGTTTGGCAAAATCAAATCACTAAACAATAAAGACTCTTTGACGGATTAACAGATTGTTCGTGATTTGACAAGGAACCCGAACGCCTCGTTAGTTCTAGTAACTGATTACGCCTACCGTACGTTGCTTGACCTACATGAAGGCGCCTGACCTAACGTCCTTATGACATCTCTGTCACTATATCTATCTTTTCTTCCATCGTGGTAAATCTGGTGCGATGTGGACACGCGCCGTTTTGGACAAACTCGTTCGGAAAACTTATGGGTAGAGATATCAAGTTACCTACAAAAATATTTGGAGTTCGGGTTGGTAGGATTTGTTTTCAAACGTTGTTTGTTGTGTTAGTTGAGATGAAATTTTATTTCAACTTATTTTCCTTCCGAATATATAAGCCTTTTAGTTTAAACTAAATACGAGGCAAGGAGTCTTAATATGTATCTTTCATTGTTTTAAGGAAAATGATTTATGGAATTAAATACATATTTCCTAAATAAAATCTGAATTATGATTATAGAAATCACACATTTTAATTATGGCATAATTCGTCAAAGTCAAAGCGAAATATCAAGTTTACCATTTACACGCAGTCGTAACAATTCCAAGTTCTCCTTTGTTTATGCACCATATAACTTATTCAAATTGCACCGAATACTAAACTTGAAATAAGATATTCGATTCATTAGTCTTTATAGTTCAATTAAAAATAAATAGCTGCAGCTGGTGGCCTTAAACTAAGTTATTTAAGTTAATGGCTCAGCTTAACTACGCGACACCGAGTATTGTACATTAACCTTAAGTCCCCACTTCAGTTTAGTGGAAACAATACTTAATCTTCAACTTGTATTCATGATAATATCGTGCTTGTGTTTAAGTTATTATGGGCTCTAAGATACGTGGTATACTTAACTACAATCTATTACCTACTTTGAAAATAGGAGCCAACATACTGCTACTGAATAAGTTTGTACCACTGTATATGTATGGAATACATTATGATCCCTTTTAGTAAATAAAAGTGTTACTGTGTGACTTAAAAGTAGAATTTAATTATCGTTCTACTCAAAGAAAATAACGACACTTGGGTGCTAAGCACACCCTTCAAGTGTGTTTACTTACTTACATCTAGGTACTGATTTTCTAACGAGTTTTTCCTCATCTACTGATATATCAAGAGACATATTATCATTACTTTATAAACTCTACTGGATTTCAACTGGCACAATAAATACCTTCATTTATGGAACAAAGTCATAGACGTCATTTTAAGCTAAACAATAATAAGTTTAAAGTAATAAATATAAATAACACTCTATACCACCTAATTCGTTGCACCACAAAGCTACCCAAACGCACTGTTACGACAATTTACAGCCGTACCCACAATGTACCACTAGGGAAAGGACTATAGTCCTCGTAAATCGTGCGTGTAACCACGCCTTAACCAACCTGCGCCCTATTGTATATCATGTGGTACTTTGTGAGCACGTGTGAATGGGACGTGAAAGGTCTAAATAGAGGTGTCTTTTGACAGCTAATATAGTGTTGTAGTTTACAGTGATGAATTAAAGTAAAATGTGCGAATGTGGGTTAAGTAAGTAAAGTATTTTACATAAAAATGTGCGCTTATGAGTTTTCATTTTAATGATTAAATTATAAGCACGATTTAAGGTAAGCGATCTGAGTTTTTAATTTTTTGTACATTTTAGATATTATTTTCTGAAAGCTAGTTAAATATGAAACTTTTTATATTAGTTTAGATACATCGTTCACTCCAGAAGACTACAATATACTGTACCTACAACAAACTATTTACGCTTACAATTACACACCAACTAAAATGACAAAAACAAAGCTTCAAATGACAAAAACACAAGAACTACGACCATTAAACGCTCAGGTAAACACTTGTATAGCAAAACTAGACGGCGAGCGTTTAACAAAAACAACCAACATTATGTACCTTGGACGCCTGAAGGTAAGATACACACACTGCAGACTTTTAGTCGGCCAACAGTTGACCAATGGTCGTTAAAAGCTTTTGTTAAAAAATCTTCCAATCAAGGTTTTTCAGTCGTTCTGATAACGGCTAAATACCGATCTTTGTAATGATAATGGCGTTTGAAGCTGATTTCGGCCACAGCGGCTATTCTCATGTACCTAAGGAGACCAGCCAGCTGCGCGCGCAGAGGGTCCCTCACTATTCTTTCACTCTCATAGCCCGATGGGACAGCAATCCGACACGACCGGAGAGAGATCGGGCTTGACCGACATTTACGTGCTAACTGACGATCTTCATACTAATTTATGTGACAAAACAAACTGTCGGCCGACTAAAAGTTTGCAGTCTGCTCTAAAGGTAAACCATTTAGCTCAACAGTACTCGTGAGCAAGCCATTACGACTTGTACGAAGTAATATTACATGTGTTAGTACTTAGGACTTGAAGGGATGACTGCTTTACATAATCTTGTCTTTGTGTTATAGAGATGTTTTTGCCTGAGGCTAGTGTTTAAGGATTAATGTTCGTTTATGGAGGTAAGGTCGGTTATGTTATGGGAACATTTTAAATCACCTTCCACTCGTGTCCCGAGCGAACTATATGAAAAGTAGCATAATTATGTATATGTTTTCTCATACCACTATTTGTGTACCAAATTCATTTGAATCGGTTCAGTAGGTACTTTTGATATGAAAACGTGGCAGACAAAGTAGCAATTAGTAAATTATATTTCCATAATGTCTTCATGCACTTATTCCAATATTCATTGAGATCGGAATAGCTTGACTTCTCTTTCATATTTTTTTCTCTCACGTTATTTCACAAGTAACTTCCTTCCCTCCTTGAAAATTACATATCCACATGAATAATGAGCCAATCGTAATTTAAAAAAACGTTTCAAAGCCTTCCTTAAATGTATGCCTTCTCAGAGCCAATTCGCGAAATAGGTTAAAAGAAATTGATGTAGAATATAATATATCTCATAATTTTATCTGAGCTCTTATCATATTGTAATCTCATGAGCCTTCGCTCTTCTTGAATTTTCGTGTGTAATTTAATATAATGGAGAATGGAACGTAATTTTTTGCTTATTGCTTTTTTCGTAAGGTTATGTAAAAGGTGAAGTTAGTTGAGTTGTTTTTCTCTATTGAATTAGTTGCTATACCATTTTCGTAAACGTTCTATTTATCTACATTTTTATTGTAAGAATACAGCACTCCTTTTTTCGTGAACAGAAAAGTAAAACAAATTAACAGTTTCAATCACACCTCTTACTCATTTAAACTTCATTACATAAGATAAGAAATAAAATACAAGAAACCACGTTCGACTGTCGATAATTGACTCGTCGATATCGGCAAGTGAGTGCGGAACCCGGGCGGCGTTAATGGCGAGCTCGAGCGAATGTCTGGCGGCATCGGCGTCTGATCTCAGAGGGACGATAAAGCGAACGCGTGGCTTCTTTATTAGCCCGCTCGCCGCAGAAATATCTTGCTAGTAAACGTTTGAGCTACGATGTGTGCTTTTAAGCTTGGTGTTTTGTTGTTTTATTTATAGTAGTTTTGTTTAGAAAATATGGTAAACAACTTGCCCTTCATGCCAAGTAGGAAATCTCAGAATGATAAAAAAACACTTTGATAAGCTTCAGAAAAATAAAGCCAAAGAGCAGAAGCTATATATCTCAATGCATGTTTTTTTTTATCCTATATTGTCCCACTACTGGGCAAAAGCCTTCCATTTTGTCTCCACATCTCGATCTTTCGAGTGTTGCCACCAATCACGACAGCAGGCGTCCATAAGCAAAACAAAACGTCGCCAAATAAGGTACTTTCGACCGAATAAAAAGCGAAACGTCCATTACTTTTCTCGCCAAGTGCATAATTTACGAGTCATTTAGCTTCTAAAGAGGCAAACCCGCTGCCAAAACCTAGCTTAGTAGGTCAATAACGTTGCAAAAGTAGTTTAAAACAATATCTCTTGTAGTTCGTTGTTCAGCGCAATAAACGCAAGTGAATTGAACGCCTGAAACGCAATTGTTCAGTGTTGAATTAAAACGATTTGTAACTGAATTGCCGCGTTTTATTGCTTTTGCAAGTTATTTATTTAATACCTATGTTTATTTTATTCTTCTCTTCTAAAATGAGAGATCACCTACTACTCCTATTTTAGCCAAGAATAAACTTTAGCTAAATCTCTCATTTTAGCCACATTTTGTAGCTGAACCTAAAATAAGCCACAAATTGCGAGTTATGACAATTCAAAATCTATATAGCAATGTGAAGAACACAGATTACATTTGCATATTTCGGTTGAAAAGTGAACATAATAACATTTTACCTTCCGGCGATTAATCAACAAGAGCAAATCAATGTCAAACGATTTTGTGACTTCTGTTGTCTAATTAAACCTTCCCGGTAAATTAATATTACACCAATCATATTACGTACGTATATTAGAAAAGTTTCACACCAACATTTTACATTTTCACACACAAATCAGAATGGTATAAAGAAATCTGGGCGCTCACTCACGTTCACACAAATTCCTGAAATACATTCAGACTATTCAGAGATTTTTCTTGCTTTGAATTAAATTCACACGCTTCAGATTCATGAAAGAATATTTCGTAATTCACCTGCTCTTATTCTGGTGAAATGAGTTAGCTGTACTATGGTACATGTATACAATGTTTTAGATATTCATCCTCCGAGCCTTTTCCCAATCATGTTGGGGTCGGCTTCCAGTCTAACCGGATTCAGCAGAGTACCAGTGCTTTACAAGAAGCGACTGCCTATCTGACCTCCTCAACCCAGTTACCCGGGCAACCCGATACCCCTTGGTTAGACTGGTGTCAGACTTACTGGCTTCTGACTACCCGTAACGACTGCCAAGGATGTTCAATGACAGCCGGGACCTACAGTTTAACGTGCCATCCGAAACACAGCCAATGGTGTCTAAGATATACTTAGAAAGTACATACAAACTTCGAAAAGTTGCATTGGTACTTGCCTGACCTGGGATCGAACCCGCGCCCTCGTACTTGAGGTTGGTCCTTTACCCACTAGGCCACCACGCCTTTTTTGATGGTTTAGATTGTGTATTGACAATGTTTTAGATATTAATATCGGTATTTAACGACAATCAATATAAGCGGTTTGGCATTTATTTTAAGGGTTCTGTAAAACGAGAAACTATTATTAATATTTTGCTGTTCATGTATCCATCTGCCCGGGCATCCGTCAGTCACAACGCTGTACCTACTTATTTCATGAACCGTAATAGCTAGGCAGCTGCTTTCAAAGATGTTGTATTTCCGTTGCCGCTATAATTAAAATACCTACTGAAAACTAGGATATAATAAATATTATACATCACGGGATATGGCACCCTTTGCGCGCGAGTCCGACTTGCACTTGGCTGTTTTTTTTCTATCTTGGACGGGATTTGTTAGTTGACTAGCTCATTTTTAGAGTCGGTCACAACGTGCTCACAACCGTCTACAAAGCATTGAATCAGATTTTAAAATTACACACACAGATATACAGATATGAGTATATTATATATAATGCACTGTCACATAACACATTCATAATATACCATTATAAGAATATGAGATAATTTGTTCCCTCTCAAAGCAACAAAACTGTGTCGCATTACGCTCAAGCGTTTGTTCATTTACTGAAACAGAGGAAACCCAGTATTCCTCAGCTTCTCATTGAAATTCAGACAGTTAAAGCGCTACACAATCTAGCTTACACAATAGTTGTAGTATTTATTTAACATTTTGTTTTAGATCTATCGGATACAAAATTGTATTGTGAAAAGATATTGTAGATATATGCACACCGAATATTTTAGTCTATTACTTATCCTTTGAATACTGTTTTTAATTTCTAAAGCTGCCTCCTACAATAGATCTGGCCAAAAATGGCGCCGCACAATTTACTTCCAAGCACAAATTGAATAAAACTATTTATTATTCTCATGGTAAATACTCATGGATTCTCAAAACCCGGTACTTAAGAACAGCCACTGGAATGTAAAAAAAAATTGACTTCGATTACACATGACCACTGCTGCTTGCCTACCTACCCACAAAGAGAAAATTTTTACTGGCCATTATGATAGTTCTAACATTTTAAATTCGAAATGCCCTTCTTTTTCTTCCCGTCTGGCATCGATAAACAGCACATTCCTTCATTTAATATGATAAACTTTATCCGTGGAACGATCGTGATGTAGCGGCCTAAGTTCACCCTTGCCCGGGGAATTTATAGGCTGTTAGGCTGTTTCAGACGCTCCTGTGTCGGTCGATTTGGTTGTGGTCCTGTACGTTGTGTAGTAACGTCTTAATGTTTTAAATATAATATGGTGATGGTATTTGGCTAGATATTATTGAGTATATTGTATTGATTACCAGTAATTGTTGTGTAACAAAAAAGTAGCCTAAAACCTTAGTAGGTATATTCAAATCAATATAAAACTTTGCCTCAAAAACTTTTTTACCGATTTTTATTACCAGTATTCTATAAAATAAGGCTCTTTCGAAGCCTTTGAAAGTTTGATTAAACAACGTTAATAAATTCTGTGGCTCAGACTAATCCTTTTTATAATCGTCTCGTGGTCATTACCGGTTATAACAAATTGTGCTAATTAACAAAACGTTACAATTATTCCCGTATCCTCGGCCATCTTAAAACGTTTCACCTAATGACCGTCATAATTTGGTTATTAGGTATCATTTAACGGACGCTTAATTAATCCAATTATTATATCATTTTATCTCTTTATATCCGTGTAAAATAATGTTAAATGCTAATATTGGTTGGGGAGATTAATAAGTTGACTTCTCGTTCTATTGTCTGTTTTGCACATTCAAATATGACATTATAAACCTTTTTTGTTCATGACAAGGGCGTTTTATTTATTATTTATTGTAGGACTTATCCTTTTTCATTCAGTTAAATCCTAAAATAATGCAGTACATCATAGGAACAACCGATAAAAAAAAATTGAACACGATTTAATGTTCTGTTAAATAAGGTAAATAAAATTACCTTACAGAAGATGAAACTGCCTGAACTTCAATGTCGCGAGTAATGGACGCTGCCAATAGCTGATAAAACAAAATACCAAATAAATATTGCAAAGTACCCCATTATCATTCCATTTTCGGAATCTCCCCTATAATCAATTTGTGAATTTTCTAATCGGCTTATGCTGATGTTAATGTTTGGTTATTATTGAAATGACTGTCGAAGTTTTAACTGTACTTATGTGAGAAAGAGTATTGATGTTTTCAGAAATATTACGATACCCAATTTTTTTTTTTTTAACCACGTTTTATTGAGTAATGGTAAAATAATATTACATAAACATAATAAGATTTTAATAGGTAACAACGCTGACACTAATTTCTTTTCGGCGCCGAGGTTTTGAACTGACATATTTTTCTCACGCTCGGTTCCACCCACGCGCTTACATACGCGGCTAATTTTACGCACACATACGCTGAAAAACGTACTGTAACATCCACTAAAAGGACGAACTTACAAACATGGTCGAATGTGAGTCTCAAAATCTAAACAAAACCTAAACAAAAAACGTCACTGTCAAGTTGAATACTTCAATACTGAAAATGTTATGAAACGCTACCTAACCCCACAAATTCAATGACATTCAATTTGACCGGCTGAACAAATACGCGCTGTATTCAGCATTAGATAGAGCACAGCACGCATGCGCCGGCTAATGAACATGCTAATGTACTAACACTAGTATTCTGTGATTTGGAAATTAAGCACTTACTATTAGTATTCATGATAAGGCTCTTGTTTTACTTAAATGATTACATTGAAGAACATATTGCCTATGGGGTATTCTTTATGAGGGATGGATCGTAGAAGAGGAAAACCAGATTTTAGTTTCCACTTTAAACTTGCTGTTTTATTCAGGTGTTTTACATCGAGAGTAACAAAATCATAAAAGTAAAAAATCGAAATCATTCCAAACTGTCCATCAAATTTTTTATCATATACAAATAAGTTTGATTCTTACTGCTGGTTTCTATAATCGACCTATATTTTATTTTAAGAGCCTGAATTTTGACATTAGCTCCATATAAATTAAGTCAAAAATCTCTAATCGTCAAACAACAATAGATCAGATATAGGAAGCTACCGTTAGTTTGGTACGTCCCATAATTGAGATAATATTGATCCAAAGGAAGGTATTGCCATGACTAAGCTGAAATATAAACTTACGGTAGCTACTAAAACATCCAATCACTCTTACGAAATCATTAATTAAACCCAAAAGTTTGAGATGCCACACTGGTGTCCGATGATGTAGGCAAAAAGTTGTGTAACTTCATAATAAGCATTTTGAAAAAGTCTGGAAATTAAAATTAAAAAAAAAATCTTCAATAAAGCATTTGAAGACCCTCAACTTAAGCTTTTCAAGACACTTATATTTGTAGTACTTAATTTCTTGTCAAAGAATTCTCAAAAACACTAAAACATTTAACGACCCTTAACTTCAGCTTTCAAAGATAAATCTTTAAACAACAATAAATTATTGTTCTAACAATCAACTCGCAAACACAGCATTTTGGTGAGACAGTACAAAATCAGCAATTCTTCGCACGAAATTGAAAACAGCTTACGTTTGACGTTAACATCTTATTGTCGACAGAGCCACGAAATTGCGTTGACAAAGCAAAATTGTTACTGGCTAAAATAAGCAGAATACAAGACCTAGAGATGCTACGGCGTAGTACTTCGTAGCAATTCTCGTAGCTCGTAGTCATTAAGAATAGTTTTGTAAAGTGTTAATGTGTGTTAAAGACATTTACATACGTACAGTACTTTTCATACATACATATATAGTTGTCATTATTAGTTACAAAATATGTCATAGTTTTAAATGTTTTTCTCGCTAAGTATTCTGTTTCTATTTTACTTAGAGATACAACTTATTGTAGAACAACACGTATTTTCCAGTGCAATGTTCTATTTATGACAAGATCTTCATTTCGCGTGTCTCATCTCGATGTTTTTAGCCGTAAAGAGAAATATCTTTATTAAAAACCATTGCAATTTATTCTTAGTCTTTTAAAAAACACAAAATATGTACTTATACCATACCAAAAACTGCAAAAATTTTCATTTTGATTAGACAGCACCCGACCACTCCGATTAGTATAACAAAGAAAACGGACTCCTTTTTTCATCAGAACCGTTTCTCTCTCAAACAGCGCCATAAGGAAACTCGTGTATCGCGGGAGCACGTTATGAAATTATAATAAGGCCTCGTTTTGTGCGATTATGCCGAATATGTCGCTTTGTGTGCGCGCTTCGCTGTAGTCTATGGGCGAAACATTTGCATCACTCAGCATCTTGGTCTTGGATATTACTGTGGATGTGAACTGGGAAAAACAGTAGCTGAGTTTTAGTGAGTTTAAGATAAGGAAGTCCAGTTCATAACATATGTTTGTAAAGACAATGACTTATTTGAATAGACAGAAGTTCACTGTCCCACTTTTATTTTATGTTTTTATTAATAAGTACGTATTTGAAGTAGCCTATCCAATCTTGACTGATTGCCCTCATAGTTTATAGCTAAGAGGAAACCCAGAATCTGGCAACTAATTGCACTTACTCCCTTCAGTTTTTTCAATATGTAAAAAATCATGGAGTACAAAGAAATTGTTCTGCCCTATATTTACTTAGTAGCACTCGCAGTCAATACTTATATGTACTAAGTGTACACATTGTCATAAAAATATTTTATCACATTGTTTCAGAAAAGGCAGAGTGAACAGTGAAGAGCCCCAATTAACATTAATGTAATTTTGGTTCTGTGGTTACACCGTAAATACCTTTTCGGTAATATCGTTATTCAAATTACTAATTAAATGCTACAATTATATTATCAAAGCCACTCATAATTTAACAATTACCCAAACAGTTATTCAGTTGACAGCTGACAGCTGTTTCGGCTAAGTCATTTGCAGGACGATTCCCTATTATAAATTGAATTAAAAGTCATAGTGCATCAAAACTTTATTATTGTTTACATTGTGTCAGTCAGCTATACATAGTTTGTAGTGAGAGTGAAATAGTGCGGCCTTGGGCTGAAAATCAACAAATTAAAATACGGTTTTTGGTACAAAGTTATACGGTTACCCGCCAAAATAATTAATTTTGGTTTGCTGGACGTGAGTCTTGACATCGTTGCCACAGACTATAACAAAGTGCAATCGCCCATCACTAACTGCAGCGCCATCTGTCTCGTGGAGACAAGCTGCTCATTGATCTGTCTAGTGGATCACCAATATCGCCATCTAGTGAGTCGGACCGGAACCACTTGTGATACTTGAACTGTCACAGTCACCAACGATGCCGGGTATCAAATGTGGAGGTTGCTCTCGTTACACCTCGTCGGTAGATGGCGCTAGGTGTGGGAAATGTAAGGTTCTCTACTGTAGAGTATGTGGAGGATTCACTGCAAAAGCCTCCGTTCCTCCCACTTGGCGATGTCTCGAGTGTAAGAAAAACATTGTTAGGGACAACAGAAACGATACCCCTGTCAGAGGCCTCACACATAGTTCTCCAAGCGATGTCGCTGGAATTTCGATCCTGGACTCCAGCTCACCAAGCATAAACGCAACGTCGCTCAATGCCGCCACCACCACCATTCGTGAGTTGTCACCTGTACCTAGCAATGACCTGCACGTAATCCTTCACGAGCTGAGAGCGGTTCGTGCGGAGATACAGGTGTTTAGGAGAGAAATGGAGGTGGAAATGTCGGAGCTTAAGTCCACCTTGAACTGCTGCAGCGCGCGCGTCGACGGTCTAGAGGCCAGGGCAGACGCACTTGAACAGCGTGCTACTTCGAGGCCCACGAACTCCGACAACGTAGGCGTAATAGTGGAAGAGCTGAGGCGAGAGCTCAATGATAGGGACCAGGAGCTACTTGCTAATGATATAGAGGTGTCCAACTTGCCGGAGGAACAAGCGGAAAACCCTACCCATTTAATCAAAGCCTTAGGTCACAAGTTAGGGATCAGCCTGGAAGATCGAGATATCGTCAGTGCAGAGCGTGTAGGTGGCAGGCAGCTCAACGCGACGAACTCAGCGGGACCAACCATATCACGCCCGCGGCCGATAGTCGTGCGCCTTGCTCGCCGAGACCTGCGTGACCAGCTTATGGCGAGCGCGCGAGTGCGACGAGGCGCAACTACGGCGGATCTCGGCATGCCCGGGCCGGCGCAGAGGTTCTTCTTAAACGAGCGGTTGACTAAAGTTAACCGCTTGTTATTTCGTCAAGCACGGGAAGCGGCCAGCGCTCTTGGCTGGAAGTTTGTCTGGACCAAGCAGGGCCGCATCCTCGTCAGGAAGGCGCCGGGGGACAAGGCGCAGAGGATCCGCACGGAGGGGGACTTATCCCGAGTCTTCGGCTCTGAAAATTAAACAGCCTAGCTTAAGTAAAATCTACCTTCGAGTAATTATTTGTTTAAATTTAAACTGGCAAAATGTTTGTTATGACCTTCTTTGCACCGTCCTCAACCATAGACTGCACGCACGCGAAATTTACTCAATACAAATGTCTCATCACTTATCTGCTAAAAATTATTTATTTACATTATATGTACAATTTACATTTACACCTAATTCTAATTATATACATATCATATATTCTTTTAACCCCAACCACTTTCAAATTATATATATTTCACATATAAACATACACTCTACATCGACACACTACTTTATAGGCTGGTACTATGCCTACACTCTCACACATGTAATGCTTGCACCTAATAGTATCTATGGCTCCCAGTAAATACATTAAGTTTGGTCTATTTAATGCGGGATCTCTGGGGACTAAACAGGACAAGTTCTTGATCGCCATGGGTAACCACTCTGTGGACATCATGGCTATCAATGAGACATGGTTACGCAGTGGGGAAGAGGACCGCGCTCCTAGTATCCCCGGGTACAAATTCAAACATATACCACGACCTGTTTCTGTACGAGGAGGGCGTGGCGGGGGTGTGGCTTTTTATATAAGAAATGGTGTAAACGCAAGAGTCAAGGCTCATCCTGAGCACTCGACTGTTGAGCAACTCTGGCTGGGCCTCACAGTTAACAAAAACAGGCTTCTTGTAGGGACCGCGTACCGCCCGCCTTGGCAGGACCTGGAAATATTCCTCGGTGCCATAACTGCCAGTATTAGCGCCTTAGGCCCATATGACAATGTCATATTATTAGGTGACTTAAACGTCAACCTTCTAAATCCTAATAGTTCAAAGACTAGGCAGCTAATGGGTTTTTTCGGCAATTTTAATCTGGTTCAATCTGTCACAACAGCCACACATTTTGTGAACGACAGTTGCTCATTGATAGACATTATATGCACTGATGCTCTCATACGAAATGTCGAAGTGAACCATATCAGTGAGCTTGGTCATCATGCCTTTATCACTTGTGAATCAGTTTTCAGGAAGCCAAAGTGTAAACCTAGGATTGTTAGGTTTCGTCCTCTCGCTGACATCTTGCCAGATTATTTTAAGCAAGACCTGAACGCGATACCATGGTCTGATATTGGAACCTTGGATGACGTTGATGCTATGGTTCAAACATTTAACTCCTACATAACTCAACTTTTCGATCTCCATGCCCCTATCGCGTCGCGCCGCTTGGTGTTCGCATCCAGATAGGACTTAAAACGCATCGTAATTAATTTAAATAAGTAGACAATTTAATTTGCTCCAATGTTCTATGTGTTTTTGTACAAACAAATATCCTAACATTCCACACAGTCAAGAAACTTTAGGCTACTTCAATTAAAATGAGATTTGCAATGTCTCCACATTCTACTAAACTATTAACTTATCTCAGAGATAGTCACAAAGGGACCGCTCAAACACTAACTATTTACGATACACCACATATTGGCTACATACTTGTTAGTTTCAAGTTAGTACTTCAAAGACAATAATCTTAACAATATGTTCGGTTCAAAGGATGCGTGTTATAGTTGGAATTAAATAATATTCCGAGCCAAAGATCAGAGGAATTATTATTGTTATAGATATATACATACGTGCGGTCTCATTTCCTGATTTATCGAGAGATTGAAGATCTTATTGTTTCTATCGATATAAGACGAGAAATATCAAGCGAGAAATGTTATTTTTACTTGTAGGATCAGAAATAAAGGTAATATAACGCTCGTGCAAAAAAGTAAGTGTAAAGTAAAGTGTGTGTGTGTGTGTGTGTGTGTGTGTGTGTGTGTGTGTGTAGAAGTAGGTCCGGAAAGTGATGTGGAAAATGAACTATGTTCAGTGCAGTATCTAATTATATTTTCTTACATATAAATAAACAACTGAAACTGTGCACGGAAACTGATGATAATCATTTTTGATCAATAAATAAATTCACTTATCATAATCTATCAACTGATATAAATAGAAAAGTATAAACACCTATTTCAAGCCAGAAAAAGAGGTCAAATATAGGTCTTCTTATAGAATTTCTCGTGAACATTTATTTCGAGTACATTTCTGTGTATCCATGTATATTATCATTCATTTGAATTTCATAAGCTCGCAATGTAGATGTTTGTTTCACCAACAGTCGGGTCGCGTGGTCATTAATCTTGCTAAGCGTCTGTCAAGTCCTAGTTCCTAAGCGGTCTACTCTTAAGATATTTGACGTATGCATTCAGCTCGCTCTTTAAGGTCGTTTTAGATGACCTTTCATCTGAACGTGTACAAGCCTGTTGACACGTCTATTCAATTACTATTGCATAGGGGTGTTAATCTTTGAGGTATAACAAAAATAAATTTTACTGTTCTTTATACAAGAAATCGTTTAGCACTTTTTTTGAATAGTAGGTAAGTATTAGTATTTCTACTAACATTTTTTTTTTGGCATCGTGGAATTGAAATTTCTGAATCAACTTAGCATACCATGTACCCATTGGTTCCTCATGCGATTTTCACAATACATTTTTATCGCATCTTAATGACCTTAAATTTACCAAATTATTTAGCAATTACAGCAACAATCATACGTATATGTGTGTACTAGATATGACCCCATAACTAACGATCATGTAACACAGAAGCTAATCCTTACATACACCGATATACGGAACGGAACAAACCACAGCTGACCCGTGACACCCAAACAAACTTGCTCCTCACACGGTAAGCTAGTGATGTACCTAATTAGCCCACTAGCTTAACCGACCGACGCCTAATTACGAATCTTGGGGTCCTATTCTTATTCTTCATTGCACACTTAATAAACGAAACAACACAGAAATTTTATGTACAATGGCGAGCTTTACCCAGAATTGGGTTCTCTCACAGTCGGCCTTAAAGCGATAAAGAGATTTGAAAGAGGTTGATAAATAAATTAGTTTTGCAAATTGGCTGAAACAAACACATATACATGCACACGTCAACATATTTTTATCAAATGGGGCCAGTATTTTACAGCCAACTGGTAAACTGCAATCTTTTTAACATTAGTTCATATCCAGTAGTTATTTACTAACGATCCTGTTACATATAAGTTCCAGAACAAACCACAGCTGACCCGTGACACCCAAACAAACTTGCTCCTCACACGATAAGCTAGTGATGTACCTAATTAGCCCACTAGCTTAACCGACCCACGCCTAATTGCGAAACTCGGGCCTTCACTGCCCGGGTCACGCCCGGTTCGTTGGGCTTGTCATTTTTCAGTGACTAAATAGTTAATTAAATGCGGAGATAGTTATCTTCATTGAGTATTTTTTTTAGTTTTAAAGTGAAAAGTATTATGTGTTTTTTGCAGACATATAAACTCAAGACAACTTACTATCTTCGGTGCGCTTTAGGCGTCTTCCTAATTGACAGCGATTGTACGATGACACGATGCGTTCTCGTCGTTCGATGAGTTAAAACATACAGATTTCATCAGAGTGTCCTATTTGAACCTCGCATGTGAGATAGTGAGATCGTGAGATGAAAAACGCATCGCGCCATCGTGCGGTCGCTGCCAATTAGGGCGACGCCTTAAGATTTATAATCTACACAATTTAATTTACATTCTAACACACTTATAATTGTAATAATATTCTCATCTCGTTCTACCTTAAATAAGGTCTAATTTTGTCAAAAAAGGTCACAATTACTTTACTTAGTACCTATTAACATATTCTAACATAAGTAAGTATATAAGTTCATCGAAAAAGGCCACAACTTTACACTGTTTTAACACACAAACATAACTTACTTATAAACCCCGATTGCATAACAGAAAAGCCCAGTAAACACCACATAACGACCAACTCGGTTGTTCTTTAATAAATTGTAAATATCTCCGTCCTAGCTATTTGAACAGCCTCTCTCGATACCCCTGGGAGCTAATAGAAGCCTTCGATACTCTGTAGTGAAAATCTTTTTCCTTTTTGCTTTTACAGTTTTATTAACTTGGTCGGTTACACTATTTGAAAAAGATTTTAGATGTTTTTTTTTTTTAGTTTTTACGACTTTGTATAATCTCGACTTTGTATGTCAAGCGTCTAAACTATCGGCCGATAGTTAGTCCGATGATTGGCTGACAAGTTACTTTGTTGTTTTCAGTATTGTTATAAGATTTATCCCTTTTTGTAATAAGAATAAATAATTACAAGTTCATCAATCTATACATATAATAAATCTGTAGAAAGTGATTGTTTGTTCGGGATTCACGTAAAATCTACGAATTTAATGCAGACAATGCTTATATACAAAAGTTCTACGTAACTTGGGGTATTATTTAGGCTTTGTTTCATCGAAATCGGTTCACTCTATCAAAAGATATGATTAATTTAGTGAATTCAAGATGTAAAATATTACGACACGCAATCTGTTTGACAAAACAGTACAGGTTAAAGTAGCTCCATCTGTGGTAAATAAAATACATCAAGAAGCGAGGTGGTAAATAACAATGAATTACCATTTACATTCTTTATATACTATTATTTCAATAGATGGAGTTGTGTATTTTCCGTAATTCACCATATTTTAACACGTAGTGTAATTTTTCGATAGACATTTCAATAGTGTTTGTCAGTTTGCCGTGCCATATTAAAATCCAACTATAATTATTACCTTGATGAAAGGAAAATTAATAGATCTCAGCCAAATTTAAAACGGTGCCATCTAAATTATTTTTTGAACATTATGTCAAAAATGATGACTTTAGTGGAACAATTAATTATAATTTAAAGTTACAGATGGAGTTCATATCAGGATTTTTTCATAAACATAGTTTAGCTTATCTTCCACTAATGTGGTGGCCTTAAACAAATTACTTTGAGTGAGTAGTATTATTTTTTCTGATGCAAAATATGAAAACTTAATCCTAGAAGAAATCAGGATCTATCTCTCGCAAGCGCTGCTAAGCGTGAGATAATGTAGGCTTCTGTAGCTTTAAAAACCAGCCCAGATACAAAGTGCAGATAAGTAATGGGAGCTGCCTTATCGCGTCTGAAAACGTACAAAATACGCGTCGCATACCAGAGACATGCTTACTTTCAACTTCCGATCGCAATTAATACACTGTTCACGATTACGAACAGTCTCAGTTAGACCCGAGCCAAGTCTAAAAAAACACCTTTTATATAAAACTACGTTTGATATCATTCAATTACAAAGACAGAATTGTTCTCTGTTGCAAATCCTATCCACCTATATCCTATCCTAATCCAGAATGCATTGCAGGTGTGCATTGCACAAAAACCAATGGTATCCTATTCGAGAAGTCAAAAGAGTTGACCTGCCAACGTCAGCTTCTGCGCTAAGCAAGTGTTCTTAATAGTACCATCAGATTTACATTCATCGTTGAATGAGGTGAATAAATTTTCAGAAACCACAATAACGGTAGGAGCCAAAGCATATGATCGCTTCATAGAGCTCTGATTGGCCCCAGGTGACCAAGTCAGGTCTGATTTGTTCATTCATCAGATCTTTGAAAGTGTTTCGGTGGATACTTACTGTCGTCCTGTTTACGTGTGACACAAAATATGGTATATAAACGTCCTCCGAGCGAAGAGCGAAATTTTCCCAGTGTGCGGTAGTGACGCACAGTATACAACACTTATGTTTCTTTTGATTTGCTGGCTCCACAAAGAAATGACAAATTGCGAGCGTACATTTTGAAAATCTTGGCAAAACTGCAGGTTTCAAGTACGAACACATGAAGTGGACTCTCTCAGATACGTACATTTTGCCTATTCGTGAACTAATGCAAACATTTCGGTGGAGTCCCGGCTTAGGCCACCACATTAGGCGTGCGCGATCCTCGGGCGTGTGAGTAGCGCGGGCGCCGCGCGTGCGTCGCGAGCGCGTTGCGTGAGCGTCGCGTTTTGCTGCCCTGCGGCATTTGTAGCGCGCTCGCGGCGCGCACACGCCGCTCTCCTTGACGTTTAACTGCTAAGGCGTTTAGCGGGCGGCGGGGATAGCGGGCGAAGGGGTAAAAACGCAACTCGAGCACCGCGTGCTCGCCTCGAGCGCGTCGCTTGCACTCTTCACACATGCCGCAGGGCAGCAAAACGCGATGTTCACGCAGCGCGCTCGCGACGCCCGCGCTACTCACACGCCCGAGGATCGCACGCCTAATGTGGGGTCAGCCTTACCATAGTGAGTAAGTGAAACTATCCTACCCTATGCGCCTGCTGATGATGATGACTCATTTCATCATCCATCCAGCTATTCCCCAACTATGTTGGTGTTGGCTTCCAGTCGCCGAATCTGTTCGAGTACCAATATTTTGCTTGGAGCGACTACCTATCTGATCTCTTCAATCCAGTCACATTACAAGACATTATCCATGATAAGACTGACAGACTTTCTGGCTTCTGATTAGTCAAAGCAGCTGCAGAAAATGTGCAAATGACAGCTTTGTCAGACTCAAAGCATATAGACATAGAAATAAACTTCCGCACACGTACTTCGGATGTATTGCGTCGAAAACTTTCCAAAGTAAGGATCCTTGCGAATTCTTAGTAAGAGAATTCCACTCCGTAACTCTCCTTCATTGAAAAAACTTCGCGATCAGCTTTATTTGTTCACTATTGTGTTTGTTTCAACTTATCTATAACATTGGCAACATTTGTTTTGTATTAGTTCTCATAAGATTATTGGAATTTTAACAATAAAATGTTCCCACAGAGAGTAGATTCAAATAAATCGCTTTCTCTTCCAGAATACTCTTAATTACGTAGATTCGCCATTTACATACCTACATACTTCAACCATCTGCGATTGAGATTACAAGACCAACAATATTATCATAAATGAATATGGATTGGATACCAAAAACAAGCATTATTTCTTCTAACCCGACCTCACAGAACAATACATCATCACATTTATGGCCTAATGTAATCCACATACTAACTAGCCTACAACAGCTGGATGTTCATAAAATAGCAATATTACTGGCAAATGCCGTAGTGGGCAATCGCAGTAATTCAGGGCATTAGACCTCGCAAAATGTGGCCGCCAATGCAAATATTATTAGCATTTTAGTAGAAAGCATTATGCCAAAACGCATAATGTATGAGCGTGAATCTTTAGTCTTTTGTTATATTTTTGCCAAACAACACGCTGTATGTAGAACGTTGTTTGTGCCAAAAATGTCACCGCGGTCTGCTTAATTAGATTAGCTCCTGAATTAAACTTGTCATCCTAGATTTCTGTGGCTTTGTATTAGCTTTGTTCTCAGTTCGAGTTAAAGTTATGTGTATCAACATGTTAATGAAAGTATTTTTAGAAATGGTGACTTTTAACAAGCAGATTTTATCTCAATCCTTTGTACATATATCAAACCAAGTAAAGTTAGAACATGACATACGAAAAAAGCAAAAACCTCTTTTATAAAAAAGCAATAAAAACAGAAAAGCGTGATTCCTAATTCGAATTAACTGATTAAATCCTGCACATTCAACGTCACAAAACACTGGCACACACAAAACAAAAACAGAATGTCAGAAAAACAAACATTTGAATTGAGAATGCCATCGATAACGGCGTGTCGGCTCCAGCGTAAAGTGATTGAGTGATGAAAGATTCATGATCGTAGATGTCGTATAGAAACATGTAGGAAAAGGTACAGCGTGCGTATCAAATTCTTGAATATAAGATACATTAAATTGAGGAGAACAATTGCTAGAGTAAATGGTTTACGATATTTAAGGGTATTTTAATGGAATAAAGAAAAAATTTTCAAACAAAAAAAAATCCACGCTAAAGGCTTCGAAACTACAGAACCGATTTAAAAAATTCTTTCATTGTTGGAAAGCTACACTCTTCTCAATTAATATAGGCTATATTTTATCTTAGAAAACGGCTAGTTTTAAAAATATAGAAACAACGTTATATCGTAATGCCAATATTATGTATATGTAACAATAAAATGTATTTTCATTCCAAGTCTTATACATTGATACAGCAACAAGGATCGGGACATAAAGTTTAAAACAGAATGTGTTAAACATGGAAGAGCTTTTATGTTCAAACTGCGTCCTTCAATTAGTTTCCTAACGTACGAACGAAAAGTACGAAATGTTTCGAAGTTTATTTCCCAACTGAATTGTTAATTTTTATCCCAAAATAAAATTCCTATTTTTGTTAGCACGTTCAAATGGAAGGATGGAAATGTGGAATCTGCTTAAATCTACACTCTATTTTAAGAATAGACAAACAAATATGAATATTGGATCTTCTTTCATGTTTGTCATAGTCGGACAAGAAAATTAACCAAAATAGCTGTTTACCCAACTTCCTAAATAAGAGTCAGTAGAAACATAACCCTCATAAATTGTTTTTTTTTTTAGTGCTTTCTGTCCAAAACAAAGCAACTCTCTTGAGAATCCCATAAATGATTACACGAAACCCCTTGTATATTATGGTCAAACAAAACGTAACGTAACGTTCAATATAAGGGTACTGGCAATATGATTAAAAGTTATAAAAGTTTCAATCAGAGTGCAATCGTTTTGGCAGAATTCCGCGTCCTGGTGGATATTACACACATAAATCGAGATCTAGAACAAACCTGCCGTGCAATGTGTTACAGCCAGGAAGCTGAGTGCGGATTGCAGGCATTTTATATTTTACTATAAATTCCTAAAATCCTGGTTATAACTGGAAGCTATTTGTGGATAGAAAGAGCAGGCAGTTGCTGTTATTTTTTGACGATTTCAAATACAAAAGATGTAATCAGGTACTCAACTTATTGACGTTCTAAAGAAAACACCTAGCAAATCCACAAGTGATCCAGGTATCACTAGATATAGAAGTATGTCCATATACAATGAAGCCAGTTGTTTTTGTATAAAACGCTAACTTTGCGAATTTACCGTTGTACACGATACTGTGTGCCATAGTCCGATAAAATGTTATTGTTTTCCATATACAATATAACGAAAGCTGCTCGAATCCCCAATTTACGCTCGGTTGATGCAAAAAGCTCGCATTACACGGGACTCAAACAACTGTCAGAATGCGGGTATTCCGTATGGAGAGGTAAAGCTTTACTTAATTCTTCGGGGAAAACACGCACGACATTATGTACTTAATTATTATTTTATACTTGAGGGAGTTTCTCCAATTAATCTTTTTACCCTACAAAATCCAGCCACCCGTTCGCCGGCTTCGGCCCACCAATTTTATACCCGTATTGTACCGTAATTATTTCACAAGGGCAAAGCAATTTGTATTTCATTTCCTCGTCCAGGATCATGAAGATCAGACCCTCAGAATACAAATTAATCTCAATTTGCGACAAAAGAACGTCACGGCCGGCCTCGCTGCAAAAAGAGAGGCGGACTATTAATTGGTACGAAAAAAGCAGCTGTAACTTAATCTAGGCTCTTTAGCTAATTAGGCTTTGTTAGTGTCTTGATGAAAACTTAAAATAACATTGCTTTGGGTTTTAATTTCAGTGTTGTTGTCGAGTTATTTCGATGAACAAGAAATCTTAAATTGAAGTGCGTAGTAAAGTATGCAAAAAATTAAAAGCTAAATATAAATAACTGATACACTGTCCATATGAATAAGTACATCCTTTGAGAAAGGGACTTAAATATAAATAAAAGTTAAACTCGTTTTGTAAACTTTTTTTTTGCTTTCTTCTTTTTAGAATAAATTATTTCTGTTCATCATTTTTCTATAAAAAAGTTCCCTCTAAGTAAAATTTTTGTTTCAAAGATTTTTACGCTCTGTCGAATATTTTAATTTTGGAAAAAGCTCAAGCAGTATCGAACTCTCAAAGTCAACTTAAATGTAACTTAGATGTATTTTTAATATTTTATTTTTGAATTTTAAAACTTATTCATAATTTATATTCCCTTTAACAGAAATAAAATTCATCAAATCCGTAGTTCATTAAAAATATCTATCTCGTTACATCTGACCGAGTTCAATAAATCGAATGTCAGCAGAATCAGCAAAATATTTCTTCTCAAACGTATTTGAAACTCATTCACGTAGCAGACCTTTAACTAACGATTTAATCGTACAATATAATCCTAATTTTATTAGGGTTCAGGTCAAAGCAGTTGAAACTTTAAGTGCCCATTTTATAACTATCCCGCGACCCTCAATTGCTATAAAGTTTGTTATGAACAAAAGGATATTATATGAAATGAAATCCTTGTTTCCTTTATACCTTTCTCAATAACAGAGAAATGGGATAATTAACATCGTATTTTATTATATGTTTTATTTGTATTATTATTTAATTGAAATATATAAAACTCTTGTTGGAAATTTTATTTAAACTTTTCCGATTGTCTCTATTTTCTTGTGTTACTGATCGACGTTAATTACTGTTAATGTAAAAAAAAATGAAATCTGAAAAATATGCATTCGATATTTTTTGTGTGTAAGAAGAATTTTGGTGTTCTGTAATACAAGATTAACCTACTTCAGACATAAGTCTCTATGTTTAACGAAACTTGTACTGCCAAATTCTTGTACTTGATGATGAGAAATAAATAAATGATTGTTCTTTCATGATTTGCATGAAGGTAAAACCTCTAGTTATACATAGTAAACAAACTTTTATTTTACAAAAATAATATATGTTTCAATGGCTCCTTTTGCTGAAGAATTTTTACGAGTACCGCGTAACTCTCATGATATATAGTTTCGAAGACCCTCTACGCCATAGGCATCCCGACGCCCAGCAGACAAATGGCACGCAACGCATATTACATGATAATGAAAACACACTGCCTTCTTACAAGAAATGTATGAGAATATTTATATTGAAGTCAAGACGCCAGAAAGACTGCTTCCTTGTGTAAAACTGTGATAGGAGCACTTTTATACTAAAAAAAAAAAATTAGTTCGCTTGTTGGTTACGCTTCCACTCTAAAACGGCGAAAGTGATGGAGATAGGAGGTTTACTGAAGACTTTATAAGCAA
This sequence comes from Helicoverpa zea x Helicoverpa armigera, assembly GCA_033682625.1. NCBI lineage: Eukaryota > Metazoa > Arthropoda > Insecta > Lepidoptera > Noctuidae > Helicoverpa > Helicoverpa zea x Helicoverpa armigera. The sequence continues at coordinate 3,692,734 of JAWIIS010000032.1, forward strand.
ATTAATAAAAATAAATAAATTCTTCTTATTTTAGTTTATAATTTTCTAGGAATCATACATATAGATCGAATTATCGATTACAAATAGATTTGCAGACAAATCTAAATTATTAAAAAATATAACATTTATCGTATAAATCGAATGAATAAAGACAGTATTTCGTATGCAAGCTTTCAAAACCAACTACAGATAAGCTCTTGTTTGTATACATTTTACTTTCATGAATTTTTTGTCGTAACCTGAAGCTTAAGCAACCTCAATTTGTTTTACTTTTCTATGTTCTACAACTTCATTATTATTTGCATAGCCTTTACAGGGGTTTACACTAAACGACTACCTAATTGATCTCATCAGCTCAATACCTCTTTGTAAATGTACTGTTTGTCAGACTTTCAGGCTTCCACCAGACTGACCAATAATGACTGTAAGAAGATGTAAATCCTTGTATTAGAACAAAATAGTATGTTAAGGTCTGTACTATAGTACAATTATCAACTGGATATGGAATGTCCTGATAAAGCATTTAATTAAACATAATGCTCTTAACTGGAATGTACTCGCGTCCAACCCCCCTTAGCAAATTAATGGCATTCCGCCGCCACCACGAAATTAATTAGCAGATAATTTAAAATCGATTATCGGTTTCTGATAATGATTAAAATACGAACGCAGCGCTAATTTGGCGTATGACTTGGCGGGAAAGTCTCGCCAAGTATTTACCGAGCGGCCAAGCTGCCGATCCTTGCCAAGGACCCTTGCCAAGCTTCTTATAATTGTCGGGAGTTTTCCCGAAGCGGCCGGTTGTAAACATCTGCTTCCTGCGCCTTGTTCCAACAATTTTACGAATATTTTTTTCTGTCGTCGTTCCAACATTTAAGACAATTCCGTAGAGTGAACTTACTAATGGGTTATTAGTTTTTACTACGGCCGTAAGGAAGCTGAGGTTAACTGCATACGAACGTCTAATGATTATGCTCCGCTGTGTTCGTTCCCACATTTACGTAAGCTAGATGAAATTACTTGAATTTTCATTTTGCATACATTGAAATGAGTTTTCAGTCGTGTTCTACTTAGGTACAAACTAACTTTTAACTACGCTACTTTTAATTGAAAATATGAGGAAGGTATGAATAAACATAAGCCTTGAATCATCGTCAATGTCATCCTTAAATAAACAGGACTCACAACCCCGTGTTTAACATTCCCTTTTTCCGATTCGGGCGCGAGCCATCGATGACTTTAATCAGGATTACAGTTAAGCCCTGATGGCCCGCAACATGACGTGACTCGCCTGAAAATAATCCCCAAAAACGCATTATGACACTTTCCTGACACAAAACTTTACCAGAGCACTCGTGTTCAACGAACGCTCGTTATTTGCATCTTGAACAGGAAGAGCCATGAAATATGATAAATTACTTCGCTAAAATTCCTCAAACTTTCAGATTATGTATGCTACTCGCATAAACAAATAGTTCCTCATGAATATTTATTACTTATAATTTATTACATACCAGCAATTAAAGTTTGAATCCGTTACATAATGGGAAAACAAAAAGTTTTGAATCCATCAATTAAAATCGGAGAGTACTGGCACGACAGAGTATCACACAAAAAATAGAAAACCTAAATTAGAATTAAGATCGATTTTTGAATTAGATGTTCGCGGAACGAGGCTGGCGACGTAGCCGGGACGGCTCGGGCGCGAGCGCGCGCTCCCACTGACGGGTGGATACTGGATGCTGGCTTTGCCGCAGGAGCCTGCGTCACAACCACTGGACCTCGACACCTTTTTGTGGGACCCTAATTAATAAGCAGGCGTGACGCGGACACGCTCCACATCAAATCTCTTTCGTCGCTGAGCCGAGGGGTCTTTTATCGCGAATTGTTAATGAAAGCGATTCTTGGCGGCATCTACTTATCTAATAGTAGCTCGTAATTCAGGGTGCGCGGTCGAACGACAGCCGTCTCGGCTCGCCACCGACTCCTTTTGTGCAGTAATTTATGTAGAATTGCTGCTGACATTTTAGGCGACTATCCGCCAAATTACAACAGGGTTTTATGTGTTGCGTTAAATTTTTTAAAAGCTTCCGCGCTTCGTGGAATTGTAATATTTCAGGCTGTTCTTTTTATTCTCTAAGATGTTTTATTTTTACATCGTTGTTAGGACTTTTGTGCCGCATTTTATACTTCAGTGTCTAAATTAACGTCAAAGAATGTAGCTTTGTATATTTCCTTTGATGTAAAGTACGCTGTGTTTCAATATTTACATTTTAATAAATACTAATGCATAGATACTCACAAAACAAAAAGCTTGAGAAGTGAGGCTGCTATTACTAGAATTGCCTCTTTATTTTCATCTTCATTTGAATTAAGTAAATGTGGATATCATTATGAAAGAATGGAACAATCTAATCTAAATTGAAATATAAATAAATGAATGGCTAACCTTGTCTACAAACCGTACAATGCCGCCCGTCCCGAACGGTTGTACTTGATATTACATAGGTAGTTTAATTACTTTGCTGTACCACTGCCAAATCTCGGGATAAGTTGCAGACCGTTCCTCATAAAATACTCGACATTTCAATGCTAAATATAGCGATATAGGAGACTTGTTCTATAGTTTGAATATATGTAACACTTGCCTCTTTACCTAGGAAGTTCCCCTACTGCAATTGTTTAATTCGTTTCTGTCATCTCAGCGCGTTAATTGAGATTTTTTTTACCTCAATTACATATTTACAAAAATAAAAACTAAGCATTAAATATTGATTCAGTGAGTTATACTTACACGGATAGTCTGATATCTTCCCAATAATTTTCAGAGTCCTAGCCCGCACTTTACCAGTAGCAAGTCATAGGACTTACTAAGTTAGCAACGGACCCTAACTGGGTTTGACCTTACGAACATAACTTAGTTTATCTTGACTAAACTAGTCAGGCCGAATCTATTCCGTTACCAATCGGACTTGCAAATATCTGTGCATTTTTTCAGCTTTGAATTGTTTATGGTGACATTTTTGTCTATTTCCGTCTTTTTCAAATAGGCTTTTACGGGATAGTCACAGAAATGTAGCAAGCTTAGCTTAAGTTCTGAATAACGTCGCATTTAATTTTGTGTGCCTAACTTCTTATTGCTTTAATTGTCATCATTAAGTAGTTCCTATTACTAAACTTCTCAAGGAATGTCGACATACAGTTAATATGTCTGGCTGGAAATAGCAATATTATTTTTACATTGAGGCTTTTCCAAGACCCGTGCAAGTTCGTACAAAAACAAATAACAATATTACAAAAATGCATCGAGCCTTGATTTAATTTGGGGATTAATGAAACCTTACATATTTTATTTACTACAAAACAGATTCTCACATGCTCTCCCTTCTAAAGCACTGAATTTCCAAATAAGATCCATATGGATAAAATATATGGGTTTACGTGTTTGGTTGCCCAAACGCCGGATATTAAATCCTGGTTATTACCTGTTTAAGCCACTCTTGAGCTACTTTTACCGTTCCCCTGATATATAAGGGTTCTCCAAGGAGTATTTTACACCTTTTGGGGCAGATTAATATTTGGATCTGTGCGCTGTAACCACTTATGAGGGTGTTGCTAAGCCGGCTGTGAAAGTATTAAATGCTTGCATCTACTTATATTTTACACGTGCCGTCCTTTTAGCAGCTTAATTCTTTGACAATAACATATTGCGTTTCTCTGATTCGGTTCCTTTCAGTTCATTCAGTATCTTTTAAGCCGTAATACTAAGATGCGGATAAAGTGTTTTAGCGTGCGGTCAAAGATTATGTAGGTATGTATGTAGTTAAGTTAAGACCCTAAAAACCCACAAAATATTTTTACCCGATCCGAGAACCGACCCCGAAACCCCGTGCACAGCATACCTGCTTTGCAACCACTAGCTAGACCATAGCAATTCAAAGTCACTTGATAATAGGTACATAGCAAGAGTTACAACTCAATGTCCAATAGTTGATGGCAACTATTGTACAGAAACTTACTAACGATGTCTAATGCATGACTAATGTTCGTGCGAGCTGAAACTCGGTTGAATGTTAATACTCGAAGTGGATCAACCGCGGAAGTTGGAGTGCCGGATCCAATATAAACTCCGATTGGAAATACTATCGGTGGCCGTTGTAGTCCTAATACCTTGTATTGTCACTTTAATTTTATACATTTACAAGAAAATGGTAACTATGTGTTACTCCCTAGTTAGCGGACGCTCATCGCTTGACCACGGCGGAGTTATCGAATTTTAGAATTCTTTAAATGAAATCATAAGATACCTCACAGGCTTGAGCAACGAATTAGTCGAATTTTTTGAATGTGAAAGAATCACAGATATGAAATTTGACTTTTGATTTTGACAAATGCGCATTCATCATGATATTTTTTTCTTCATTTAGCTCATACCTACCTGTAGCTGAAAATTACGACACCTAATGTAATGTATACTTTTAAATGAATAAATGGCAAACGGATTAAGACAATGGTTCGTTAATTTGATGACCTAGTTGGTGCAGTAGAATACCACTGTGCAAAGAGTTCCTACTACCTACATTTATATACCTACACCGCTTGCTTGTCTGTAAAAATATCTGATTAAAATAAATTTGCATTGCAGTATTTGTATTTGTGTCTGAGAATACAAGTGTAAAATTACTGTAATCAGATAAATAAGACATGAATGTAAGTAATCAAAGAAGATTTTAATTAAAAAAAAAAGTAAAATCATTGTACAAAGTTTACCTTTTTGCGACTTTGACTATTACCTACTATGGATACAGAAATAAGGTTAAACCTACATGATAAAAAATAAATATACTTTACATTAAATAATGTACTGTATAGGTACATAAGTCTACATATTTAACTAACTCGTTTCTATTGGCTATGTGCGCGACGGTGGCGACGCGTAGCGTTTACAACTTTTGCGGAAGCTGTCAAATAATAACCATGTAAACATTATAATTTTCTTTGCGAATATAAATAAAACCAATAAATAAAATAGTGTTGTTGACATTATTTAAGTGCAATTTATTCAATAGTTTTACTGTAAAATGAATATAATGATAAAAACCGGGTTTGAAACATCCGCATTTGTTTCCAATTTCTGCCGTGTTGTGCGCTGCGGTCGTTATTGTCCGCCGCTACTCGCTTTGCACATAGCCAATAGCACATAAATTAAATGCGTCAAGCCATTAAAATTGAAGTAATTTATTTCACATTACCGATCACACTGAAGATTCTCGTAGATAAAGAACTAACGTACTTATCCCAAAAATATGAATAATATATCCCGCAATATACTGAAACTCGGCTTAGTATAATCCGACTTTGTGAGTCTATTATAGGGTCCCGTAAATACCAAAGTGCTACACGGATAATCCTCGTATATTTTGTGGTAGGATCCAACATAATTATTATTTTCCAACTTATGCCGATATAAATATGTAATTCTAATTAAAAAAGTTTGCAGAATATCGCTTTAATTAATTTACGGCTCATTGATATATTCCTCCATATAAATACAATTTAGTGGTTTGCTTGCACAATACTTGCAATGTCTAATCGACCTAAGACAGCGAATTATTGGCATGGTATGCCACGATGTCGTAAACAAATATTGCTTTTTATATCAATATTACCTACCTACGTGATAGTAAGTGGGTGGACCACGTGTATCTTTCTCTAAGAAAACTTTATCCAAAAATAGCCAACCAGAACTTAGATACTGACTGGAACTTCAACTGCTCCGGTTAAAACTAGTTTCTATTCTTTCAAAAACTATGTAACACATCGGAGGTCCCAGTACAGCTATAACGGACTCAGGAGCCGACCGGCCCGTGCAAACTTTATGCAAAGAGGGATCCCCAAATGGCTAAGTTCAGAACTTATCGGACCGTTTGCAACGAATGTAAATACGATAGAAGAAATTCCTCTATCCAATCGTAATACTGGTGTAAGCGTGAATTATGGTCGGGCCACGGAGGATAGAAACGTGGCGGAGATGCCATAAGACTTGTAGGTCAGGCGCCTTCGCGTAGGTCAAGAGAAACAAACGAATCTTTAAAAGATCAACATAAGAGAAACAATCAACACTATGATTGTTTGGTGATTTTATTTTTAAAATAAGAATTTTTGGCGCGCTATTTTCTCAGGAGATTTTGCGTTATGAAATCTCCGCTAGTCATTTTGTTCTCCATGGGTAGGGCCATGTGAAAGCAGCCTATAAATCAGCTTGAATAATCGTCTGTTATCAAATAAGGAATATTTCACATAGGTTTGTTGTTTTTACAGTAACAGTTTATTGTTCCCGTTTCAGGTAGTGTTTTGGCATTTTGCCGAGTCTAGGTTCTGCTGATTTACTTCTGAACGAACTTTTCTTTCAGCAACTTCGTCATTATTGACATTGGTTCTCTGGCGAGTTCTTAATTCAATTCAAATTCGTTTTAGCGTTGTTTCTAACACATCTTTCAGAACAAACTATGTTATTTTTTTGACTTCATACTTTATAACAAGAGTCTTGATCATCATTATCTGCCTAGCCTTTTCCCAACCTATGTTCTTGTCGGCTTCCAGTCAAACCGAAAGCAGCTGAGTAAGCATGTTTATCACGGAGCGACTGGAGCGTCTGCCTATCTGACCATATTTGGATATGTTCACATGACCAAAACGAACATTATAAAGACCATTTTCACTTAACTACCAAATATCCATAAGTAGTTAATTTTCAGCTATTTCTCACATCACAGGATAGTCTGTTCATATAACACGAGCAAATTAATTACATTGAACGGTGCAGCTCTCAACTAAACGTTGAATTCCAACCGTCACCGGCGTCTTAATCTAATTAATATGTTTTGGATACACACTGACACAAACTCTGGAGGACTAAAGTCTTCAAAAAGAAAATGTCCTCCACTGCATTTCTGTATATTTTCACAATATACCCAATAAAACGACTTCGGGCATAGCTAAAGCAGATTTTCAGAGAGACAATTTTTTTCTGATTCAAAAAAATTGGCTGATTATTACGTTACGTTAACGTTCAATATGTTGTTACATCAAGAGAACCTTACAGCAAGCCATATTTTTGAGAAATGAAAAACACATTATATCTAATAAAATTCGCCAATCAGTCTTGAGCAACCGTGGTAATAAATGCTTCTAAGAAGAGAAGAAGAATTACTGTCTAACTCAAAAAACACCAAAACAATTCTTCTTCGGCTAAAGTTATCAGAAGTCATCCGTCCGTGTGTCACCCAAGCAGGTGGAGTAAGAAATATTAGACCGTGTACATAAATTAAATAGTCCGGATAAAGCAAATTTGCGTCTCGTAAATAATGAGCCGGCGTGTATTTAGGCTTAAATTATTGCCTGCACACAATTAAGTGCTTCACTTACTGTTTAACTTGCAACTACACTATTGGTAGTCGTAACATGGCGAAATTATGTTTGAATTTAGCTGTGAAAGTGCTGAGTCGAGCGATCGACTGTATATTTGAAGTAATAATGCCCTGCACAATATCCTGCTTTGATAGGCTTTGCCTGTAATAATATCAGTGTTTTTTTCCTAGGTATGCACAGTCGAGGAGCATAAGCTGTGCCCTCTGACATCAACTATAAGATGCGTGCATGTGCAGTAGAGTTTTGTTCGTTAGTTTTGAAGTAGAAATAGCTCACTGTAAAATATACTGTTTTTGATAATTTTTGGTCGAAACAGTAATAACTGATAAGGAATTTATGTGAGTGTATATGTTTGTAATTTCTTCACGCGCAAACGGCCGATTTTAATGAAACTTAGCAGTAATACAGCTTATGTATCAGAATAACATAAAGGCTACTTTTATCCGAATGCGAAAAGTAGGTCTCTCAAGAAGCGGTAGAAATCACTGACGGAAGCTATTACACTAATAACCTCCTGTAACAGATCCTGTAACAGATCATGCCATTACAACTATACTTAATCAACTGAATTTATACAACATCAGATCCAACAGTTGGTACTGAATTAATGGCAACACCCATATCAAAGTTGTCAGTCTCAATTGTTGCCAGCCTAACTTTGGTTACGTTCCATTTTGCATTCAACTTCTGCATAGTGAAGTAATAACGTCACTATAAGTATTCATACAGCAGAATAACTGCATTGTTAAAATATATGTGGTATGAGCGTTAATCACCACTCAAAGACTGGCATTTTCAGAGATTAAAGTCCAGGTTCTCCTGGACTGATATTGCTGAAAAAAATACCTAAAAGAAAACTTTAAGACTTATTTTTTCTCCACCTTTATCTAGTCTCTGGGTTCGAAGACATACATAAGAAGTATCTAATATAAGTAACAAATTGTTGATAGTTTTGGTCTTGCCAGACCTGGATTCGAATCCACACACTCATTCTTGAGAAGCTGGTGTTTTAACCACTAAGCCACCACGACAAAACAGCATCAAAATTAGATAAGAACTGTATATTATACGTACATAATGACCTCCACATCCAGTGTTATGACGACTTTAATATCTTCTATCTTCAATCAAACTTCAGTTACGACTTGTTTTACAGTCCGATTTATGACCTCTTAAACGCGAACTTGGACTGAAAACGTTAAAGTTCAACATGATTTTAGTGCAAAAGCACCTCAAAAGATGTTACTAGAAAGATCAATATCTATTGAAATTCAGTTTATATGACTTTAAGTCCCAGTTTCACTGATTGCTGATAAAGTTTCAGTTAGTTATCTGACAGTTAGTGCTATCCTCCAGTTAAAGAATACTTATAATTTCTGCCAGATATTGCTATCCGAAATCTTTTTTTTTTTGTTTTCGCTGGGTAAAAAATGCCCTTACTGACGGGGGACTGGAGAGGCGTATGTGGGATTCCCAGGTACGTGTAACCAAATGTTATAGTTTATCTGTCAGGTAAGTTGCTGATATCTTTATCAGAAACTGGTGAAACTATCCATAAGTATATCGCAATATATATTTTTTTCTTCATTCATTCGACTTACGCAAAAATGGATTTCAAAATTGTTTTTGCCGGTCGATATGCAGATGTAGAAATCAAACTACAAATACAAAATGGCAATCCATTTTGCGCTCAAGCACACTTTTGTAAATGTAAATCAGTTGCATTCCATTTTCAAATCCAATTTCTAAACGGCCATGTGAAATGACGTCACGGCGCCGCAGCGAACAATGACTAACTTCTGTCATACGGCTCGAGTAAAAGGTTTACCCTGGAGGCTTTTGTATGCGAATAGAATATTGTACCCAGTACTAACTATAGCCTGTGGTTTTGCCCGCGTCCCAAGAGAAGTGTTTCCAGGGTAAAAAGTAGGTAATTTTGATGTACAAACTGTATTACCAAAAAGAGTTTTGGTAAAATCATTTACTTAATAACGTATTGCAATCGAAATAATTATGTCTGTGTGCACACTCATTACGTAAATTACCATTGTTCAGTAAGACAAAAACTCACAATTAATTATGATTTAAAGTATAATTAATAATGGTAAAGTAAACGATGTCACTTTGACATTTATATTTATGCTTTGTATATTTTGAATCACCAGTACGCTTTATATTACCAAACACAGCTGTTATTATGAATCTAGACACACGGCAGTGTGTCCGCCAAGTTCGAGCAAAAAAAGCGACACACCGGCCGTGGGCAGCCCCGGATCTTCAATTTTTTTTAGGCGGGGCAAAATCTGCAAAATGCCGCCCCGCCTACGTACTTATGTTTATTTTCACCTTTATCATTCATATAATTTTAGTTATCAATATGTAGGCAGGCCAGTCTCTAGCTCATATTGTAGCGCCTGGGTGCGATCATCACCCATGCGCCACCTAAGTATTGGAGCACTTAGAGTAGTTACAAGGAATATAAATAAGAACGTATACATAACGTATAATATAAATAAATAAGTTCGAATGAAGTGCACTATTTGGTAGGTAAAAAACTTTAAAAAATGTGTCCAATTCATTGTAAGCTCAAACTGTTGGCCAGGTTTAAGTTATGAAAGTCGAGACAGATTAATATAATTGTAAAAAGTAGCGCGAGCGAAGCGAGCGCGCAATTTTTTTAATTTTGGGTCCCAAAAGGTTAAAAAGTTTTAAAAAGATCTGTAAAGTAACAAGCAGTCGGAAGCGCAAACTTTTTTGTTTTTGAGGACTCCAATAATATTGTTTTTTTACTACATTTGACTTATAAAAGGTAAGACAGCTTGGACTTGACTTATGAAGTCATCAAGGTAATGCATGTACAATATAGCGCGAGCGAAGCGAGCGCGAAATTTTTTGAGCCTGCGACCCAAAAGTACCTGATCAAGTTCATTGTAAAGTAACAAGTAGCCGCGAGCGTAGCGAGCGCGAACGTTGTTAACCACAAATTAAACTGGAAAATTATGTACAAATAAAAAGAAAACGTGATTTGAGACCGAATCAATGACCGACGACCGAGTCAATAAAAATAATAAACACTCAGAAAAACAGTATACTATACATTGTCATTTAGCCGCGAGCGTAGCGAGCTAGAATTTTTCACTTAAGTAGTTGGAGGACGTTAAAAGTAAAAAATAATCAAAATGATCAATCAAACAAAGCGAAGGCGACTTTTTTAGTAACTTTGCTTGTCAGTATCGTGATACAATGTAGAACTTCCTTATCAAAGGGTGTAATTTCATCGAAATTTCTGGTGGTGGGGCGTCCCGCGGCGCCCCTGAGACCGAGGCCCCCGGGTTAATCGCACGCCCTGCGCCATAGGTTAAGATGGCTCTGTAGGTAACTATTACAGTAATCAGTGATCATCCTCATCCTCCGAGCCTTTTTCCCAAACTACGTTGGGGTCGGCTTCCAGTCTAACCGGATGTAGCTGAGTACCAGTGCTTTACAAGGAGCGACTGCCCTATCTGACCTCCTCAACCCAGTTAACCGGGCAACCCAATACCCCTTGGTTAGACTGGTGTCAGACTTACTGGCTTCTGACTACCCGTAACGACTGCCAAGGATGTTCAATGACAGCCGGGACCTACAGTTTAACGTGCCATCCGAAACACAGTCATTGGCGTCTAAGATATACTTAGAAAGTACATACAAACTTAGAAAAGTTGCATTGGTACTTGCCTGACCTGGAATCGAACCCGCGCCCTCATACTCGAGAGGTTGGTTCTTTGCCCACTAGGCCACCACGACTTTTTTTTTTGGGATGTAGGATTTAAAATAAAAATAAGTATGCCATAAGCGTTCCTGGCTCATCGTAAATAATTTTTAATCAGTTTTAGTTTGCTAAAACTTCGCCCCGCGAATAATATGTTCGTGAAGTCGTGCAGCATGTATCACTCCGCGCTCAGGGTATCGGTCAAGTTGATATAGCCATGAAATTGCTGTACTTTTGCTATTATTTATTCCGTGGTCAAAGTTAAATAAATGATGAGTTATCTGGTCTGTGAAGTGTGAATTTGGTAGCCGCCTGATTTTGCCGCCCCCTGAATTTGCCGCCCGGGGCACAGGCCCCGGCTTGCCCCCCCCTAGATCCGGGGCTGGCCGTGGGTTATATTACACGAACCATTTCGGGCCAAATTCGACCCCCCTGTAACTCAAAATCTATTTTATTTACGCATATCAAATTTCTAGTATCTGTTGAGACCCCCTCACTTATCTAAAATACAAAATTTCATTAATATACCTATTTAATGATGATTACTTGGCAAGTTTTAATAGAAAATTAAATACTTGATTCATTGCGTTTAGTAGGTTTATAACAAGGTGTATGAAAACTTGCCAAGTAACATCATTAAAAAGTAACTATTTTTAACTGAGGTATGTGTATGGAACTTGGTACTTATTCAGATCTCACTTCTTTTATAGGCGAAGCATTCCCATATTATCGAACTTGGCAGTCTTTCACATTTTTGTTTTGGATGGGATTACAGTTTATCGATTGTATGTACCCCGTGCATACATACACGTTTAATTACAATATAGTTATATTTATAAAAATGTTTTGTTGTTTTATTATAGTGACATTAATTTAATATTTTTTACAACTGGAACCGGGAAATGGTACCTCTAGTCCAACAACATACAACTCAGTAAAACCAGCTTTATAAAAACATTGCCATGAATTTTCTCTAAAAAGTTTTCATATCGTGCAGACCAACACCTAACACTGGCGGATTTAAAAATAGAACGCGAGCGAATGAAACGCTTAAACAAAAGGAGTTACGTTCACGCCCATACAAAGTGGCGCATGCATTGAAAAGTGTCCACTCAATAACAACAAAATCCGTAAAGCTGGGATGAAACTGGAAAATCCCGGTTTGACAACCCACTGATAAAGTTAAATGTAATTTTCCATACCTCCGTGGGAACGGTTCACAGGTCACTTACATTTTCAATCGACACCAATGTCTCCGTACTTGAATTTTTACAAACATTGTCTTTAAACATTTTTAGGTCTACATTGCCGACATTGTTTGATAGAGATCGAAAAGTTTGAACGCCAACCAGCATTGTATTACCCAACCAGAAAATGTTACCGCGTTCTTCAAAAAATTCAGTTGAACTGGAAAGAGGTAAATTCCACTACAAACTGTTATTACTTATTACACAATATCGTTCATGAGATTTTCGTGAAAGGAAATAACCTAGACTGGCTTAGTCTATGAATTTTTGAAGCGATGTTTCAGTTTCATACATACTTGTAGTTAATGGAAATAGAAAACAACCTATTTTGTTTAAGTAAAATTACAACGCGAAGTGTACGCTATATTATCTGCCAGTAACATAGGCTATATTTTATCCTGGCGCGGGCAGTAGCTCCCACGGCTAGTAGAAAATAATCACATTTTGTGTAATCTTAAATAACTCTATAAATATTTTATGATGTAAATAAAAAATATATAAACACTTTTTCAGTACATTGGTCGAAAAATACATAGTTTCCGAATATCCAGAGACAATGAATAAATCCTAAGCTTTTTCGAGAAATATTCTAATAAACGGATGTTTAGGATTCCGGTGACGTGTGCCTAGGGGTATTGCTACCCTTTGTCTAGCCCAAACTGTAGCACATATTGATAAGGGTCCAGTTATATCAATGACTGTCGCTTTTGTTTAAATTAGACCTATTTTATCGAAAAAGATAGAGTGTTGTGTATTCTAGAATAATAACAGGTACGAGGCAGTTCGAGATTGTAAGAAATATAAGCACTGATACATTTCAGAATAAGCAGTGAAGAAGTAAGTTGTGGTGTGGTGCTACACGACTGAAAGCATATGTTTTCAAAACTTAGAAAAAGATACAAGTGTTGCTAAGGCCTCTGCCTCGAATTTTGCGGGCAGCGGGGCGGCAGCGGCGGCGGCGCGGGAGCGGCAGGATCTTACGCGTATAATCAAATGGACCGGCCGCGGCCCTCGAATACAGCGGCGCGGGAGCGGCGCGGCGGCGGCGGGCAACGAGGCGGTGCGCTCCAGTCAAGCGGTGACCGCCCGCGTTGGGCGTCTGCATTGTAGGCATAGTGTTATACATTTTTTTTGTGACGTATCAAAATGTCTTCGGACGTGCAAGAGCTAATTATTTCGGCCATCTTTGAGAGGACACTCATATGGAACAGCAAACACAACAGAACACAACACTACACTGCTATAGTGCCGCGCGATCTGCCCGCTAGTTTCGAGAACAGGTATGCGTTGCCCGCCCCGCTCCCGCAAAATTCGAGGCAGAGGCCTAAGAAACTTTTAAGTTAAGCACTTACAAGTTCCCAAGATGACAATAACGAAAACTCTTAATAGTCCCATAATGTTTTAAGTTATGTCGACGTTAAATGTGAAAATCTTTACCCTACGTGAAAATGGCATCCATAGAAATAAAATAAATAGACATTAACTGATATTATTTCAGATTTCCAACTTTCAATGGAATAAAAATGTTTTAAGAGAGAATAAAATGCAAATTAACCCGAAACGAGTGCAGACGAAGATTCCAGAATATTGATCAGACAGATTTAATGTAACTTGCAAACGGTTTAAGAAATGCTATCCAAATTTTTTACTCGCAAATTCTTCTCGATTGACCCGAAAAAACTTTCCTTTTAGGTAGGTATTAGACTTTTGAAGGAAAAATGCTATAAATTGTTAATTGTCCGCTGTCGTATCGTATAATAAATATTAAATCTATGTTTTGCTGCTTCGTTTCATCTTGTTCTCTTACATGGTTTATGTGTATAAATGTAAATCCAGATACGGCACAATAAGATAATTACGTATATCTAATTACCAGCCTACTTTCACCCAGCAGATATGCGCCGAACCACACGCTAATTTCTTGTACAAACTTTTAAATTCGGGCGCAGCGACACATTCTACATTTCCCCCGCTCACAGATAACCACGGAACAAGTTTCCCGCAAAGTTTGTGCTACAATTTAACTTAAAATTCCCTCACAAAGTGCGCCGGCACCCAACAAGAGCAGAAAAACGACGCCCTAGTGTTGTGTGTATGTGGTCGTAAAATTGGATTAGCTACCCGCCATGTAATGAACGTTAGACCGGGAAACAGATGCGACACATTATTAAATAAGCACCATATATTATCTCAACGTAACGTCGTTGGAGTTTGAAAAATATTGCTCCACACTTTACAATTACGCGGGACACTTAATTGTATCTCTTTCTGAAAAATAAATGTAATAAGATCGAGTATACAATTGTACATCCCTTATTAAATTCAGGAAAATGCTGTGTCGTTTTTCATTTTCTTTTCCGTGAGCGTAATTTTTATTTCATGAACGTAAAGGGTTTTTAATGTTAGGTTCCACCGAGGATGGCGACATAAAAAATGCCAAATGAGCTTTGTAAAAGTAACGCTTTATTTGTTGGCAAGCAAGCCTTAGCTGACAACAAATTTTTCGTTCAGTTTTTTCCTCTTGTACAGAGAAAACGCCAAAAAATACACAGCCGCTCATTATCCTGCAACACACGTAGATTTTTGTGCAAATGTAAAGTAACAAGCTGTTACATTTTGGCACAAAGTTTTTGTAACTAGAAACCTTTTTAAACTTAATGAGTTTACACCTACATATCAGAACTAAGTACACGAAGTTTTTGAACGAAATTGTTAAGCCGCGTACGCACGTACGAACAAATTTGTTGCGTTACATGATATGCAACAACTTGGTTCGCACGTGCGTACAACTATCGAACATCGAACACTCTGTTCGTCAAACATGTTCGCGGCGATCCTTGTAGTATGTTCTGTATGGACGGTGTTCGAAGCGCTTTAATAACTTCACAATCGACCACTTCTAACGGCGCCGTCATGGCTACTAAGATAGAGTTCACGACTGTTGTTCGCGAACTCGACTCGAACTATGTTTGCGTTCGTGTTCGTATATGCCGTCCATACGTACGAACCAAATGTTCGGGTCTAGTGTTTGTGTTCGCTATGTTCGTGTTCGTACGTGCGTACGCGCCTTTACTTGTTAGGTTAACGTTTGATGGAAAAAGGGACAAAACTTCAAAGTACCAAAGAAACGTTTCACTCGTAGCTCGTATGTGCTCATATTGAAAAGTTACTTACTCAAATTAATACGAAAACCTTTTCAGAGGCCTTTTCGATCCATATTCCATCAGATTTAGGATTTAGTTCGCTTACGTTTGCGTAAGCTTTGAAAGATTTGGAAAATATGGATAACTTTGCTATAAGGAGATTGAATTTGGAATGTGGGCTTGAGATCTTTGCTTGGTTTAACATTGGCATGATGCCATTAAGTATTAAAAACAGAAAGACGTGTAGGCATGTAGGCTTTACCGATTTCTTTTTTCAGAGAACTGGTTCAAACTATCGTAAATAACAACTTTTGTAAAATATTTACATAAAATGAATACTGTCCGTCCAGTATTAATGTTATCTTTGCTTGTGTCGATTTGTATTCTTAGACGTACAACAGCTAAGAATACTTTTGAATAAATGAAACCTATATCATACATTTTAGTACCCTTTTTCTCAAAAATATTTACCTCATAGTATGAGGCTGCCTTACATACAAAAACACAAAAATGAGAACACGCCCCAATTTTAAACTGCGTACGACGCACTCCGTACCTCACTGTTTTTACAACCGAACTGTCCCAACTAACTTAGTTTATTACCTTCAATCAGCTGTAGGTACCTTCTTTACTTTGTTTGAACCATTCCTGAGTACAAATACTTCTATTTCATCAATGTCGTCGTCACGTGTGTTCTTAAGAGGACACGCTGAGTCGACATTACCCTCGGTCACGTTCGCGCCCATATGAGATTCCCCGAATATATCTGCTATGAGTCCTTCGTCCTTTGATCCTGAGATTGAATCAGCCCTATTAGTTATGTCAATGAAGCCCGCTAAAATAGAATTTGTTTTGTCTTGAGCGCACCTATTTTTTTGAGAAAGGTCGCCCGTGACGTACCTACGTACTTAGTCTTCGTTATATTAAGAATTTAAATATTCTTAGACATGATTATAATAATTTGAGTGCCATTTAGTTTAGGCATATACTTATTCTACTCTACCTATGAGCCTCTGAAGTATATCAGACAGGTGCTTAAACATAGTGCATCGACAATGAAAACCATAACAACCTACTGTAGTCTAAGCAGCTTTAATTATCACCCTAAAAATTAGTCGGATACCACTTAGGAAGTGTTGCGCATAGTTACAAACTTTGGGCAGTTTGCGGCTATCTAGGCATTCGGCTATCTCCGGAATTGTTCGGAGTTCCGAGTACACTTCCCGAGCGCGGCCCTGGCACGTACTTACACAACTCCCGGGTTTGCAAGTTTGCGTACATCGCCGTGTGAGCAGCTTATTCTAACGAAGTTGTATCTCCCGGAATTGCAAACTATTTGTGGAAGCTATTTGATTGTAATTGGCGTTGGATTTAGATCGTAATTGTACATTGTTGTTGGTTTGTATTGAATTCCTTGTTATCCCGCTGCTGTAGGCACTTTACATTGGAATTATAATTTCAAATGGGTATTTTACAATTTTAAGTTTAGAATTTTCTACCTACTTATAAAATTTTGCACACAACTTTTAAAATACAGTCTGCCTTATGTAACAGCTCAGCAAATACCTACTCTGTAGCCAATCTTTTCAGCTTTTAAAGTAGGTATCCAGTTCATTTATTGCAGTTTTCATATAACATCTATACTACAGGGATTTGATTTTCAATCTGTGACAGCAAGATGGCTGCTCGTTCAAGCGCGGCAGTCTTGTTCGTAATCTAGAAAAAGAATTGAGGATCAAAATATATTGAATACAAATAGTTTAAATTATCCACACAATGATTTAGTTCTATGCTTTCGTTTTCTTTTTCAAGTTTCATTGAGAGTTTCTTGTCCTTCAATTTTTTGTTGTGCCCAAAGGGTAAAGCGGGATCCTGTTTATGTTGCAGCTTTAACAACATACACTGAAATCTTTAAGAACACAAAATATTTTAGGGAGCTCCCATACAACAAACGCGATTTTTGGATACGGAACCGAATCCAACTCGAACCTACTTGACCGAATTTTTTTTTATCATGAGCGTTTTCATCAGACAGTTTCACAATATTTAAGCCACCCTTATGTTGCATGACGTCAACATATCGTGCCAAACAGTGCACGTTTCGCTATAAATTGCAGTAAGCTTAGTTGGGAGATTCCAGCGCCGGCCAACTTCAAGCTGCACATGTGTAAAGTTACAAATTCCAATCAAAGATGTAGCTCCGGCTTTGTATTGTGTGTACAACGTAAACAATAGATTTCAAACCCCGACTTTTATATAGGTAGGAAAACACTATATAGCTCTGTAAAATAATGAAGACTGTTTTCAGGTTATTTTATACACATTTGATGCACACACAAAAAGGTATAAGTTATATGTATTTATATACGTCTGCGGCAGCTTCGAGCTTCTCAAAAAGGAAGCAAGTAACGTATTAGGACATATTGACTTGAACAATATCGAGCGTGAAAAATGGAGACAAACTGTTTCAAAAACAAAAAGATGGTACCTATAAATCATGTAGTCGCAACCACTTATGTAATACAAAATTGACCTTTATAGCTGATTCTATTTCAAAACGCGGCGCGAGCAATTGTCGAACACATGCCATACATATGAAGTGGAGGTTTGAATCTCGGCTACAAGCGCGCTTTATGAAATTCTATTCGAACGACGCTTTACAGCGCTTTTTCATAACCACGCACAAAAGACCGCGATGTCATTGAAATTAAAACTTTCCACAGTACCTACTTTCTACTTCAGCGTCAATGAAAATTGTACACGTGTTGGAGTTTGCGAAATTTCTTTTTAATATAGGAAATGTAATGGAACCCTATTATTGGCAAGCTCTGCCTCGTTGCGGTTTAAACGAGTTTCGCGAACTTACACGTACACTCCATTTTTTATTCAAAGATAATTTTGTTTTCGAATTCAATTATTGGTATCCAATTTCGGTTACCTTAGAACGTTGGAAAACTGCCTCCGGGTAGAAATTGAGAATTTTCATTCCGCTGGTTATAAACGAAAACTTTAGCTCGCCCCCTGAAGTTATTATAAATGTCTTAAGCTTTGCGTACCCAATCGATATCAATTTGGTTAAAGGTCAAAGTTAAAAGTTAGACTTTCTTTATAAAACCAACATTACCCTGGAAAAACAACTGATTCGACTTTAGGTAGAAAAAATTAGGAACTGTCCACAGACTTATTTATTGCCCGAATATTTGTCAATAACATCGCAACCTAAATCAGGGAAATATTTTCGTTTATTTTCCACATCAATAGAACTACGCGAAGAAGTCCGACACAAACATTTTTGGTGTTTCGCGACGAACTTAAACAATCAGTTGGCGAAAGTTCTGGCAACTCATCTAAAAGTTACCGCGGCAATAAATAGTTGCAGGCTGTTGGAAAACGAAATAAACCGACCAACTCCACCATATTTACGTAGAAACAGCTATTATTGTTCATTTTGGCTTCTTCTTCATTCCGAAAAGTTATTGTAAATGTTTAAGAAGTGTCGTTTTGTAATGTCTTGATCGAATTTAACATAAAATCTGGTTGTGTTAAGTTACATTTCTAAAATAAGACGGTATAAAAAAGGTACAGAACTTTTAACTAAGTCCGTTATCAGTCTTAAGTCAGAAATTGCTACGGGAAGGACCCTAGCAATTTCTGAAACTAAGCCTGATAAGGAAGACTCGGGTAGCCCTTTAAAATAGTTTACATCATCATCATCCCGAACAATATATGGTTACGGGTATATAACAGAGGTACTATCAAGAGTAACAATAAATATTGGTCACTTGCTAGCCGTGTATTTTGCGGACTATCCTGTAAAAAAAATGAAAAATATAGTATATTTGGATTTAATCGCTATAGACGACAATATATCTAACTACCTATATGCTACGAGTATATTTTATACTCTATGACATAATCCATCCACTTCATGCCATCAATCATGGGTCACTGTAGCAGCCACTTATCTCTCACGTTACTTTCACCGCAGCTATCAACAAAAACATTAATCGATGATGACATATCGAAAGCCAATAGTTATATATGGACACAATTGACTAACGAAGAAGTAATTGGAAACTTTTTTCAATGATACTATGACTAATACTTTTCGGGCCAAAAGTCTAACTAATACTTTCCAGTCTAACCAAGGGTTATTGGGTTGCCCGGGTAACTGGGTTGTGGAAGTCTGATAGGGCAGTCGCTCCTTGTAAAGCACTGGTACTCAGCTACATCCGGTTAGACTGGAAGCCGACCGCAACATAGTTGGGAAAAAGGCTCGGAGGATGATGACTTTTCAGGCCAAAAGGTTCTTTTTAGAGGTAGGTACCTGAAACCACAGCAGAGATTTGACTTCACCATTAATAAAATAGGCCTCACTTATTTCCAGGATTTCCTATACTGGCAAACACTGGCAGACTGGCTTAAAAACTATTTTTGCCAGCTTCCCACTGGCTTTAAACAGAGGTGATAAAACAAAAAGTACACAATAAAATGCGGACATTCCTGTCTCGGGACACTTGGCTACTTGCGACATATGACCTCTCAAAACGCTAAGGTTATGGTCAATAAAATAAAAACTTTACAACGGGATCTTTACGATATAGCACATTAAGTTTGCACTTTATTAAGGTCACTTTTATGAATTGCTAGCAGCAAAGATGCCTACTTATGGTCCATTAATCTTGCAAGCCAGTGTATTCAACTACTTAAGCCACTTGAAATATAGTTTATTTTTCATTTCTTAGTTTTTTCCGGAGATGTTGGTTGGATATAAGAAATTCTTAAATATGTATGCCCTTGTGAATTGTACGTGTCTGTCTTGGTAAAGAATCTTCTTTGTTGCTGATTCCCAGCGGTGTTGTAAGGATACACGTAAAATACTTTTCGGCTATCACTCTTCAGAAATACGCAATTTTATTCGAAACGCTAGAAAGCAAAAGTTACGGTTGTAAGATAAACTTTGTATGTCTTTTATCCATAGCGAAATAATCAATTTATCACGGAATCCACATCCCTTTTACTTTGCAACTCATTCTGTCTGGAACATTATCAGTCTAAACAAAAACTATTTCACTGCAGACTCAACCAATCAAAACAAACTTCATTCCTGTTTGCCGAGAGTAATTCAGCTGCGACCAATACGGAGGTTCAGGACTCGGCAACTCTATACGTTGACCGATTGACTCGATATCGATTGAAAATTATTTAAAGCTGACGGATTTCGAATTGAGACTAGCTCATGAATCGATTAGCGGTCATTCTCCATATTCAACCTATCTGTAGATTTGATTGCTACGGATAGAATTTTGACATTAGATCTGTACAAGTCATTTCAAATTCCTATCTCTAGTAAGCAAAACAACAGATAGATAGAATATTGAGAACGGCTTTTAATGTGGACGCTGATAGCTTCATTTCAAGCAGATTTGAAATTTGAATTTAGAACGTAACTTATTATGAGTACTCTTTTCTGCGATTGCTTTTTATTTATCGAATAATAATAATATTTTTTTCATGTGTAATAACAACAGTAATAACTAAATAATTGATTTAAAAAATGAATTCTATTAAAGTTATTCCAATTGTGAAATGTTTACTAAAATCTACCTTCGTTAGCAATTGTTGAACAAATATTTGCTGGCGCTAGAATAATGTTTGTTTACTTTATAAATACTCTGGACATTTACAGTTTTCATTGAAATGGTAACATTTTCACAGCTAGCCATGAACACCTACGTGTTTAATCTGATATATGTCTGTCTGTACCTGGAAACAACTAAACCTGTTTAACTATGTAGATATCTATTATGTATATGTATTTATGTATTGGATTTTATTGCCATTTTCAGATTCGCGTATACAGATAGTTTTTGTCCTAATTAAACATGGCTAGAAGTATGCCGTCATCCTAAACATTGTACCTATTTAGGTAGGTATAATGGCCTTCTCAGATCAAAGAAATATTGATCTGAGCTGGCCTTATACTTATTTGTAACGTCCATTCCACAAAACCCTATAGTATACCATTAATCGATTAGTACAATATTATGATATAAAAATGTTCATAAAACCATAAAAGTATTTAAAAAATAAGCTTCACAATTTTCTTTTAAGTAGTATTATAAAACTAGGGTAATTAACACGTAATATTATGAAACAAAAGGCGCTCGCCACTAACGCTGCGCAACTTCTATCATTAGCCACAACCAGCCATTTAAGTTTGTAAAATTAATAAAACTAAAGTATGAATTTGTGAATGAAACATTGAAGTATCTTGACGTTGTACTTTGAGATAAATCTTTGGTAATTTAGTGGTTTGTTCAATGGCTAAATCAATTGACATGGTAATTATGTAGCTTGGAGACATTACATATGGGGCACATGAATTAATCCACTCGGAATACAAGTAAAACCACGGACCATTATTTTTTTTTATAGAAAATATTTCAGTCGAATAATTTTGTAAATAAATCAACAAATAACAATGGTGGCCTTGTCGAATTCTCTGAACATGGTTTACACAAATTCTTCAATATACAGAAACGTCACGTCTTGAGCTATTTCAGTGGTTCCCCAAAGCTGCGTATTTTATCATTTTAACGATGTTTACGTACTCATTTGATTTACGTTCCATTTCATTGTCAACGCCAATTAATAAATTATGAAAAGTTCTTCAACTACTCTTAAGAGGGCTATCACAAATTTTCGAGTTTTATACGAGTTTTGATGCGTCATTATGCTTTGGATATAGTCACAAAAAAAAAACAAAAATAAGATTAAGAAAGTTTGATCATTTATCTTGGGGCTGTTTTCAATAAATATTTTAATTTGTCCACGTACATCAGTAAAATCTTTGTCTCTGCAAAGGATGTTTCATAAAATGTTGCTTTTGGGGATCTTTTGATGCTTCAGTACTCCGAGGATATAGCAATTTAACCATTTATAAAAATGTTCAAGATACAACTATATCTTGTACTTGTGCTTGCTTACACCAATTTATTACAATTCATACAGTAATACACCAAAAATAATTCTATAAAACTGAGAGTTACTGACAATTTTCCGTACGAAACTATATTTTTTATCTATGAAAGTATAATCCAAATTCAAATAAAAAACATGTAATAAATAAGGTGGTATTGTTATAAAGCTTGAAAAAAAAAATTGGTCTATTTAAAAGTAAAACAATATTTTAAAATAATTTTTGTTTGCAATGCAAAAATCAATATAAATCTTGTGACGCGCTGCGTTCAACTTTAGTCAGCGCCAGGCGCTTACCGAGGAGGGACGTATCGCTCGCTGTTGCGCCGCGTGAACTCGCCGGAGGTCAAAAAATATAGCGCAACCTGCGCAACTAACACGTTTTGATACTAGTGAGTTTTTATTTTATTTATTAGTTATAATGATCTGAATGAAATGTAATATACATAAGTATTAGCCCATGATATTCTAATGCGAAAATGTTATAGATGATAGGCTTCTCTTTTTTTGATGTTGGTTATAAAGAAATATGTACGTAAATGTCATCGTCGTTAGTTTCGCTGTTGCATAATAATGTAATTCTTTGATTCTTGCAGGATAATGAAAGCATATTTAATTCAGACTATCAGACTCAATTGAATACCAGTACAAATAATATGGTAAGTATTTTTTGTCACCCGCAAAAGGTATACGTGACACATTTGTTTTAATAATATATCTACATTCCTAGTTTTCATTGTTGCAGGAAAATGAAGATACAATACATGGAAGACGAATTATAGATTTTAGTTTTTTTTATAAATCAATTACTTATAATTGATAAACATGGTGAAAAGTTTGGTTGTCGATTAAATAATTTAAAAATTGTAAACGATTACTTGTTTATTGTAACTCAATTGAGCTATTCTAGGTTATAAAATTCATCGGTACAAATAATATTTCATAAACTATAAAAACAATAAATTATTTCGGAAAAAAGTGGCAAAGTCTCAAGTTTGTTTGTGCCGCGTGGCGGTCCGCAGGCGTGCGTTGCGTATTTCGCTAGACGCACACATGCGCAAGTGCTGCCGGCTATCGTCTAATTTACCTACAACTGAGCAATTCGATTTTGTAATAGCGCTCTTAACGACTACGCGCATAGTGCAGACTTTTTAGTTGGCCGATAGTTGCCCCGGTGGTTGAAAAATATTTTTTTTTAGAGAATCATGAAGTCAATCAAAGTTTTTAGTCGGGCTGATACCGGATAAATACCTGATCCTCATAACGTGTGTACTTCCATAACAGGCCCGCCGTAAGCGGGCGTGCAGCGCGTGCACCGCACGCGGGCGGCACGTCCTAGGGGGCGGCAAATCGAGCGACCTATCACGTAATATTAAAAAAATACAATATCTTTTTACCAATTATTTGATTTCAATATTTCCGAACACAGCAATAGCGCTAAGAATATAACTTACACTGCCGGTTTCAGTTACATCTGTTGATCATTGTCAAAATTATAAATTATTAAAAAAGATTTAAGATCAACCATTAGCGTAGCGTGGGGGGAGAGAGCAGGGGGGCAAATGCCCTGGGCGGCACTAATTAGGGGGCGGCATTAGATGAGTAGATTAGCAATAAAATTTCAGAAAAAGCCGCCCTCGCTTTGGTCGTCCCATATCAATTTTGACGGGTTCATCCTTTGCATCCCCAAAAAAATTCGCGCTCGCTGCGCTCGCGCCTCCATGTCAGATATCGCAATCAGTAGCGATTTTAGGGTAGGGCGCGGTTGGGCCATAGCCCAGGGCGCCGGATATAAGGGTCGCAGCAGGCGCCCCCAACCAATCCTTGATCAGAATGTTACTCCTATTCTTGTTTTAAATTTCATCAAAGATTGCAACTTACAAGAACTGTACCCAAATGAATGGATAGCATCAGGGCCATCTTAACCTATGGTGCAGCGTGCGCGAATAACCCGGGCGCCGCGGGCTCAAGGGCGCCGAATTTGTGTTTAATTCCGCGTTAAATTTGAGAAATTCTCGAAGAAACACTACTTTTATGTCCCAAAACTCAAAAAAATTCGCGCTGCCTTCGCTCGCGGCTTCTTCACTTCACAGTCGCTTTTTATTATATATGTTTAGGACTTTTAGTGATCCAAAACTCAAACATTTTCAGGCTTGCTTCACTTTACAGTTGTTTTTATTTTTCAAGAATTTTTTAGTCTACCCTAGCAAAAAGGGAGCGTCGTTTTTAAGTTCTTTTATTAATAAGAAAGTAACTTCTAGTTTCCATGTGAACTTTCTTATTTACGGTACTACTTTAAGTCCCAAAATTTTAATACATAGGGCGCCATCATCAACAAAGAGTTATGTACGTTTGGGCAAATTTTATTTGAGTTCTAAAATATAACAAAAATTTCGCGCTCGCTTCGCTCGCGCGATCAGAAGACATGTTCCAGTGTTTTTGCATTCATCAACCAGCAATAACTTACATATGTACGATTGGGCTACATTTTACGTAATTTTTGCTTCGACTTGTTAACTATAAAAAAAAATATTCGCGCTCGCTTCGCTCGCGCAATCGGTAACTACATGCGTCTCTGTTTTTCGTATGGGTTTGAATTGCAGTTGTAGGGCGCCGTAGAAATCTCGCCTAGGGCGCTGGTAGAGTAAAAACCGGCACTGATCGCAATTTATCTTTGTTTAATTGTTGAGGCATTCAATTCTGAAAAATCATTTTTCGCTCACGTCCGTTATAGCTTTTTGTTCACTTTGGCTTTTTATGATATGTTTACTTCATGAAAACTCTAAGGAAAAAATCGCGCTCGCTTCGCTCGCGGCTTCATGTACATTTGCACTTCATTTCTGTGCATATCTTACTTTTTGCCCCCCCCCCCCCCGTTATATATTTTTTGACAAAACCCAGTATAATATGTAGTCGTAGGGCGGCATAATCGGTTTTGCACGCGGGCGAACAAACAGCTAGCGGCGGGCCTGCTTCCATTCATCTTCGTACTAATTTATGTGCTCTAACTAACTATCGGCCGACAAAAAGTTTGATGTGTGCGCGTACTGCTCCAAGGACTCCATTAGTGAAGACACTATAAGAAATATTGTTTGCTTATTTTTA
Organism: Helicoverpa zea x Helicoverpa armigera; assembly: GCA_033682625.1. Classification (NCBI taxonomy): domain Eukaryota; kingdom Metazoa; phylum Arthropoda; class Insecta; order Lepidoptera; family Noctuidae; genus Helicoverpa; species Helicoverpa zea x Helicoverpa armigera. The sequence goes on from JAWIIS010000032.1 coordinate 3,718,392, forward strand.
TTTTCTGAAGCTTTTATTCTGATATAGTTTTTACCCGCGACTTCGTCCGCGTCCCGAGGGAACTGCTTCTCGCTACGGATGAAAAGTATCCTATCTAGTATATAAAGTAGTCTCCTTTTGAATAGCTCTACGATTCAGCAGTTTTATCAAATAAATAAAGAGACTATATACAAATACTCTTTCGCATTTACAAAATTAGTATGGGCTAGCAGCGTTTCACGCAGTTTCGCCCACGTCCCATGGGAACTGCTGACCGTACCGGGATAACATATATCCTATGTTACTTGGGAAGAATGTAGTTTTCAAACAGTGGAAGAATCTTTCAAATCAGTTCAATACTTTCGGAGCCTTTAGGGTACAAACGAAACAACAAACAAAAACATTTTTCACCTTTATTATATTATAGTATAGATTACCGCCCCTTAATAGCAAAATATCTCATCACGATAAAATGTTCTGTTTTTCCTTCAAATAACATTCGTATTTCAGCTTGCCATGGATTAATGTTATTTCATGCGGAATTAATTGAATCCTCGAAATGAGAAATGGGTTTAACGTCATTGACTGGACATCTAAGCCAATAGAATGGACAAGGGGGAGCCGTTACGCTGTCACTTGTAATTAGTGCGTTTTCACGGAAATTACGTGTTCTATCCTGTTGGAAATTGCTTTTAATTACTTAACAATTACAAATATAATCTATAGGTACTAATACTATGAATACAGTTTTTCGAGTACTAATTGTTTTTTTTTTTTGTACTAAAAAGGCTCCGAAACTAAGTACCGACCCTAAAATTCTTTCACTGTTGTGAAGCTATGCTCTCCGGGAGACCTATATAAGTATTTTATCTATGTACCTGCGGGAAGTAGTTTCCACGGAACATCGGCAAAACCGAGGGAAACAGATAGTAATATGATAATTGAGTATACTGTCAATGAATTTCGCCAAAACGTATTATATGATTTAATAGTAATTGGAATGGCGGTGAAACCGATAATCACGTACTACAGGCTTATTCAATAGTGATATTCCACGAAATTGTATGCAGTCAGTAATGTTACACCTTAACCGCCTTTAATTGAGAGCTATAGGAAGGGTATGAACCAGTCTGACCCAACGATTTATATAACTAAGCTTCTTCCAAAACTTCAGATAGACCTAGAGCCTATAGTTAATGTTCCCTCAACCGCAGGTAATCTGCTCGTCAGAAGTGACACAAGGTCGCAAGAAAAACCTCTTTCTTGTTTTTCCCTTTATAATAGACTCCTTAAAGAACTTTGTGTCCGTAGCAGGTACGTATTTCGGCATTCTAAGAACTCCAAATCAAAATATGCCACTCACAAAATTCTCTCATCTTGTACACTCAGTACAACTTTGTGAATAAATCTAATTTTACCAAAACCTTTGTATTTCCTCTTACTTGAGCTAAATTAATAGCTTCTCTTTTTATTAAATAACGAAAGCATTAGGCTTTTGTTTTTCATCACCCCATAATGGCTTTGAAAGCGAACAGTCGCAGTAATTTCCTCGAAGCTTCCACTCAAAGAAATAACAAACTCCATTAGCTGAAGCAATTACTTCAGCAATCGAGAACAAAAATTTTGCTATTTCCATTTCGCCACCTCGTCCGTAGGTAAATTGGACCTCAACGTGCCATTAGCCGGCTCGTTTTCCCGCGAAGTTTTCCTCAGCGCGCTCACCCAAAGGGATGTAATCCTCTGGATAAAAAGGGAATAAACCTCGCTCGTTAGCCGATGACGCGGCATTATGACGAGATTGGATCCTCCCGCAGCGTGTTACTTAAAATATTTACCCAAGTAATCCACTACCTACTTAAATGTATCGACTATGATTGATTCATTTGTCGTAAAAAAATTGAAGACTTGAGACCTACACGTATTTTGAAAGCCTTACCTCAACCATCGATCACAATCTACAAAAAAGGGGGACCTATCTATCTAAATTACTGGGAAGACAATCAATCAACGACAAAGATTTATTCAGCCTTATAAAAATGTGTATAAGGACACGAAAAAGGTCATTTATCAAAATCAATTCCTTCATAATGTACGTGCTGATCGAGGACATGGTATTCCTGTGTTATTCTTGTACGAGCGAGAGATTCGTGTCTTTGCTACATACATATAAATAAATTCGAGGTTAGAAATGGAGAAAAAGAAAATTCGTTTTAAGCTCGAAAATAAATCTAGGTACCCATAACTTTCCATTACACGCGCCGACAAATTGTCGTAATTCATCCTTTTGCTTTCAGAGAGAGCAAATAATTCTTAATTTAGAGCCATCCGAATGATAGCAAGTGTCGTACGGCCTCAATGAATAACAAAGAGCCTGTATGTCCCAACTGCGTAAGTCGGTAGAGAGCCAATCACATTATTTATTTAGTTACTGAATAACAAACAGATGTAATGGATCTGCTTCGCATATAGTATTTATGTTATTCTCTTGGCTTTTTTGGTTGGAGAAAGAATGTGTTAGCTCTATTGAAATTCGGGTATAGCGGAATATGATAGACGCTCTTTTTCGTCGAACGTTAACTGTGTAACTTATAAAAAAGTAAGTATTGCGTTGTTCTTATCGATAAGCCTAGACCTTCGATTCAAACACAAGCCATTTAACATTCATTCTATAAAACCAGTCCTTAGTCGGGTTTTAAACGAAACAATCAAGTTTAAATTTCGAATCTAATACCATTTATGTAATTTGTCTGTCTAGAGACGACGACTTTTCTAAGTTTAGGGTTGCTCTATGGCAGATAGATGTTATTATTTGACGAATACTGAGTATCAACCCTACTGAAAATTATTCATTTTAGTATATGCAGCTATCTCGCCACAAATCCCCGAACACCTGTTATTGCGGTCAACAGATTTGTAGGTTCCACCGAAATTCATTTTTATAGCCGTGTTTGTAATGCTTTTGCATTTTATATGAAACGATTTTAGATTTGTAAAACTATTTAGTGAACAAATATTTTGTTTTGGGCCTTTTATTTTTGTTTTATAAATACTTGTTTAATTGTTCTATCCCATATTATATTCTCGGTTCCCGGTCTTCCCAGTCCCTTTCCGCCTAGTATTTTCACAATTTATTGTTAAAGTTGGCTTAAAATTTAACCTCTAAACATATACACAGCGATGAAAATTCAGTAAGGCTCTAAAACAAACCAAGAGGTACAAATCCAGCCATATAACTTGAAATCACGAAACAGTATTTAATATTAATACCTACCTAAATTGTAGCCTAGGCAATCTTAGCTACGTAGTTTAATGAAAATGGCCTAAATCTTAGACGCTCTTGTTGAGAACTATAGGCTCCTTTGTTACCCTAGTAGCCAAACATTAATCAAAATAATTGAAACTACAATTGTTAGTCTTAGACTAAATATTATGTCTGTAGGTAGCCGAATTGGGTTGATGGAAGTATTTCTATTATTATATTTTAAAGATCTTCATGTTTTGAACCTTTTCTTCGAACTTATATATCATCATCATCATCAGCCTATCGCAGTCCACTGCTGGACATCGGCCTCTCCAAGTGCACTCCACTGAGATCGATTTTCGGCTTCTCGCATCCAGCTCCTGCCAGCTATATATAACTTATATATTAACTATATATATAACTATATATATATATATATATATTAACTATATATATTAACTATATAACTTATATATTCACTTTAATTATGAGATTTTTTTATCAACTTTCCGGCATTTCATATCTCAGCTCATTTAAATTTACTACGTTCTTAAAATACGTACTCCGAAAATAAGCTACATCGGCGATATTTCAGCACATTTATGATCAAACTATTCATTAGTTATTAGTTTGGTATTCAAACCTATCAATATCTGACATTTGCATTCCGCGTTTCGCACCCTTGCATATCATTATCAAATTCTGACGAGGTTATAATTGAAATGCCATTTGATTTATAGGCCGCATTATAAAAAGTTACTTCGATAGAAAGGGTAATTTCCCCTATTGAAAAATATACGAAAATCATTTAACTTTGGATTGCCATTGCTTTTGACTAAAATGTAGTCCACATATAAAACGCGTTTTCTGACAGCTAGGCGCTAATTAATGAAATCGTTGAAAACTGCCTCCATCTTTCATTCCATCCTTGTTCCCTGAAACACAATTTCACGTCATACATCCCTCATACGTCATTGTATTGTGTTGTTGCCAAAAACTGATGAATACAACATGTTGTTCTTCAAGTTTACCGACAAGAGCCTTACAATGTACCAGATTTATAGTTCTGTTTGCAGGAGTCACGACAAAGAACTTGTGTACCTACCAACTTGTTGGTGCCTCCGTACCACTCAATTATTTATAATTCTTGCTTGCGACTTTAAACAAAGACACGGCTATATTTAAAACAATAGGTAAGATTGTAGCTACTGTTGTGTGAGTATACTTTATTTATTCTCTTTACAAATAATTTATTATTAAGTATAGGTTATTAAAGTGTTTTGTGCAGCTGTGTCAATTGTGTAAAAACATTGCATCTTCACTCTAGGTTATGGAATACTTTTGCATAGAGATATGCTGTAACCCGTAACTCTATGGAAACAATGATAAGGAGTAACCATCACGTAAAGGAATACACCACGCGGACTAGACTTATGGCAGGTACAAGTGTAATTTAAACCCCAAATTATAGTAAATGGATCAAGCTTTTAATCATTATCTATTGAGAGTGGAAATGACAGACTCTAATTTTCCTTTTCAATGGAGCGAAATATTCCATCATATTAAATTATTCATTAATTTGAAATAGGATTAGTTTTCAGTAATTACAAAATACCAACGAAAATGATACTTTTAGTTAAAAAACTGAACACACACAGGCTTTCTAGCCAAATCCAATTTATTAGTCTAAAATTATTTTATATTTCTAAGCCTTGGCCAATTTTCCGAACCAGCAGGTTACTCATGATACCGCACATTTGTGGAGCTTCATATTTATGCCGTTCATATAATCTGATCGAAAACCTGGCATACGGCTTTCCCTGCCAGGAAAGAAAATGATCCATTTATAAGTCTTAGATCATTTGCATAAAATGCAGATCACCCATTGCGCAATGCTGCATGCTTGCCAAGTTATCTTAACCAGAAAATTGCTAGAGCAGATTATTTACCAAGCAATATTAAGACTTATTTATATAGGTTATTTTTAGGTACATCGAATAAATTAAGTCACACTTAAAATTCAGTCGTAGGCATAAAAGTACTAAAGCTTCTATTTGCAAAATGACTTATTTTTCAACCAGTGTCCTTTAGGAAAAAAATATATGTCAAAAAATATGCTATAAATAAAATACGTGTTAAAACAAAAATCCTTACAACATCAATAAATTGCAAATTAAAAATACACCCAAAATTTACATTTTTATGCAATTTTCCTCGCACGGAGAGATAGTTGAACAACTGAATATGAAATCTTTAATCCGATTAACATTCCGCCAACAAAAGCCGACTTTACATGATGAGAGATGGTGAATATTAATCACAGTCATTTGTTTTTATAGGGTAGCAGCCGGACCAGACAGGTACCATTTATATTAGAGCGAATATTTATTTTCTAGGACTATGCCTGACTGGTATAAAGTTCTCATATTTACTGATGCTTTTGAAACTTTTATTTTATTTATTTTTTACCATTTTTTAAGAGAGTTGACATAATTATGATGATAATAGATTAATTCTTTGATCAAATTCGTAATTTTTTTTCTCTTTTTACAATTATTATTTTATTTTGAAACGATGTTTGATTCAATGTTGAAATGAAACCCGAGAAGTTTTGCTAGATATATTTTAATAGGTAATTGGCAATTTCATCACATCTGTATAAAAATTATGAAAAAGCCCTTAATATATAAAAACACAGTAAATAAAAAATATGCTTATTTTCTAATAAAGGTGAATAAAAGCACTCATGGTTTATAATCTTCGATTTGCAAAACCGTCGTGGTCTTCACGATTTTGGGTGTTTTATCTGTAATTGAGAAACATACATAAAAATCATGAAATTAACATTAATGTGAGTAATGCTTAATTCCGCGACGCAATAGGACAGTAACAATAAAGTAATAAGGAATGCAGTTTATAAAGAACGTAAAACAGAAGTAGTGGCAATTGCGTGATGACATGACCAATGATGTACGAAAGAAAAAAAACAATTGCAAAATACTCGTGTATAAAACAAAATCTACGAATAAGTATGAGGCATAAATAAACAAAAGTTAATATTACCATCTTGACTTGCATACGAAGTCTCCGTCTTTTCAATAACAACGGTGCCGTTGCAATGTATCGTTGTAACCTTTTCTCTCTCGATAGTCGGTTGAGGGTTCATGTTGAAGAAGTATATCACATCGAATTGCGTGTCATTCTTCGACGCCAACTTTTCAACGAAATCTTGATTGGTTGTTCTAATCCACATTGTTGGTTCCCCTTCGATAGTTGCCATATCTAAAAAAACATATAAAAATGTATTTAATAAAACTGAACTCATCGTAATTCATGTAAAAAATATGATCATGTCTCATACCAATTTCAAGATTCTGGTTTGTATTTTCATCTTTGTTAGTTTTGTTCTTTTCACAATCACTTGCGTTCGATGTCTTAGAGTCAGCACTGTCGTTATCGTCTGTTTTGACCTTGATCACTACCGATTTATCATCTCTGTCGGCATCACCTATATCAGCAAAATCAGCATTAATACTTTCAACTCAAAGATCGGAATCAATATTACCGATTCCGAAGAATCATTATAAATATGGGACATCACCTGCACTTTCCGAGACTTCGATAGTAATTGCGATGATATCGTCTTCAGAATCATCGACCGCGCTAACAGTTATTTTAACATCAGTCTCGGACTGTTCTGATTCTAATGAATTATCACCAGGAGGAGTGTTTACATCGTCACCTGTGTTTACATCGATTCGTATCGATGGTGAAACAGGCGAATTATCATCACTTTCGGCCGGAACATCAGTATTTGTAAGTGAATTGTCTATAGCTGAATAAAAAATATTGAAGCTTTATCAGCTTGCAAATACAATTGAACAGCAACGATATTAATTAAACATTATAACGAGTATGTATTGTGTTTGTGTTACATTTGAGCTCCTATCTATTAAGTGTGGTTTTCAGACTTACCTGTATTGCTGTCATTTTTCGTGGTCTTTGTTTGACTGACGGTACTTTCGCTTTGTTCTTGTTCAGTGTTCTTCTGGATGACATTTTTACTGGTGCCAGTAGTACTATCGCTCTGAGAAACTGTGCTGCTTTGAGAATCTTGAGTGGAAGTTTGCTTTGTGTCCGTATCAGTAGATGACGCGGTGGAATCACCTTCCGCATTATCCTTTTTATTGGATTTAGGTGTACCAATATGAAATCTAGGGTGAGTGTAAGTAGGCTTTGTCGTCGTAGTTGCTGGAGCATCGCTCACATTATCTGTAGCTTGTTTAATTGGTGATATTGTAATGATTTCGTCTTCTGTAGTAGTGTCTGCTGATGGTGTAGTAACATCTGTAGCAAGTCACATGTTTTCATTGTAATTTTGCTTAATTGTGCATAAATAAGTAAATAAATTATATTATAAATAAATATAATGTAAATGAATCACACTCACCAGGTGAAGCAGTAGTAGATGTAACAGAATTGTCCTTGTTACTTGGTGTACTTTGGACCACTGGTGTTGGTGAAGTATTTTGATCAGAGACAACAGAAGATGGTGTTGTTGAAGTTGGGCTGTTGTCAGTTATGGATGAATCTTCATTCGCATTAGATTTGCTGTTATCATCTGATTGATCCAAGTTTGAAGGCGATGAGTTGGAATCATCAAGATTTGGTGATTGATTGTCATTCTTTGGTGAAGATTGATTTTTATCATTCGCGCTAGAATCACTACCATCATGTGATTGAATCACTTCTGTTGGCGATGAGTTAGAATCATCACGAATAATATCTGAGGTTGAAGATGAATCATTATCGTCACCGTTTGGCTGATTGTCTTTTGCAGAAGGTTTTTGTGTCTTATTGTCAACAACGCTACCTGATTTATTGTCATCAGACGACAATGATTTCGAATCATCTTGATTTGGTGATTGGTTATCTTTTGGTGTCAATGGTTTGGGAGTGCTATCATTAGGCAGGTTAACACTTGGAGTTGAAGATGAGTCATCATTATCTGGTTGATTTTCTTTCGGAGGCTGTGAATTGTTATTATCATCATTATCTGATTTGTTGACCTTTGAAGAAACCTGTTCCGAATCATTAACAGTTGCTACTGAAGTTTTCTTCGGAGCCCCTGGTTTCGGAGTGCTATTATCATCAGGCTGCTGTGCATTTGGAGCCGAAGATAAACCATCGTCATTGTTACCTGAAGTCTGTTTATCGTTATTCGAAGCCAGTGGTTTAGGAGTACTGTCGTCATCTGGTTGATTCACATTATCAGGTAAAGATTTTGTATCATCATTGTCATTATTGCTTTTATCTGATTGACTTGCACTGGTGAACACTGATTTTGAGTCATCAGTGTTTGATGATTGACCGTCCTTAGAAACCAGTGTTTTAGGAGTACTGTCATCATCAGGTTGATTAACATCATCAGGAACCAAACGATCATCAGAAGGCGTTGCTTTGTTATTTACATTTTTATCTGGGTGATCCACACTTACTGATTCACTTTCTGATACACTTGATTGGCTTTCTGTCGAAACCAGTGGCTTAGTGGTATCATCCTGCGGTTTGTTTACACTCGAAATGCTTGGTTTAGAATCATCACCATCTGCAGGTAGATTCACATGCGGATGTGGAGATGTTGAATAATTGTCGATATCGTGGTGTTTTCGATACAGAGGTGATAGATGCGATTCATTTGAAGATGGTAATGGTTTAGAAACTCCACCGTTTACTAGTAGACTTGGTGTAGGTGTGGTGGTACTTGTTGGTACGAATGCAGGGGTAGTGCTAGTTATTGGTACCAATGCGGGTGTAGTGCTACTTGTCGGTACTAATGCAGGTGGTTGCGGTTTAAGCACCTTATCACCTTGTACATTTTGTGGTTTACCTAAAGGAGTATGCTTCGTGTGTATTAGGCGGTATTTTGAATTCTCTTTAGCATCAAGATCGAATTTATCAAAATATTCGACGCTTCCATTTGCATGTATCAACACATAAGGCTTGTTATTGACTGCTAGAAGATCTTTTATTTTTGGGTGCGATGCAATGTTCTTCAAGTCATATTCTGAAAAAGAAATCAAATAGTTAAGTTTAGGAAGTATGATTCGTATAGTAGAACTAGAATTATCTAAATACTTACGGTGTATTCCTGAAGTTAACTGTCGGTAAAAATCATTTTCTGAATTTGTAGTTTCTACAGGAGCGGTTGTAGTAGAAGAATACTGTGGCAGAGCTCCAGTATTTTTATGTTCAAGATTCAATGCTGCGTCAGCATGTGAGGAAACACTGGGAGTAGGCTTAGAATATGTATTTACTGGTGATGGTTTGTTAGGAACCAATCCGGACCCATAATTATTATTTACATTTCCAGAGTTAATCCCATATGTATTAGTTTGGCCTACAGATGCACCATTATAAGAACCTTCACGTGCATAGTTGTTAAAATTAGTACCTGGCCTATAATTATGTGAATATCTGCGGACCAGAGGTTTATCTGCTAAAACCTTTTGTATGATGGAAGCAGCTTCAGCTTTATTATCTACAGGCACAAGAGTACTTGGTCTGTTCTCAGTATTATAACTGTCAGCTACAGGTACATCTTGGGAATTGTTATTAATCGTTGTTACATCTGCAGCATTTGCTGAATCAGTTTGAGAGTTTTGAATAACTTCGTAGCCACTATTTCCTGACTCTTCTGGTAAAACTTCTGAAGAAATAACATCAGGAGCTCCATTATAAGGAGAAGCAGATTCAGAAGCATAAAATTGCTTGTTGGCTATTACTCCTGCATTATTATCAGTTGCTATACCTTGACCATTTCCATAATTATCGTAAGGTACAGATTCGCGTACCACAGAAAGAGGTGCAGAATTTTGTACATATTTGGTTGATACAGAACTCGGTATTCCAATGTTGTCGATAGGATATTGCAATTGTTCCCTTGCTGGATAATACCTATTTACTGAATGACGTCTTCGGTTCACAGGTGGAATAAATTGAGGCTTTACATATTGCACTGGGCCTCTATATGGTTCTTGAACTGTTGTTACTAAAGGCCTATCATTGTTAGGGATAACTTCTGGGATAGATGCAGAATTATACTGATTTTGAGCTCGCCAGTTTTGATACCCAAATTGTTGGTTGTCTAATCCGATTTGAGGTGCGTTCGATTGGTAAGAATGTGATCTTATTGGATAGGAGTTAACTCTTTCCTCCTCTACTGAGGGGGCATAATTGAGTAACCTCTCTTTTCCAATCAGGGATGAACTAAGACCTTTGTTATATCCCTGGTTTCCAAAACCACGTGTTCCTTGATTTGCAAAATATTCCTGGTTGTTTTCGAGTTGAATCCCAGAATTTTTCAATACATTTTCGTTTTGAGTTTGTGCAAAATTAGTATCGACATACTGTCCGGCTGCATAATTGTTAGCCGGCCAGTTAGTTGGCTGGAATGCTCTTTGCCTGACTAGTTCCTCGGAATGGGGAACTGAATCTGCGAACAAATTAAATGGAAACAGACTTTGAATACGGTCAAAGGATATACTTGCTCTAAATTGTTAGTCTCAACAGCTTGCTAAGTCTTAAGGGATTCTCTATGAAAATAATTACCTAGTCTAAATTGTTAAAGAAAGATGAGCTTACCGACAAATTTGGAGCAGAAAAGCAATACACAAAATAATATCACTTTAGACTTCATCGTCAACTACATCGACGGTGTTTCACACAAGACTGTTAATTTCAGGGCCCTCTTTATTGTTAAAACCGCGTGTGGTGTGACAAACAAAGCGATCGAAAAAGCTGTGCACACAGACTTCTATTGTCACCATCCTGCTGTATTGTTCTCGTGCGTAGGCACACGAAAATTGCTCATTACGTCACAAACAAAATATAGTACCCATCCAGTAATAATATTGACTCCCAACAGTGTATTGGAAGTAGCAGCCATGCTACGCTCAATTTTCAATCCTAATTAATTAAGAATACAACGCAATGTTCCTTTTGTTAAATCTATTGTTCCTTTATACCAATGTTTATTATTAAAGCGTGTCTTTTGTTTCAGTCCTCACCTACTGGCCGTTTTTCTTGCCAGATATACTTGTTACAGATGATAAATGCTCACAACTAGACAAATAAACGAACAAAGGAATATAATGAAATGTGTTTTCGTTGTAACTTTATACGTCTTATTTACATTTTATGTAGAATTTCTTTGCCGTTTGTGGAATTTGAAATAAACGACGGTTTTATTATGACGCTGTTTATTAGAGTTCCGTACAAACAAGTCTACAAATTATTAAGCTAGACTCCGTTGATCGTCAGTCCGTCATTTAGGTACCTATGTCACCAAGTTACATTATGCTTCATAAATGATGTAAGATTTTCTTTTGCCACTATAACAACAAATACTAAAAACAGAATAAAATAAACCAAGAGAAAATACCAAAAAGCGAACTAATTTTGATTTTTGACATACATAAAGGTACGGAACCATTCGTGTGGAAGTCGGATTTAATTTACCTACTTTACGTATACTAAACCAATATTGTCTGCAATTAATAACGCACAAGGTGATGTCAAATTGTAGTTATTTATGATGTTTTTACTACGAACAATGGGACGAAAACAAGACATTTGTTTGCCTTATTTAAGTAGGTACTAATCGAAAAAAATATACTCGAAAATGGCTTTTTAAAATAACTCAAAAAGGCATTAAATCAAACATCTTCATCTCATTTTAATAACGTCTAATTTTCATAGATCAAAAATTCTAAGAGCAAATTGGTATGCATTTATAAATTGGAAATATTTCAGTGATGCTGGAAAATGTTATCATGAGTAAATAGCGAAGTAGGTTGGTGGATATTTCATCAATTCTCAGTTATGTAAAAGCTTTTGATGGTACAGAAACATTATTTTTATTGTGTGTATGTATGTTCTAATACAGAATCTCCAAAAATGCCAATAAGTGGGCTATAAAATGTATCCTGTATATTGTTAACGCTTAAAGTAATTCCTATACTTAAAATTTTATTTTACTGAAAAATCCATTTTTTTTTCTAGCGCCCACATTATCCCATCGAAAACCCACGTTCGAACCTAATTCAGGTTTTAAACAGTCCCAAAATATACGTAAACACCTACCTCGTTTATACCTGAGTGTGGTATGTATGTAAAACGGCTAGACAGTTTGCATGGGAATCTCCCGCATTTAAAAACGTTCTCCCGTGCCGCATCATGCAAATGGATATTTGGTGCCAATGGTACTTTTTTTTTCAAGAAAATAAATATAATGCTATGGGTTTCTGTATTTATACTTTATACATATTATAAAGCTGAAGTTTGTTTTTTGTTTTCTTGAGCGCTAATCTCAGGTCTACTAACTAAGTTTGAATTTTTTTTCAGTTTTAGATAGCCACATTTATCGAGGAAGGCTTATAGCTTTATTATCTTCTTTCAATGTGTTTTCTTATCTCGTAAAGCCTAGCTAGGTAATATTATGAGTACTAGAAACATATTAACATCCCATAAGCTCAACCGACCATCGACAATAAAAGTCTCATTAAAACCTTATTCCACCACAATACCCAAAGATGCAGCAAGCATGTAGGTTTTACTCAGTCTCCTAGTTAGAAAGCCAGCAGTGTAAGTAGTGTAGGCTACACTCAAAATAGCCGGCATAAGCCCGGTTCTGTTATTACTCTATAATAAACTTCCGAATTGCTCTTCACAAGGCACTTACTGGCTGAAAATGGTGTTTCATAACTTCATAAAGCTCTGAAATGTCAAGAGTGGTTGCTATTTATGAAATGGTTCAGTAGGGTTAAAAGTCATTAGGAATCAGATAAGTTGATATTGCTTACAATGTTTTTTTTAACGATTTTCTGAGAACAAATAAGATTTGATACCGTTTTAATAAATTCACTCCAGAAGTACATAAAATAGTCGAAATTAGTAGATTTTTGGAAATTTCAAAACCTTTTGTTATGAATAAAAAATCTACAGTGCGCACTCACTAGGTAGTCTTGCTCGTTTAATTTCGGCAGTATCTCTTGCAACAGTACCTATTCAGCAAAAGGTAAATTGAAATATGTACTTATATAAATAAAACGAAATAAAACTAACGAATTTAATGAAACAAGAATTTAAATAAATAGTTACTGAACCCTATTTAAAATTCAGTGCATAAGAAGAACTTTGCTCGCTGGGAACGTGTGTTGCTCTTGTTATGACATTTTTACGTTTTACGTAGGTAATCCAGAATTTGCGGTACATTGTGCCACTAAATAAAAATGTCAAGTGGCTTCCAAGTTTCACTAACTACCCACACACTTGACTTGGAAATTATTTTTATGAGAATTTTATGAGAACATTTATTTCAAAAGTAAAATTTAAGTTGTATTGTTCATATGTGCTGTTTTTTAATAGCAAAAGGCACGAAAAAGTTGTGGGTCCCGGCTGTTATTTGAACATCATTAGCAGTCGTTACGGGTAGTCAAAAACCTGAATATCTGATAACCAGTCTTACCAAGGGGTCGAAAGTGTCGGTTAGACAGGAAACCGACCCCAACATAGTTGGGAAAAGACGAGGTGATGATGAGGTACCTACTTTACCTACCTATACCCTGCTCCCTGAACTTAAAATGGATACAAAAACTCTCAAAGACTAAGAACTATTTGAACCAAATTGATCAATTGCGTGCTTAACAAGCATTTGTATTCGGTAATTACGTTACCGAAACCACTTACTTATCCGGGAGAAAATAGAATTAGCTATTTTTCCTCGATCATCTCCTTCAAGTACATAAACTGCGATACGATCACGATCGAAGGTTTTTGCACGAACGTAGGTAAGTACTTAGCCATCGATATAAGTACGTAAAGGAGATTAATGTCTGACGTTAGTAGTAAGTATCAGCTTAGCTAGGAGTACGGTATTACATAGTTAAGTACTCCAAGTTCAAGAATGTACCTAAATATATTATATAGGTATGTTTATTAAAAACGTTGGTTGTTGTGTACCTATGCTGTGTCGCTAGCATGATAAAACAATGCAAACGATCATGATAAAAATGTGCTTGAAGAGATCTGGAATAAGGTTCAGTTACAGGCTAACAAACTACATACATAAGTATCATATCATATCGTATATTTCAAGTAAGTATGTGGATTACTAAAAAAAATTGCAGTCGAAAACATCTGAATGTGCGAATCATAATTTGCAGCAATTTGAGAACATGATATACCGATATACATATTAAAAGAATCTCATTTGCCAATGCAGGAACAGGTCTGAATTTTATTTTCCATCATACGCAAACTCGAGAGCAGATTAAGGCTTTGTCTAAGCTTCTCATGGCCAGTTCCCAAGTAGGTACCTACCGTTATCGATCGGTTTATCTATTCAATTTTCAGAAACCGGCCATTAGTTGTGATGTTAGAACAGATACACACAGAATACATAAAGATATATACTATAATAAATAAAATAAGCTTTTTTATTTGAACAAGATATCAAACACCTTTTTTGTATTTGGAATCCCTCTAAGCAATCCACAAATCAAACATGCATAGACAAACGAGCCTTCATTCTGCCTCCGCTTGTCCCGGACCAGACCGGATTCCCGTAGATAATAAAACGCAGTAAAACACAGTTCGCCGCAGTGTTAAATCTTCTCTAAACCGGGAACAATTCTCTCTACCGCGCCGGGAAATGCCTCCGTCGTATCTCACAACGGACATTTTTGCCGCGAACCAGTCCGTAAATTTTTCAAACTTGGAATCGCTGAAACGACTAGGGAATGGATTTGTTGCGGTACTGGCAACTGACACTGCATAATCTGTTGGATTGAAACAGAAACAGAAAAAAAACATTGAAAGCAAAGAAATCTAGAGACAGAGGGAAACGCCTACACCTTTCTAGTATTCGTTTTCGATAGATCCCTATTATGTTATTATTAGCAAAGTTTCGTACGTACTCAGAAAATATTTATTTTATTTATTGATAAAATATTTGTAACACAGATTTTTCTCAAAGATAGGTGTACCTTCTCCAAATTCGGTAAAATATTTCAAGAAGAATATTTCAAGCTACCTACTCGGTTTTTCATCGTTGTTTCAATAAGAATTACTCTTCCGATATCCTTTCACGAGTAGGCGCTTTATCGTGCCCGGAGGCATTATTTCAGCACTCTAAACACGTACCTACCCATTCGTTACTGTGGATATTGGTGTCTACTAAGTTATGTATGTGATAAACTTGAAGATAAAATCACTGGCATAGATAGGTGAGCAAGGTACCACCTAAAATGGATCTAAGTCGGCAGTCTGGCCGACTTCTAAGGTATTGTTGGTAGGTATTTTCTAATGCCATTCGCGTATCTAGCGAGATGAGGGTTCATTTTTCCTACAACAGGGTGCCTACCCTGCTTACCTAGGTACTAAAACTGAAAAATTACTTCATTATCCAAGCACTAGGTACCTATCTACTTACATTCCAATTGTGAGGAAACGACAACAAAACTATTCGAATAAGACGTATCTATCCATCGTTAATGACATACGATATCGAGTAACGAGTTTTTCTTGTCATTGTAAGGTAGCTTCTCAAAAGAATTCCTTTCAAAGGATATCAAAGGTCCATTCAATCAAAGGATCCGAGGTAAAGCCGATAATCTCGCCTTCCGTTCCATTTGTTTTCTATAGTAGCTAACCTTTTTGTAACATATTTTGGCTGTTACACCTTTGCCAACCGAGTAAGGCATTGATTACAAACATGGGATGGGATGGATTTTCTCAAACCATTATTACTGTGTTAGGTACCTACAATGTTAGAGATTTCATCGTTTTTATTTTTTCATTTTATTAGTTATTAATTAAAGTACTGATAAAAACGGAAAGCACCCAGCTTATCGATATCCGTCACCATCATTCATTATCACGGAGTTTCAAACCAATTTTAAACTTATGAAAATTTTTAATTATTTCTTTCTTATCTCTGGTATAACTTAAATCCGTGATTATTAATAAGACTGTAGAGTACCATCTATCCATATTTTTCAGTTTCAACTGAATCGGTGCAGCCGTAACATAACATTCCATGTTCAGAAACGTAGCAATTCGAACTTCGTAAATGCTACTTTTATAATCTGTACTACAGTGCGTTCCATTTCAGAAAGTTTCATAGTTAAAGCATTATTTTTTAGACGACCGGAAATAAAATCCTTCTGTAAACGGAAATTCAACCTTGTAAGACAGAGATAGATCTATTCACAACTTTCAAAAATGCCAATAAAATTCTAATAGAATCAGACTTGCTTTTTTTTGATTGATTGTCTTGATAGCGATTTGTGATGATATCACAATGCTTATTTAAAGATTCTGTATAATTGTGGAGCAATACATCAGTGTTCATTTTAGTTTTAAAGTGTTTACGATTTTGTGTAACTCCTACGACAATGTCATCACAGCCAATCTTTTGCACCTAAAAATATGTCAGAATCGAGGGGGCCCGAAAACAAAAGTATTGAGTTCGACCCTATATTACCCGATGCGGGAGTATTATTCTATGAAGAATGTCCAACGGAGTATGAAATAGAACGGCCTAGATTGCTGCCTTTGAAATCTACGACTCAGATTCGTTTCGAGCAGTTACAGCACGAAGCAGCAAGAGTTTGGAGAGAGAAGCAGAAGACGGCGAAGAAGAACTAAGTTTTTGTTTTGTGATCAGTGTAGAATCGTGTCAAAATGGCTTACACGTTGTTTGTGATAGAACTGATATCTGCGTTCATATTAGCAGCGACCCTGCTGTACCGATATGGTGACTGCTACAGGAACCACATCATAGTGACCATATCCGTGCTGACAGCATGGTACTTCTCATTTGTGATTATGTTCATCTTGCCTCTAGACATATCGTCGGTGAGTACACAAAAACGATTAATTTTGTTTTGATTGATCAACAACTTTGTCATCGTATTAAGTGCACCAAAGAATTGATCCTCGCTTTTGCATTTTCAAATAAAACTCTACAACTATCATTATATTACTGAATGCTTTCCTCTAACTGTAATATTCATATTATTTATTATGAAGCCTGCTAAAACCTATTTCTTATATCCCACAGACTGTGTACCGACAATGTATGGAAAATGCAACAAAAGCCACAGATCCAACTCAAATGGTACAAGGCAACGTTACGACCGTGGCTCCACCAACAGTTGAATGTCATAAGCCTTGGAGTTTCATGAGCTCGGACGTATTCCCGAACCTTTGGCGAGTTGTGTACTGGACGTCACAATGTCTTACTTGGTAAGTTAGCATTACCAATGGCATTAATTGTTGAATGTTCAGTTCCTATAAAAAGTCAATAATATGTATTGCTCTTCGATGTCAGTTTTCCACGCAAGCATGAGGCTTGACAATACCTAATATCTATACTAATATTATAAAACTGAAGAGTTTGTTTATTTGTTTGAACGCGCTAATCTCAAGAACTACTGGACCCATAGATAGCCCATTTATCGAGGAAGGCTATAGGCTACTTTTTATCCGGGTTTGTGCCGTGGTTCCGACGGGATGCGGGTGAAGCCGCTGACAGAAGCTAGTATGTAGTAAAGTGGAATCATTGTTTTTTACCCTACCTAAAGGCTACAAAACTACTAGAAAGAGAGATATTTTACTTCAGACTGACACCCTACGGATTTAGGTTTTAAGTACCCTGGAAAAATTCTTGTCATTTTACTTCTAATGAACACAGGACTTTTTCCAGTGTATCGCTCTCATGCAATGTCATAATTGGCCAAATATGTCTCACATAATTATAAGAAACTTGAATGCCACAGTAGGTCGAAAAATGAAATGAAATGAAATGAAATTATTTATTTGCTATGAATGTAAAAAACTAATTGTTTCTTCTTAGAACTGACATAAGTGAATAGCTGTGTTAGATAATATCACTTTTTGTTTGTTGTGTTTATCATCTTATCTTTCTTGTTATTTACGATGTCATTAATTGGGGTTAAATAGTAGTTAATGTTATGATAAGACTATTTTATTGTTTTCTTCCTCTATTTTTTTTTTACATATGATGACTTTTTTTCATTGTAATATTTTTTAATTATATAATAACTAGCTGACCCCGCGAACTTCGTATCGTTTAAACTTTCCCTGGACCTCTACAAACATTTTAAAACCAAAATAAGCCAAATCGGTCCAGCCATTCCGGAGTTTTAGTGAGACTAACGAACAGCAATTCATTTTTATATATAAGAAGATATACTTCAACTATCCAATAGAATGCTTGTACTTTATATGCAATAATTTCTTTCAGGCTTATCATGCCAATGATGCAGTCATACAGCAAAGCTGGTGACTTCACAGTGAAAGGCAAACTAAAGTCAGCGCTAGTTGACAACGCCATCTACTATGGTTCATACCTATTCATATGTGGCATACTACTAATATACATTGCCTTAAAACCGGGCATATATTTAGACCCCCCTAAGATAAAGGCCATAGCTTCATCAGCCAGTAATACATGGGGTCTGTTCCTATTGATCCTGTTACTCGGATACGCCTTGGTGGAAGTGCCTAGAAATCTGTGGAACAATTCAAAGAAGAACTATACATTGACTTATTGTTACTTCAAGATAGCTAAGCTGAGTACTGATAAGTGTGAAGCTGAAGAAACTGTTGATGATATTTTGGATGTAAGTAGAAGAATTATATACAAACAAACCAAAAATAATATGTTGCCTCCAACTAACATTTTTTCTTCTTTAGAGCCTTAAAGCAGTGACAACAGCAGTAGGGTCTGGCCACCCGTTACACCGCCACGTGGAAACTATAGTCCAGAAGTTACCCATAACTCTACGAGACAGACTCAACGGACGTGCGCCGCCAGATAGACCTATACCGCCCTCACTGAAGTCACTTGTCAATCTACATAAAAAGGTAACAAATAATAGCAATAATATAGTGAAAAATTAAAGTGGTTATGCGATTTAACTTAAGCTTTTGATTATGTTCTCCATGAAGCAAGGGTTAGAAAATGTCTTGTATTCTACAAGTTACATAAATAGTAAAACCCTTGCCCGCAATTTAAATACCCTGTTCACCTATTATATGCTTTATGCTATTAATAACAGCAGCTATACACGTAAAGCCATAAAGGAACTATGGGGATTCCACAGGGTTATATTCTGGGTCCACTTTACTTTTTGTAAACCAATTACTTTTTCCACCAGACTATCAAAGCACTACACGTGCTGCAGCGTACAGAAACGCAATGGGGTCTCATGTTGGAACGTATATTCCATCTCGAAGATATTGCTGCGAACCAGCGATCGCCTGATCACAGGTTCCAGCATACTTTCCACACGCCAAGGCCGAGGCTGCAACGGATATTTTATCCACCTATTATTGGTAAGTTCATATTTAATGGCGGTCATTTACCTTTAATCTAATTTCGTACTTCGATATATCGATTTTTACTCGCTGTTTCTGTATTATAAGGGAAGTAATAAATAGATAAAATGCAAGTAAAAATCTGTGAAGTCGAAACATAAATAAAACTTGATATTTTCATAGTAACTCCCATAGAAATGGTTGCTAATATCAACCAGTTTTATCGGCATGTTAATCTAAACATTTGACCTTGAAATAAATTTCAATACAGATCCGACTGTAAATTGCCCATTAATGGCCTCACATAATAATTCATGTACATAATTAACCATTGGTATGGCGCAACATTCTAATAACGAATTTCTCATCTAATCAGCTTATTATACTCATATCATTGTTACATAATTGAAATTCTAAAAATAAGTCCGTAATTAATCAACATTCTAAAACGTGCCTGAATTCAATGTTAGCCATTTTGTAATGAATCTTAAAACTCTTACTGATACATTTTCCACTCTATACCTATAGGCATAAGGTTCAATTTCAAATGATAACTACAAGAAACTCTTTTGTTTTCCAGAATGGTATTGGGAATGTTTCCTGAAACAGTACTTTTTGAAGACAATGGCCGTGATCACGGGTATCATGTCTATAGCTGTTGTGTGGTCGGAAATGACTTTCTTCTGCAAGAAACCAGTGCTGTCCATATTCGCTAATATTGTTATAGCTGCTACTGATACTTATAATTATTCGGCTATTGAGGTAAGCGTACTTCTATGGCATATGACTACTTCTACATGATTGATGAATTGAATTCTGAAATGTATGGTAGGTACATAGATTCTATAAAAAAAATATGTGGGTTACTGTGGAATCTTCATCACATATAATTATTGTAAATTATTGCAATCGGTAGGTTAGAATGAGCCAGCTCATTTTAGTAATTATCTACATTTTATACTAGACAACTGCTGTAAATTATAATAACTTTAAAATGGCCTAACCAATTTTCATAAAACGTATCTAAGAACCCACAGCTGGCAAACCAGCTTTCAACAAAGAAAAATCGGTTGATTTATTTTAAAGCTATGGTGCTACAAACAAACCGTCTAATTTATAATATCCCTATTTTTGCTTAAGTAAAAAACCACTAATAACAATGCACTCTCTCCCACAGGCAATATCAACAATAATAATAGCCTACATGTTCTACTGCGCTTACTCCACGGTACTCAAGATCCGTCTCCTCAACTTGTACTACTTGGCTCCTCACCACCAGACGAACGAGTACAGTCTCATATTCTCTGGTATGATGGTGTGTAGGCTGACCCCGGCTATGTGCTTGAATTTCCTCAGTTTGATACATATGGATTCGCATGTTATTAAAGAGAGGATTATGGAGACTTATTATACGCAGGTATGTTGAAGTTTTAACGCTCTTTGGCCTTGTTCTGCTAAAGATATGGTAAAGTTAGGATTCTGTCTGTAAGTTGTTGATTTTGGAGAATTCGGTAAGCCAAAGCACTATTAAAAACTAAATTATTATTAAACTAAAGCACTAACGATAATTTGTGGTTCTGGTGAAGAAACTGTATATTGTTACATTTTGTTGAATATGACCTTGAATAATTTATGTTGTGCCAAAACTATATTCAGTGCTATATATTCCTAGATTATTAAATGGCTGACTCTACTTTCAATTGTTGTAATATAGATATGCCGCGGGGCTTATAAATTACCTTAATTTTCATCTTTCTCCAGATAATGGGCCACATGGACGTCCTAGGCATCATAGCGGAAGGTTTCAACATCTACTTCCCGATGCTAGTAGTGCTACTTTGTGTAGCCACTTACCTGTCGCTCGGCAGTCGCTTGCTGTCACTCTGCGGTTTCCAGCAGTTCGTGGGTGATGATGAACTTACCACAGATCTCGTAGACGAAGGCAGAGAGATTGTTAAGAGAGGTATGTATTTAAAATATGTTTTTGAGGATTCTTAAATCTTTCCATGTATGTGGATCTCTAACTGAGGTTCAAAATAATGTCCTTAGGAAACTAAAGTAAGTCTAAAAATTACTGACATAATTGTGGAGCCTCAGTTGGCAATCCAAAAAATAAATAAAAGCCAAATTATTGTTGAGCATTGTGGTCATCGAGTAATGGCTTCTTCCCTCTGAAGTAGTGTATTAAAAGTCTTTTTTATGAACATAGATGCAAAGACTACAATTGACATGTTGAATATGTTATTTTTAACAGAGAAACGCAAGCGTCAACGTGCGGAGGACTCGTTGACTCGTCGCCGCGACTACAGCGAGAGATTCTCCAACTACAGGAGTGCACGCGACGCACAGGATGGAGGTAATACGACATACTTTTTCTAACTATTCGATTTTCTTACTAATCATCCAATTTCGTTGAATAAGTCAATAGAAATAATTTAGATTTTGTCATTTGGAAAATTTAAGAAAAAAAAACTCACTTTCATGATAATTTCATTTTTTGTTTGCTGTTTTTGAAGACTTCTTATCGACTTGTACGGAATTCATAATCTAATTTTTTTTGAACGTAGTGTTTCTTTAATCAAACCTTTTTTTTTTCGTTCATACTTTTTTTTGTCTTCATCATATGTACTTGTGTTGTGATGTCTAACCTTTTTCGTGATGCACTCAAATCATTTCCGCACTACTCCTAATGTACTATTCTGTTCTGTTTATTGTTTGCGATTGCTCTTGATATTCCTCTGATTATCTTTAATTAAGTAGATACTTAACCTTTTTGCTGCCAAATAATACAATAATGCTTGCTTGAAATAGAGTTGCAGCTCAGCTGTTTTATAACTGTCATATGCCATAAATAAGTATTGCTTCTGCATGTGACAAAAACATTAATAAAATTAATAAAGACCCCAAAATGGGGGCTATATTTTAGATACACTCCCTCTATATTATTTTTGTAATCCTATTTTATTAAATAAATATCAATTTCAATCCAAACAATAAACCGAACCCTTCTTTCCTACCATCAATTAATGTATTCGGTTATTGTGCATGTGTACACATTTCAGCCCACACCGGGCTTCTAAACGACGTGGATTCAGATTACTACGTGCAACCCAGTCCTGAACGAAACCAGTCTTCTATCACCGGGTACCAGAGAGCCGAGGTTCCTTATAACAGGTCCAATCTTACGTTGGAAGATGAGTTGGACCATCGCTTCGGTGAAAGTACTCTGCCGTCCATACGAACCGAGTTCGATGACCGGAGACGAGATAAGATGACGATGCCTCCTCGAGGTTTGTTTGATGATGTATAAAGTGCAATAAGGTATTAGGTAATTTTTGAGGGTTTTTGTGTGGGTATTTTTGTATAGATTTGTGATTTTCGAATATGAGCCCTAAGACCATTATGTTAAGGATTAAAATCGTTTCAAACTTTTACGTACACGTTCTCTTATTGAACTCTCAATACCCAATGGTTGAAACCTTATCGTTCTATATGACAATACCTTCACAAAAACAGGTCAATTAAGTTATTATAACTAGATTTAAAACAATTGTTTTAGTGATCGTTATTAGTGATAATTGCAAATAAATGTATTTGAATGTTTGCAAGCGTGACGGATGTGTGCTGAATAGATTCAATTGATTTATTTTAGGTACAAATATAATAAAATAATATATTGCTTACATTTTTATATGGATAGTAATCTAATTAGTATGGAGACACCAAACACAATAAAATATTATATTTTATCATAAACTGCTAATAAACTTGCTTGTGCAATAATTATTACAATTTTAAGACATCAATTCTTAAATATGACGCTATAAATTTTACTGTAATATATTCCAACTTTTAACACCTTTGGACAAAGACCATAGTCTCGAACTATTTATTTAGCTATCTCTTTTCTGGGGTCAACTGAAAAAAAAAATTTGCTTGTCTTTAATCTTAGACAAAAAATGCACCAAATCGTTGCACGGCACTTTTTAATACAAATAGTTGGATCGCGAACGCTTTGTGGTGCCATATTTAAAATCTTTGGTTGTATGTTCTATAAGGCAGCTTGTATATTTCAACTAGACTACCGCCCGATTCTTTAGTCTTACTAAAAGAACTAGTTTTTTTAGGTATTTGTATCAAAATTCTAAGGTATGGAAACTTGATCGTTTTTGGCAGCCCGTAATGTTCATTCATTTGGAACTAAGAATGGACCTTAAATTCTTGGCATAAAGTTGAAAATTGCATGGTTTTGGCAAACCTTAGAGGTTTTGATGCACTTAGAACTATTTGGTGTAGAAAATCCTTATTTTATTTTAGAACGGGCGCTAATGGTAGTTTAGTTGTGAAGTAGCATAATAATGTAGGAAAACACCAGGTTATATTGAGTCTACGACCGCTGTTTTATTATAACTTACAGATTAAAATAAGAATAGGGTGATGTCACAAAAGTAATCATGTTCTTAATTGCGGCCTTTAACAATGAATTTCGAAACTTTGGAAAAGCGGCAAGGCCAAAACGTAATATCTTATTATTACTGTTTTCCAGTATGCAGTGTAAAAATAAAATCTTGCACTTATGTTTATTAGGTATGTATATGCTTGTAAACAAAATAATAACTGGATAAAACCATCACAAGGACTATAATATCCTATTCTTATTTGATGGCAAACATTTAATGATAAAAGGCCTAAAGCACGTTAAATATCTATGTAAAGAGTGATACATTGTAGTCGTAAATCGTTCATTCTGTATTATATTTATTAATATTATAACACTTTTATTTAGTCAACTTTTAAGTAGTTTGTGGGTTTTAGATTGAGTTTAAAGACGAGTCCTAGACATTGTGCTAAAGAAGAATAAAAAAACGGAATCTTTTAAAATTAGTACTGCTAAACCGTACTTTTTGGTAAATTGCATGCGAAACTTCTGTGTAAGATTTTTATCTGTTCTTCTACTTTCGTGTCGATGACATGTCATATATTGAGACTACACTATGTCAGCGCAATATGTTTTTATCTGTAAAATTAAAGGAAGCTAGTGGTCATGGACTCATCTAAATCTGTAATGTAAAGCCATGATTTTAGTCGAGATTATTATAATGCTGAATATTATAAACCTTGGGGTACGTATTTAAAAGAATTTAAATAAATTGTGTATTATTTTGCGTGTACATAAATATTACTTATTTAGCTTAGGCAATGTTTTTATGCTAACTAATTATTTTGTTATTGTATACTTTATGTCATTCCATAGGTTTATTTAATGCCGTAGCATTAAACACTGATGTGATATTGTTATTTTGGTGTTTTATTTTTACCTACTTTTAATAAAACTTTCATGTTGTAGGTGAACTTGGGCTTTAAACTGACTCGCTTCTTGCGTGTGCGCATACACTACACCAACTGCTGTTTCATTATAATTGTAAAATGAAAAACATGAAAATGTTGTCAAAATTTTAATTACTGGTTTTCACGACAATAAATACGCGTGTACTATTTAAAATGCACTTTGATACTGTCCACTTTGGTTCGAATTTCATGTGACGAATCCTTCGATAAGTCTTGAACGTACATTTGGTAGATCGTTCGTAGCTTATCCAACTCCTCTGTTTTGTTGAGATCTGAAAATAAATTAAAAGTAAGTATAATCAGAAGATAAAATTCTTCGGAATATGAAATGGATAAAGGGTATAGTGCATATCTGTACATACCTTTTAATTGTTTGACAAGTATTTCCATTATATTGAGCGCATCCCTTCTGTGCCTTACTTGATTACTGTTCTCTGTAACGTAAAAAAAAATGAAAATCTAAGATATCTGTTGCCTTGCAATACAAGTAACTAGCCGATACTGTGAATATTTGTTGTCTTTGGGCTTCAAAAGTGCTCTCTGACCCAGACTACAAAAAGAAAATGATAAAGACGACTACTGTATCATACTATTTTTTAAGATTTATTTTGGAGTTAAGAGATTCCATGATTCGGTATTTGACAAAGACTCAAATTCAATACTTTTTATGAACTGTCAAAAACGATTACTTCCTATGCTATTTGTAGGGAAATGTGAAATAGGACGTCACAGATTTTTCATATCAAGCAACTTATTTTCCTTAAAACAACTATAATAAAATAGATGTATATTTTTCATCAAAATGATAAATGAAAGTGGCATTATTTTCAGATGCTTTACCAAATGAATATGTTAAAGTATTTTATTTTGGACCTAATCAAATACCCAATTGGGTATCCTACATCAAAAATCTTCGTAGCCAAAATTGTAATTCAAAATACAAAATACTCACGTAAAGTATACTCAATGATCAAGACGACATGTCCAGTGACACTACTGATGGCCTTATCCCTGTTCGAGGCGGGCATATTGTCAGTCTCCATAGGCTCCACATTGCTCAGTATAGTGAGTCGCTCCAGTACTCGCGCGACGGACGCTAGGATAGCAAGCTGGGTAGATCGCGAGCTCGTCGGGTAGGACTTAGAGCAGTGCTCGAAGAATACGTCTTGGTATTTTTCTGGAAGATTAAATAAATAAAGTGGTAAATTAAGTATGTGTAACATTTCATCCATCGCAGGAGAGGCAAGATGAAGACTTTACAGGCACCTAAGTGACGGCGCAAAGAATAAGACACAGTGAAAACAATTTCATTTCAACATTTTGCCGTACGTCAAATCGAAGAAGAACTTCAGAGTAGACGAACGACGATATATGTCCCGAATAAGTGTTTACGGAATCGAGGAATATGTGAGATATCGTCCTTCAGCCGCAGACAAGTGTTATATTTTCGTAACACCGATTACAGACTACCTCCTTGACTAATGTCCATGAGGCCTTTATTTGGTTTTATGAAGTTTATTTTGATCCTATCATGAAATAAATATTATTTACCTTGTGTGTCCGGTTCCTTAGGCCAGGCTTTGCCGAGCAGCTCGTATGCGGCTTCTTTGAGCGCCGTCAGTTGTTCACGTCGCTGTCTCGCGCCTTCGTTGTCTTCCTCGTCAGATTCCTTGCCCATTGATAACTCGTCCTATAAACATTATAATGGGAAATTCTTTAGGCACAGTAACTGGATCGACATGATGGAATGTTAGGTGGGCTGCGGGTTGTTCGAAAGAGATACCGCAGCCCTGGTACATAAAAGGCCTACGACGGAACACAACGGTTTTTAGTCAGTAAGAGTCTGACACTCCCTCACCGCTGCTAACCTACAGCGGGAGGGGTCATTTGATGATTTTTGACGTCGTTAAAAAAATGGAATGTTAACACATGTTGTGTTGGGAACACATAATATTTGATTCTACTTTTGTTTTAATTTATTTGGGATGGTAAATCGAAAAGAGCTAGAAATTATTTATATCGACAACCTTGCTGAACATTAATACTTGTTTTAATAGATAACTAAATATTATCTGTATCGATAACTGCGGTTTACATTATCAATACCTAACCTCCTACTATTATTCCCAACTTACCTTGGACAGTATAACCTTGACGATGTCGTACAGCTGTTGGAAGCGGTCGCAGTGGGTGGCGGCGATGGCCTGACGCTTGTACACCATCTCTTGTTTGTTCTACTATTAATGTAGTACATGATATATCACAGTATGTGACTCACCTTGGACAGTATAACCTTGACGATGTCGTACAACTGTTGGAAGCGGTCGCAGTGCGTGGCGGCGATGGCCTGACGCTTGTACACCATCTCTTGTTCTACTAGTAATGTAGTACATGATATATCACAGTATGCAACTCACCTTGGACAGTATAACCTTGACGATGTCGTACAGCTGTTGGAAGCGGTCGCAGTGCGTGGCGGCGATGGCCTGACGCTTGTACACCATCTCTTGTTCTACTAGTAATGTAGTACATGATATATCACAGTATGCAACTCACCTTGGACAGTATAACCTTGACGATGTCGTACAGCTGTTGGAAGCGGTCGCAGTGCGTGGCGGCGATGGCCTGACGCTTGTACACCATCTCTTGTTCTACTAGTAATGTAGTACATGATATATCACAGTATGCAACTCACCTTGGACAGTATAACCTTGACGATGTCGTACAGCTGTTGGAAGCGGTCGCAGTGCGTGGCGGCGATGGCCTGACGCTTGTACACCATCTCTTGTTCTACTAGTAATGTAGTACATGATATATCACAGTATGCAACTCACCTTGGACAGTATAACCTTGACGATGTCGTACAGCTGTTGGAAGCGGTCGCAGTGCGTGGCGGCGATGGCCTGACGCTTGTACACCATCTCTTGTTCTACTAGTAATGTAGTACATGATATATCACAGTATGCAACTCACCTTGGACAGTATAACCTTGACGATGTCGTACAGCTGTTGGAAGCGGTCGCAGTGCGTGGCGGCGATGGCCTGACGCTTGTACACCATCTCTTGTTCTACTAGTAATGTAGTACATACATAAAAAAAACTCGCGGGTAGTTGCAAGGTCAACACATAAATAAAACTGCTCCTCAAATAATTTTTAATTAAAATTATATAATTAAAAGTTTAATCTAAATTAATGTATATAACATTAGACTGATTAAATCTACCTGCTGGTAAAGTGTTTCTCCTACACAGTCTTCACTACTAGTACACTACCACTTCACTGTTTACTTCAACTGTCATTATTCAAATTGTTTACAACGAAATGGATCCAATCAACAACACCGTGACTGGTTTGATGGACATGTTCCATAAGAGGATGACGGAGTTTGAGGCGCGGCTTCAGAAGGCTCCAGCAGGACCATCAAATACCTCAAACTTGGCTGCAGAATTCTCCGTCTTCAAGGAGTTCATAACTCAGGCGCTCAACAGTCTACAGCAACAAGTTCAGCTTCTCGCCAGGACTGTTGACTCGATGGAGATGCGCGGACGAAGAGGCATTTTGCTACTGCATGGTGTCCCCGAGGAGAAGGATGAAGACACCGCAAAGGTAATTGTCGGAGTTGTGAAAGACCGCTTACAGATCCATGGCTTCACTGGAGATGACATAAAGCGGTGCCACAGAATGGGTCGGTCTTCATCCACTTCGCGGCCTATCCTCTTTAAGCTTCGGGATGTTGCTGTCCGAAATAACATTTGGTTTGAAAAAACCAAACTAAAAGGCACTGGCATCACCATCTCAGAGTTCTTGACCAAGTCACGACATGACCTATTTATGGCTGCGAGGAAGAAGTTTGGCGTGACAAAGTGCTGGACGAGGGACGGGTGCGTTTTTGTACTGGCACCCAATGGCTCACGGCATCGCGTTACATCCTCTGCAGAACTTAACTCTTTACAGTCCCGTGATGGCACCAAGTCTCCTGAAGAGGCATCAATCAACGCTCCACATAAGCCCGTGCTAGCAAGCAGGCCCAAGCGTGCTGTTGCCAACAAAAAGTGAAGTGTTTTTCGACGAATGATAACGTGTTAAGACCGGGTAATTCTAGTTTTTCCTTAGTTTCTTTTCTTGTTACGAGTACCCACTTCCTTCTTATCTATTTCTCTTGTATAATCTATTGTTGAACTTTTATATTTCTTTGCTTGTTAAAAACTTATAATTTGTAAACAAGTGGGTGTCCGTCCTACAAATATATTGAGACATTTGACATGTAATGACAGCTGTCACGTCATTGATGCGCTGACATTCTCGCAATCAAAATTGATATTCACGATATGCTTTTTTTTCCACTTACTGCCCGGTCTACACAATTCTAAAAAGATTGTTTTTATTTTTGTTTAATTAATCTTGCACAACCAGCGGGTGGATGAGATTAATTGCTTTTTGTTTTTTTATTTGTTTGTATTTTTTTTTCTTCTATATATATACTCTTTATTTAATACTTTATACATACACACAATATAGTTAATGTCTTCGCGATACGATAGTGACAGTTGTGAGTCCGAGACCTTTTACTCAGCAAGCAGTAATAATGACAGTTTTTCTAGCTTACCTTCACTTGCGGACACTTTAGATGTGCAGTTCTCTGATGTTCCTGGAAACTTCAATGTAGTTCACATAAACGCACAGAGCATTCCGGCTCATTTTCCTGATATGCTGGCAAGTTTTGACTGTAAGAACGTTCATGCGATTCTTGTCTCAGAGTCGTGGCTCAAACCTTGTCTTCCGTCCATTGCTTATACTCTTCCAGGTTTCCAGCTTATAAGAAACGACCGCACAAGTGGTGGTGGTGGTGGTGTTGCCATATACCTGCGCTCCTATATTACTTTTTCAATTATTGATATATCAGCACAACCACCGCCACCAAACGCTGGTGAGCATCTTTTCCTGGAGTTAACAATGAGTCACACCAAAATCCTACTTGGTGTATATTATTGTCCCTCGCTACGCATCAACTTTTTTTCCTCCCTTGAACGAATCTTAGAAGATTCTATAACGTCTTACAGTCACATTATTATTATGGGTGATTTCAACACCTGCCTTCTCAAAAATGATTCTCGATCTGCTTCTCTTCAAGCTGTGATCAATTCTAGTAATTTATCTATACTTCCTTTGAACGCAACACATCACTTTCCACATTCTACTCCTTCACTTCTTGACCTAATTTTCGTTTCTTCTCCTGACCATGTTGCCAAACATGGACAGTGTTCGGCTGATGCCTTCTCTTATCATGATCTAATTTTCCTTTCTTATAAAATACGTCCCCCGAAGGCAAAGTCAAGAGTCCTTCTGCAGCGTAATTTTGGTGGCATGGATCTTGAGAACCTCCGTGAAGATGCTGCTAACATTGACTGGAGTACGCTTTTTATTTCGGAGTCTGTGGATGAAAAAGTTGAACTGTTTTCGCAAAATTTAATAGCGCTGTATGACGTTCACGCTCCCATTCGAGCTGTTAGAGTTAGGCATCTGCCATCTCCATGGCTCACCAGAGACTTAAAACTGGTTATGGCTAAAAAGGCAGCAGCTAAGTCCAGATACAAGGCTCGCACTAACTCTACAAATTGGGAAAAATACGTCAATATACGAAATCACTGCAATAAGGTGTGTAGGAATGCACAGCGCCAACACTTTCATACGTCGGTTGAGAATGAAGATCCAGCCAAAGTCTGGCGATTTCTTAGATCAATGGGGATTGGAAAGTCTCGTAGTGAAAAAGTTCCTCACGATATTAACATCAACTTATTAAATCAACATTTCTCATCGTCGTCTAACTTTGACATGACAACAAAGTTAAATACTTTAAACCATCTTTCTAACATTCCATCCCCTGATTATTCATCTTTTGTCTTTAATCAATTTGCTGCTTGTGATGTTAAGAAGAGCATTACATCCATCACTTCTGATGCAGTTGGAAGTGACTGTGTCAGCCGTAAAATGATCCTCCCGATCCTTGATGAAGTCCTTCCTGTCATATGTCACATCCTAAACTATTCCATTTTCAGTGGTGTTTTTCCAGATGCTTGGAAAGAGGCCCAAATTATTCCTCTCCCAAAGAAACCTAATCCCACATCCTTCTCCGAGTATCGTCCTATATCCATATTACCATTCCTTTCCAAAGTCCTAGAACGTCTTATTCATAACCAGCTAAGCTCATTCCTATCCAAGAATAGACTTCTTAATCCTTTCCAATCCGGTTTCCGTCCTGGTCATAGTACTGTAACAGCCCTGGTCAATATTACGGATGACATCAGACTGGGCATGGAAAATGGGAAATTAACGGTACTTGCGCTGCTGGACTTCAGCAATGCGTTTAATGCCGTTGATTTTGACATTTTGCTTGGTATTCTTTGCTCTCTTAACATATCTCCAACGGCCATTGATTGGTTTCATAGTTACCTGTACGGGCGCCGGCAACGTATTCGTATTGAAGATAAATACTCTTCATGGTGTGAAACGACTGCTGGTGTGCCGCAGGGTGGCGTGTTGTCCCCATTACTCTTCGCAATGTTCATTAATTCAATTTCTAATAAACTTCTTTCTTCCTATCACCTTTATGCAGATGATCTCCAGATCTATTCACAGGCCCCACTGGATCAACTTACAGAAGCAATTGAGGCCATAAATAAAGATCTAAGTCAAATAGCTGAGTGGAGTAGGTGCTATGGACTAAGCGTAAACCCTCTTAAAACCCAGCTCATTGTTATCGGCAGTTCACGGATGGTATCAAGAATTGACTGGTTTCGTCTCCCGCAAGTCATTTTTGATGGTGTCCAAATACCCTTCAGTAAGAAGGTAAAGAACTTGGGGATATTCATGGACTGCAGTTTGTCTTGGGAACCACAGTTGCAGGAAATCAGCAGACGATTATTTGCTTCTGCAGGATCACTGAGACGGCTGCGGAATTTTCTACCCATTGCCACGAAAATTGCGCTTGCACAATCTCTTTTACTTCCTATCCTTGACTATGCCGATGCCAGCTATCTCGACCTCAGAGTGGACCAACTAGATAAACTTGAGCGACTTCAAAATGTTTGTATAAGATTCATATTTGGCTTGCGCAAATATGATCATGTATCAGAATTTCGCACTAAACTCAAGTGGCTTCCTATACGACTTCGTCGGAATGCTCATATTCTTTCTTTACTGTACTGTATTCTCTTCCACCCTACTACCCCTTCTTATCTTAAAGATCGTTTTGAGTTTGTATGTGACACGCATTCGCGGTCTCTAAGGTCATCAGAGAATTTAAAACTGAAGATGCCGGTGCATTCCTCGCCATTTTATGACAAGTCATTTGTTGTCCAAGCAACTCGTCTGTGGAATGCACTGCCTGTATCTATCAGGCGCGCACAGTCACTCGCTGTATTCAAGAGTATGGTGAAGAACTATTATCTGAATCTTTAACACTCTCTCTACTTTCTTTATATTTATATTTTTGTCTCCCATCCAACTATCCTTAAATATGTGTATGTATTGTTTATTTTATACTTGTATATATATATAACTATTTAATCATTATTTGTACGCCTACTACCCTAATCTATCTATTTAAAATCGACTCCATCCAAAGGTTGTCTGTAAGAGATTGCTCTTGAGCGATAAGACCGCCTGTTGTACTCACACGTATTTGTTTGTAATGTCCTTGTCTATGTTTCTTTGGTGTACAATAAAGAATATTCTATCTATCTATCTATCTATCTATCTATGATATATCACAGTATGCAACTCACCTTGGACAGTATAACCTTGACGATGTCGTAGAGCTGTTGGAAGCGGTCGCAGTGCGTGGCGGCGATGGCCTGCCCGAGCGCTGTGATGGCGTGACGCTTGTAAACCATCTCTTGTTTGTTCTACTAGTAATGTAGTACATAATGTTGGTGATGATATATCACAGTATGTACCTCACCTTGGACAGTATAACCTTGACGATGTCGTACAGCTGTTGGAAGCGGTCGCAGTGCGTGGCGGCGATGGCCTGACGCTTGTACACCATCTCTTGTTCTACTAGTAATGTAGTACATGATATATCACAGTATGCAACTCACCTTGGACAGTATAACCTTGACGATGTCGTACAGCTGTTGGAAGCGGTCGCAGTGCGTGGCGGCGATGGCCTGACGCTTGTACACCATCTCTTGTTCTACTAGTAATGTAGTACATGATATATCACAGTATGCAACTCACCTTGGACAGTATAACCTTGACGATGTCGTACAGCTGTTGGAAGCGGTCGCAGTGCGTGGCGGCGATGGCCTGACGCTTGTACACCATCTCTTGTTCTACTAGTAATGTAGTACATGATATATCACAGTATGCAACTCACCTTGGACAGTATAACCTTGACGATGTCGTACAGCTGTTGGAAGCGGTCGCAGTGCGTGGCGGCGATGGCCTGACGCTTGTACACCATCTCTTGTTCTACTAGTAATGTAGTACATGATATATCACAGTATGTACCTCACCTTGGACAGTATAACCTTGACGATGTCGTAGAGCTGTTGGAAGCGGTCGCAGTGCGTGGCGGCGATGGCCTGCCCGAGCGCTGTGATGGCCTGACGCTTGTACACCATCTCTTGTTCTACTAGTAATGTAGTACATGATATATCACAGCATGAAACTCACCTTGGACAGTATAACCTTGACGATGTCGTAGAGCTGTTGGAAGCGGTCGCAGTGCGTGGCGGCGATGGCCTGCCCGAGCGCTGTGATGGCCTGACGCTTGTACACCATCTCTTGTTCTACTAGTAATGTAGTACATGATATATCACAGCATGAAACTCACCTTGGACAGTATAACCTTGACGATGTCGTACAGCTGTTGGAAGCGGTCGCAGTGCGTGGCGGCGATGGCCTGACGCTTGTACACCATCTCTTGTTCTACTAGTAATGTAGTACATGATATATCACAGTATGTACCTCACCTTGGACAGTATAACCTTGACGATGTCGTAGAGCTGTTGGAAGCGGTCGCAGTGCGTGGCGGCGATGGCCTGCCCGAGCGCTGTGATGGCCTGACGCTTGTACACCATCTCTTGTTCTACTAGTAATGTAGTACATGATATATCACAGCATGAAACTCACCTTGGACAGTATAACCTTGACGATGTCGTACAGCTGTTGGAAGCGGTCGCAGTGCGTGGCGGCGATGGCCTGACGCTTGTACACCATCTCTTGTTCTACTAGTAATGTAGTACATGATATATCACAGCATGAAACTCACCTTGGACAGTATAACCTTGACGATGTCGTAGAGCTGTTGGAAGCGGTCGCAGTGCGTGGCGGCGATGGCCTGCCCGAGCGCTGTGATGGCGTGACGCTTGTACACCATCTCTTGTTTGCGACTCTCTACTAGTAATGCGTTGATGCATTCTGATGCTAACGCTGCTGATACGGGTGGCTCGTTTTCTTTTACTCTGTAATTGTTAAAAAATAAAAATATGGAAGTACAATAGGTATCCATCTTTTGTGTATCAAAAAGAGGCTGGCTTCTGTGGTTAACAGCCTAGAGGAATTATAACAGAAACGCCAAAACATTTTTAAAAAAAACAGCCAAAGCTAATGAAATTGAATTAAAAATATTATTAGTGAAGCATCCATTTGTTCTTGATATTACCACTACCTTTCACATCACCTATAAATTACAGAAAAATATTTCGCAACCTCTTCAATTTCTATCAAGTATCAACACATAAATCAACTCACGCGCACAACTCGGCTAACGCCTCAATGACATGCTCTTTCCCGTCGAACGTCTTGCCGTGTACCGCCGCCAACATGGCGCGAATCAGTTGCTCTCGATGTTCGCCTAAACCTGACGATACCTCTTTGCATATTGTTTTTATTGCGTTCGCTGCCTGAAAGTAAAAAAAAATATTAGTAAATTTTAGTAACGAAAAAAATACATCTATTGTAAAGTAACCATTAGGGTCAGTTCACACCGAGACGCGACGCGGCGCGACGCTGCGCGCACATTTTTCACAGAGCGACTCAGAATATACTTTATTCACTACACGAAAAGATACACATTACATTGTGAGAATTCAGATTACGTTGCACCACGCAGCGCTGCGCCTCGCGGCGTCGCGCGACGTATCGTGACGTAGCTGTGCATCGCCGGACGAGCGACGTGCAAGAGCGGTGCTGCGCCTCGCGCGGCGCAGCGCGGCGTCGCGAGGTGCAGCCTGAGGCCGCTGTGGCGACTTCTCTACTATTTCCGTCCAGAATTCGTTTAGAATTGATGCAGTTCGGTCGAGTGCTCAATTGAAAATATAATGATAGACTGGGATCTTGTTATAATCGGACTTCTTGCAGAAGAGGAAGAGGATGAAGTGTACAAAAATCGACTCAGATCAGTCATCGATCAGTGGTCGACTGCGGGAGGGCGGGGGGGCGGGGCCGCGCGGCGCCCGCGGCGCCCGCGGCTTGTAGATGCGTTCCGCTGCGCCTCGCGGCGCCTCGCTGCGCAGCGAGGCGTCGTCCTGCTACGATTTTAAAAGATGCGCCTCGCGGCGTTGCGATGCGTCTCGCAACGCCGCGCGGCGCAGCGCGAAATCATTGGCCTCTTTGAGTATCGTCGCGTCGCGTCGCGACGCCTCCTCGCACCTCGCGCACCTCGCGACGCCGCGCTGCGCCGCGCGAGGCGCAGCACCGCTCTTGCACGTCGCTCGTCCGGCGATGCACAGCTACGTC
This sequence comes from Helicoverpa zea x Helicoverpa armigera, assembly GCA_033682625.1. NCBI lineage: Eukaryota > Metazoa > Arthropoda > Insecta > Lepidoptera > Noctuidae > Helicoverpa > Helicoverpa zea x Helicoverpa armigera. The sequence goes on from JAWIIS010000032.1 coordinate 3,754,112, forward strand.
ACGATACGTCGCGCGACGCCGCGAGGCGCAGCGCTGCGTGGTGCAACGTAATCTGAATTCTCACAATGTAATGTGTATCTTTTCGTGTAGTGAATAAAGTGTATTCTGAGTCGCTCTGTGAAAAATGTGCGCGCAGCGTCGCGCCGCGTCGCGTCTCGGTGTGAACTGACCCTTAGGGTCAATTCCCACTGAAAGAGCAGCGGCCGGCAGCGGCCGTAAGAGCACGGAAAATGTAAGAGCGCGGCGCGGTGCGGCGCCGCGCGGCCCGCCGCGCTCGCGCTCAATCCCTTGCAATTTCGGCCGCTGCCGGCCGCTGCCGGCCGCTGCTCCTTCAGTGTGAATTGACCCTTACGTGTCTGAATGATGAAGAAATATAACACTAATGTCAATGTTGCAACCGTTAGTGAATAGCGATACTAGCAGGATGTAGTAAAGTAATATATTCGTACGTAGGTAAAGTTTTCATTTAATTTTAAGAAAGGTAAGAAATACATATCTAGACACACGGCAGTGTGTCCGCCAAGTTCGAGCAAAAAAAGCGACACACCGGCCGTGGGTTATATTACACGAACCATTTCGGGCCAAATTCGACCCCCCTGTAACTCAAAATCTATTTTATTTACGCATATCAAATTTCTAGTATCTGTTGAGACCCCCCCACTTATCTAAAATACAAAATTTCATTAATATACCTATTGTAGGTCTTGAGATATTGACGTCAGAAAATCGCTATTTTTACTATACACTGATTCACTTATTCACTGACTCACTCATCAAAAACCTAGACCACTTCCAATGGTCGTATTGACTTGAAATTTGGCATGGAGGTAGGTCTTTATGTCAAGGTAAAGGGAAAAATCTGAAAATGGCCAAGTGTGAGTCGGTTTCAAAATAATGAAGGTGTTTTATACCCGGTGTAAATTTATACCCCTAAGGAACTAAAACGAACTAAATTTATCTATATTTATATAATATATCTTCGAATGGTACAAAGGTTTGTATTTAGTCAAAGTAAAGTAAAAATCTGAAAACGGCCAAGTGTGAATCACTTTCGAAAATAACGAATGTGTAACTTTGGTCCACGAACATAATATATGATAACATGTCATGTCAGTCAGTTGGTAAATCTAGTCCATTTAGTTAATGTAGTTCATTTCTTTGTAAGAAACATAGTGCATATTAAAAAATCTAAAAAATAGTATAAATGAGACTTTAACTAACTTCATCATAAGAAAAAAATAAAATAAACAACCTTACAAAAATAAATGAAATCCCACCCAAAACAAAAATGTGAAAGACTGCCAAGTTCGATAATATGGGAATGCTTCGCCTATAAAAGAAGTGAGATCTGAATAAGTACCAAGTTCCATACACATAGGTACCTCAGTTAAAAATAGTTACTTTTTAATGATGATTACTTGGCAAGTTTTAATAGAAAATTAAATACTTGATTCATTGCGTTTAGTAGGTTTATAACAAGGTGTATGAAAACTTGCCAAGTAACATCATTAAAAAGTAACTATTTTTAACTGAGGTATGTGTATGGAACTTGGTACTAAACTTATTCAGATCTCACTTCTTTTATAGGCGAAGCATTCCCATATTATCGAACTTGGCAGTCTTTCACATTTTTGTTTTGGGTGGTAATATTAAAGTCGTAGGTATTAGTAAAAAGTCGATATTCTAGAATTCGATTCAATAGTTTTAAATGATTACACAAGTATTTCAGTAATTTCAAATAGATATATCTTTTTAATTAATTTAGGTTCGACGTTTTGGTCTGACTAACTACCTCTTGCTAGTAATTTAATAGACATGATTGTCAACTTACCTGAACCTTCTTAGTCCAGCTGCTGGAGTTGAGCGACTTCTCGATCTCCTCGCGTATGACGGGCAGGTGCTGCTTGATGCCGCTCGCCCGCGCCGGGCTTATGTCCGTCCATATCTCTTCGAACATCTCTACTGTTGATGACTCTGATGGAAAAAAAAAATATAAGTTAGAAAATTAAACTTATGGTGCTAACAAAAATGACAAAAATACATTAATTAAACAGTAAACATAGCTATGTAGCTATGTTTACTGTTTAATTAAATATTACCTTAAGTCCTTTCACTAACCTTCATCCTTAGGCCCATGCATGGCCAAGAACACCATAGGAGCCAGTATGGTTTCATTATCTTTAATATGCTCCATCTTAGCCTTAGATATAGACCTGAGGCACAGCGCGATGGCCGAACGAGAAGTATCATCCTCTTTCGTCTCGTATAACGTTACTAATTTCTTCATTAGCTTCTCTACTGAACTGAACTGAAAATCATGGTATAACAATATATATTATATATAGAACATTGAAACGGAATATGAAAAAATCGGCTGAGAGCGAGGCGGACTTTTAACGGTTTTGCATACTATAGTTATATAGTACTATAGTTACCGGCACGGATATTGAGCTCTCGGCGGAAGAGTGGGGATCGCTTTGCGCACTGTACACATAAGGCAATAAACCAATAAATCGCTTCTGCGCAGGTGAAGGTCATGGCTCAATATCCGTGCCGATAACTATATCTTTGAAATGGACAAAATATCACGATTGTTAATCGTGAATCATCTAAAATATTTCATTAAATCTAACATTGTAGCTATCTCAGTGAGAGAATCAGTGAGAGAATTTTTGAAATCAGACCAGCGGTTCTCTTTATACCTAATATGTAGTATATAAAACTCACCTTAGCAAAAGCAGAAACTTGACCCAAAGCTTCGGCACAATTCTTCCTCACAGTAGAATTTCTGTCGAAAGTCCCATTCAATAGACTGGACATGATCTTGCCGGCCACCGGCTCAAGGTCGGCACGTAAGTAATGTGCCGCTAATACCATGAAGTGACAACAAGAGACTTTGGTGCCAAGCTGAGGGGATTTCATCAGCTCTAAGAGTTGTGGCAGCATTTCCTTCATGACATCTATGTCCACGTATGTCATGCACTGTAGGTGATAATTAAAAATGATGAGAAAAATAAAATAAAAAAGTGATGTGCTAAAGTGCTTTCCGAACGGTGCCATTATCGAATTTCGGTGGATTTCAATAACCTATTTTTCTGTCGATTTGCTTAGGTACTTTGGCAGAATTTGTCTAAGCTTGTATGGGGTCAATGTCTTAATCCTATCCCTAGCAAGCAAATCAACAGATTCATATAAGTATCATTGTAATTAACAGGTTATTTAGGTACAATAAAACAAAATGGACCACTAGAGTTGGCAAAAATTAAGTTGCACCACATGTATCTAATGCGCAATATTTTTTAATCTGAAAAACATCTGGAAGAGCAATGGAGCATTCTTTTACGCTCGAGTCACACCGGAATGGCAGCGATGCGGCGAGCACTTTCAGTGTGAAATAATATTCAACTTTAACTCCATAATTAAAAGACCAGTATTTCTTAAAAAGCTTGAATAGGTTGCGCGGCCTCTGACAGTCAAAAATCGGGCCGAAAAATCAACACAAGACGCGAGGCGCGCGGGTGCCCGCGTTAAGTTTCGTCATATTTTTTTACAAAATACTCAAAGATTTTATATCAAACTTACCTTAACAACAGTATCAGTAGTATAATGATGTTTAGCAGCATTAGCTCTCATGTCGTCTAGCACATCTCGTGTGGCAGTATCAGCTAGCGCGGTGGACAGGTAGGACAGCCGGGCGGACTCGAGCTCGCCCGCGGCGCCCGCCAGCGCGGGGATCAGGCGCGGGAGGAACGGCTTCAGTGTGTCGCCCGCCGCTGTCACTAGCTTCGATACTGTTTGTAAGCTGTAGGAGTGGGACTGGTTTAGTATTGAACACATCTCGTGTGGCAGTATCAGCCAGCGCGGTGGACAGGTAGGACAGCCTGGCGGACTCAAGCTAGAACCTGTATACTATGTACATAACCAAAATACCGACCTTTTACATCAAAATAATCCAAAAAATCAATTATAATACCTGACACTCCTGACTTCCTTCACGAGGTTAGTGATGCCGGTGTCGAGCAACACGGGTAATATTACAGACACCACTTGCTTTCCGTCCTTGCCCGTACTTACATCTGCCGCTCGGATACATAGCTAAAATAATAATAAACATTATAAAAATATCAAGCACTTTACATGAAGCGAAATTAAATTTTCTGACCTTATTTCTGACAATAATAAAGTTATTAAAAAAAATGATTTATGAGATCCAAACGATATGTTCCAATTTGGGCATTTAATGGTTCATGTGATAAAGTCTACCAAAAGACCCAAAACTACTGAATAGGCATCGATATAGGTACATATAAAAAACTCATTATTCATAGATTGTAAATGATACATCTTAAATACCGTGTACCTATTTTGTAAACTTAAAAAGTTATTCTCACCTTAGATAGCACGTTAGCAGTAGAAGCAGCCGCTTGTCTTGTACCTTCGTGCACGTCATCCATTACTCTGAACAGTTGCGACCAAATCGTCGGCAGCTGCTCCAACGAGTCGTGTAAACTTTGTGCGCCTCTGTACCAAACATTAAGTTATTTGTATTAGGTAATAGAATAACTGCTTATTTAGTTAAAAATTGCTTACAGAATTAGTTACTTGTGACATGAGAAGGTAGATAGAAAAGTACGGAAGGAGAAAACATGCTGCGCCGACCCCAAATAAAATTGGGATAGAGGCCGGAGGATGTAATGAATTTCAAAATATTCTGGAGTGAATATGATGTTAAATGAAAACATTCTTGACGCCGATTTAAAATTCAGGTTTTTTTCTCTGATCTTGTGATTTTGTTGCTATTGTTAAACCTAAGAGAACCCTCTTCCAAATGTTGAACAAGATAATAAGAGGTTTTTTTGTTAATATTAAAATTACCTCAATAAGTCGGCGAGTGCGTTACAGCAAGACATCCTGACTCTCCACTGATTTGACGTCAAGTTGGCCACCAAGTCGTCCAGAATCTCTTTGTGGTATTTATGTACCTGAAAAAGAAATATATTATTGTTTTCTGTTGATAGAGAAATTTAAACCAGTTACTGAGAACTGAGAGACCATCCAAATGAAGACTCCAATATCTTGGAAAATAATGTAGTTTACGACATCATATATTTTGTGTAGAGGAACTTGTAATGAACGGCATGGCGTGTCAAAAGGTTGAGGTCTGCGCGGTCGGCCCTTGGATGGATGGGTATGGGGCTATATCGTAACGAGTTCCTCCTAGTTTCGAAAGGCACAACAATTTATTGAGTCCCAGCTGTCATTCGAATATCTTGGGCAGCTATTACGGGAAGTCAGAAGCCAGTAAGTCTAACCAGAGGATATCGGGTTGCCCACGTAACTGGATTGAGGAGGTCAGATAGGTAGTAGCTCCTTGTAAAGCACTGGTACTCAGCTGAATCCGGTTAGACTGGAAGCCGACCCCAACATAGTTGAGAAAAGGCCTGGGAGACGATGATGAACTTACGGTAGCGGTAGTGTTGGGTACGATGGCATGCCAGATGCTCTGCATGGAGTTCTGTATGCGCGGCGTGGGGTCGAAGCGGTAGCGGTACAGCCGCGGGACTATCTTCGGCAAGTGCTCGGATAGTTGGGCACCTGCTTGTAGAGCTATTGAGTGGAAACCGAATGCCGCACCTGGGGGTAAGATAAATATTAGAATTGGTACTGTCTACATTTTCTATAGTTCGAGACACCACGTCACATCGGTCTGTGATTCTGTTATTGCTAAGAGTGAAATTGAAGATTTTGTTTGTTTGAAATTGAATTCCCATATTTATTTTTAACCATTTAAACAAAACATATTTTACATTTACATAGAAAATTTAATAACACAAAAATCACATGAGAAATCCTCATCATCCTCCTTGTCGCTTTCACCTGAGGAGAGTCTGCCCGAAAGGATGGCAACATTAACTATAAGTTATAGTAGTAAGTATAAGTTAGTGTAAATCCCAAAGCCTTTGGGTCACGGGAGTTGTTAAACTGTTGCTTAAATTAACGAAAGATAAATTTCCTAATTCTACATATTGTTTTTGTATCACAATATTTCTAACTAACCTTTTTTAGAGTTCCACATGGAATTGTGATGTGCGAGGTGCATGAACTTATAGAGCAGGTCCGGTTGGTTCAAATCTGATGCCAGGGAACACAACTCCTTGTACGTAGATAAGTTACCGCTGAAAACAATTGAGGATTAAATATGATTTATTTTGTTCTGAGCTCTAGCTCGCTTTCTGTGATGAAGTGTATTATGTAACGGCAAATAATATGTATAGGGAGGTACATATAAGCAAGTATATAGGGGGAGTTCATAGGGGAAATATATTGGTGAGTACACAGGCAAGTTTTAACCCCTTGTGCGCGGATCTACGCGAGACACAATAGATTTTCTATTGTTCTCTAAATTAGCGGCATTCAAGCAGTTAAGGGAGTACATAGGAGTAGGACATACCGTCAGTTGCACAAAGCTCCATTAAAGTTAAATAAAGCTTCTTTAAATCTATTGCTGTCTCTTTCTTTGTCAACAAGATAAAAAATGTCAGCAATAAATTTAATGAAGCTTTAACTTTAATGGAGCTTTGTGCAACTGACGGGTAATGAAGTAGATAGAGGGAGTACATAAGGCAATATATAGGAGGAGTACATAATTACAAAACTATAGGTACCCCTAAAGCACCAACTCACCCAGTAGGCGCCTTCCCCAGCTGTCCTTCCTCAAATATCTTAGTATCTTCAGTGACCTGCGCCACAGACCGCTTGCCGCTAGTCAGCTGCTCTATGATCTGACCCACTAGCGCTTGTTTCTGACTCTCGTCTGAGTTCTGATAGACTAGAGACAGACCCTTGCTGGCTACGTCTTGTACTATGTCTGTGGGGAATAATGTTTGAATTGAATTAAGTTAATTTAGATGTTATTTATTATTTTTATAATTATTGTTTGATGTATATAGGTCAATGGATTTTATAAAGAAAGCGATATGTTTAAATTTACTATAAGTTAATTATCATCATGGTGAAGGGTGTTTCTGACGAGTGTATTTCTTATTTTTGAAGAAATTGAAAATGACTGAAGGCATTTGAAAAAGATTAATGAATATTATGCATTCTTACCGCTATTCTCCGATAAGAAGTCCATAAAGACATCTTGTAATATTTGCAGTTTGCTCTTGATTGGCTCGCGTTCCGGGCAATTCTTCAGCAAGGCCAACAACCAAATACTGGTTGCCTAAAAACATTAAAAACAAATATACCTTCACTAATTTAAAATAGAATATAGTAATATACGTGTTTTAATATAATGTTTTTATATAATGAACGTGTTTTCTGATCGGTGGGACTCCCCTCTGCTGCGTCATTGGGTGAGGATCCACACAAATTATCGTCTTTAGTTGCTATTAATTATGTATTACTAACACTAGTCTTTAAGTTATTTTGTATACTAACACTATGGACACATGTCTGAAATAAATTATTTGAATTTGAATTTGAATATTCCTTTTTTCTTTAAAGAGCAGAAAATGATTATTCTTTATTTTTTTTTTTAAATTGGGTAACTCACTTGTCTGGAGTGTGGATGTGGATGTCTTCCAATCTTGAAGAGCTCATGAAGCAGCCACTCTAGCAGCTGATCATTTTCTTTCAATGCTTCCATATTCTTAATTTTTGCTGTACCCTATACAAAATGAAATATTTATTAATTTCTTGTACTAAAGAATATTATTATGTAGAAAGTAACGAATGAGTACAACGGTATATGTACTGCAAATAAATTCTTACCTCTTTAGGCAATTCAGTCCACAAATCCCTGTTTTCATTGGAATTTACACCTTCCACGCACAACACCAGTGACTCGCCTATTTGCAAATGTATTTCGAACTCTTTGCTCTAAAAAAGAAAAATAAATATTGAACAACGATCATATTTTGAATTCGGAACGTTTCGAATGGAACAAAAAGAAGGAAAGAACTAAATGAGCGTCCATATAGTTCTTTCAATAACAATAAGTATATTTTGACGAAGATATACAATGAAAACAAATTAACTTACATCTTTAGCCATTTGCAGGAATCCCATGACGATCTGTTTCGCAAAAGGCAATCTTTCTCCGCAACACAGTAGGCCAAGCGTAAACAGTGCCCTCTCTTTTAACTTTGACGGCAGTTTTGCGTTGCCAACTATCTTGAACAACCTAAACATTTAAAAAATGGTGAATACAGAGTACATGTATGTATAATGTATATATATATAGGGACAGTATTTAGATTTTACATAATCCTAATAATATGAAGAATACTCTCTATACAAACAACTTTCTGGAAATTTACTAAATTAAATATACTTAATACTAGCGCCCGCCAACGGTGTCACGCGCGTCCAGTAGGAACTACATCGCGCACCCGGATAAATAGTAGCCTCGATAAATAGGCCAACTAACATTGATTCATCTTTTTGATATCATTTTAGGATACACATCTAGCTGTGTCTCGCGATGTCACCCAAGTACCGGGAGAATTTCTACCCCTATTCACATAAAATATGATAGCCTAGGTCATCGTATGTCAAATAGTTTCGGAGTTTTTCGGGTACAAAGCAAAAGAAAACTCTTCAGCTTTATAATATTAAGTAGTTCACTCACCTATCAGCAACAATAAACTTAGTAACATCTCCCTCTTCAACGTTACTATCGCTCTTATTAACATTGAAAGGGTTATCACTCTTCAGTAATTCCTCCTGTTTAGCTGACGTGTTGGGAAGAGGCAAGCCGCTGCAGCGAGCGAGGAGAGAAATGGCTGAACATGATGAGCTTACTAGAAGCGGTTGTGGACTCGATAGGAAGTTTGCTGTGGAGGTAAAGTTCCTGTTACAGATTGACTAGGGAATTCTTTAATTTATATATCCGTAGTCTTGCGATTATATATTGAAAGACATAATTTACTCTTTGTAAGGGACCATTGAACCTGCTTTCTGATTTACGGGTACATTTTGTAACAGCCTAGGTAGTATAGGTTATAGAAATCCATCTATTGCTTTGCCGTGTGGTACTGCCGTTTAATATTCACACTTCGAAGTGTGAAATGAATGTCCTTTTAGAAATAGGGAAGATTTTCTCTTATAGCTGCCAAATATTCAAGATTTGGTTAAACCATTCTGTATACCATATAATACAAAGGGTAGTAAAAAATAAAACTTACCAAAAACAACAGCACCCTCCTGATACGGCTCCCAATTAGCAGGACTGAATCCCTTCCCCCCAAATTTCCCCCTCTTCGCCAACACAACACATCGTTCACACAAGTTCGACACGGCCGACAAATACCCACATTGGGCTTCCAAATTCTTATTACTTTTCCCTTGTATTACAAACTCTTTGATCTCCTTGTCTATGGCAGACTTCTCGCTGGTGTTGACAGTGATGATGGCATAGATAACCGCGGCTATTTCACGTATATCCTCCTTGGTGCTGGTGGTGAATAAATTGCGGAGGAATGGGAGTAGGCTCGTGTATTTTGACGCCATTTTTTCTGGTACGCAGCCGACTATGTCCAGGAAGCATGATAGTGGCATTATTTCTGTGAAGGAAAAATTATGAAGCTTGGTTTAGTGAAAGTAACTGTGTTTAGTTTAACCGGATTTATTAATTAATTGTTATTTTTCCTTTTTTATCGGTATCACATTGAATATCAGTGATAGTAAATGTGTCTAATTTTTAGGGTAACAGGAAGGCAACAGTTCACTTTTACATGTGTTACGGATAGAGCTCTAAGTTTAACCGCCTACAGCTTGGTGTAAACGGCCATATGCAGCTAAACTTAATTGTATCCTCTTATCTTCGGTTAGAATTACATGTTGCCTTCATCGAAGCAGGTCCACCTAAGTGTGCCAACCAATGACACCTTAAACAGTTAATTTACGGCAGCAATAATAATAATTAAATACATACCTGGACTAGCATTCAACAGCGACGTGATCATAGTAAGGTACCGCTCCAACACTTCAGTATTCAGTAGGTTATCGTAGAAGTACTTCGCGAGGAGCGGCGACTTGGCGTTCGGGTGGTTCGAACAATCCTTTAAGTTAGCGTCGCGGTTCAAACACATTCGCATGTAGCGGAGAATCTGTAGATAGAATAAGAATAAATATGTTGTTGCAATATATACTCATTCGCAATTCTTTATTATTATCCTTTCTATATGTTATAGATACAGGTGGTATATTTAATAAGATATAAGCAATATGGACTAGTAAGTACCTACGAATTATTTCGTGTTTTGCCTTCAAATATTGTATGTAGACTTCTTTGTGAATTTAAAGTAAAAACGCAAAAAAATACAATGAGTGACTGCTAAATTGTGTATTCAATCCATTTAAAACCTTCAGTTATTTATAAGATTTGGTACGGTAAGTATAGTGCGAATGTAATTTATAAAACGTGTAAATGGCTGATAATGACAATCTTAAAACTTTCAAAGTAAGTGCCGCAGACATGCAAACCGATACACGCATCTTTCACAAACATATTGTAGAATAATAAACTACTAACCTCTTGATAAGTCAACGGATGAAACTGCAGCACCTGATTGCCGACCACAAACCGATGCTTAGCGTTCGACCCCTTCTTCCTTTTCTGCATTTGATCCCAAACGTAATTCACTACTTCCCTAAACTTTGGCACTTTAAACTCTTCGACTTCCGGTGCTCTGTCCTTGTCTTTCTTAGAAGAATCCTCGTCTATGGTGACTACTGATGCTTCTTTCTTTGAAACGTTGAATACTGCGTCCTCTATTTCGCTGGCTCGTGAAGTGCCGTATAGACATTTTAGTGCCTCCGTTGAGATGTCGTCTTGACTAAAATATGATAAAGTCATAAATAACAATGGCGAGCTCCTATATTTTTCTATGTAAGATAATGTGGAAGAATGAATATTATCAAAAGCGACTTTGTCATCAAAGAAATTGGAAACTGGGAATAATTGTTACGGGCCTTAAAATTATGTGAAGTCACTAGTGCCTGGTTCCTTGAAACGATTCGTTTTGCTTATGGAAGCGAACTTTTAACTTTTATTCTAAAACGAATTGCCAGTAATTATTATTATTTGTAATGTAAGCTAATCTAATATTATGAAGAGTAAAGTAATTTCTTTCTTTCCTGTAGCGTTTCTCTCTCGTGTGTATACAAAAAAATATTAATAAATAAAAATCAAGAATTGCTCACCTGTCTCCACTGGCCAGTAACAGTAGATATCTAGACGGCACGTAGTCCTGCGGGAACACGGCCGCGGAGTAACGCATCGCGATGTACCGGATCATTGGCTCTTCGCTGTGCATGTAGCTGGACAAAGTAACTTTTATGTTAATTTTATTAATTTATTGGTGTGATAGTCTTTACTACGAGAATTGATGTAATATATTGTAGTTCTCGCCAAACTTTTACCGTCATGGAACATAGCTCGAGTCGAGCATGGTAAGACCTTGTGGCGTAATACTTGTGTGAGGAATTTAGCTACTGAAGTTTGCAAGAAAAATACATAATGTTATACAGTGTGGTCAGAAAGTATTATTGAAATAGCAACTCAAATAGTGTGTTTTGGCTAGTTTGACTGAGGTACTTTATTACTAAAGATAAAGACTGCATGAATATAACTCTTTAATTTATAAGACAGTTACTTCAGTTATTATGTTACAATGGTCTATGGTAGAATATAAAACTTACTGGTCCAACAATGCGAACAGCGCCAACGCCTGCGGTTCGTCAAAGGGGCTCGTTTTAGCACTGTCATCCACATCCATCTTGTCGCCTTGAGATGTACTGGCTGACGCAGTGGAGGTTGTCGCTTTAACTGTGAATGTGAAGAAAAATATGCATGAAAACTGTACCTACTTCTTTATAAAGCAGAAAAGTTTGTTTGTATGTATGTTTGTTTGAAAGTGCTAATCTCAGGAACAACTGATCCGATTACAAATATTCTTTCAGTGTTAGATAACCCATTTATCAATGAAACTTTTAGTGAAAACTACCTCTAGCACGTAGCTAAAACTAAACTTATATGTTACTCTGATATACCTAAGCTATACTACTGCGAAGTTTCATCAAAATTCATACGGTAGTTTTTGCTTCAAAGAGGAACAAACATTTGAGATATAAACTTTGGCCTTCATAGTATAGTAAGATAAGATTTCATAATTTCATTAGGTTTACCTTCAGCATTAATCTTGAAGCCAGCCGACATTTCAAGCAGTGCGTCTCTGAGCGCAGTCTTCATTTCAGGCACGGCTTCCGGAATCTTCTTGACCAACTCTTCTAGTAACGCAAACTGATTGTTTATCGTGTCTGGACACTTCATTGCTAGACGACCTGTGGTAAAGAAAAAAAAAATTACTTAAATATTCTTTGCTGTAAGTAAACCAATAATTATAACGACAAAACAATATAGGACAAATTCAATACAAAAAAATACATTTAAATGAGTTTAATAAGCCATAGAAATCATTCGGGTAGTATCCAACTTGTGATGAACTTTGTTTTGTTGGGTTAATTTCACTTACACAATATTTACTATGTACCACTATTGATTTAGGTAATCACGATTCTTTTAAGGCCGTCTTGAGGAATATTTACTTACGCTATTTTACCTATAAGCTATAATGTTAGCTTCAATGTAATTATTTCCATAAATGGTGTATATTAGAGCTCATTCACCTCAGGTAAAAATGTTAAGCAATTTTCAACTCTAAATGTAGGACTTAAGATTAATTATAGCCCAGGTATACAAACCTAAACACATGTAGGCCTTAGGATGTTGTTCAGCGTGCTCGTCTGATCGGATGAGCTTCAGCAATCCTTGCAAGAATACTGTCGCTACCTTCTTTAGCTGAGTTTCGTCGCCACTGAAATGAATATGTCAATTTAAAATATATAGTAGTATGTATTGTTATTCATTTGCCTATCTAGTTTACGACTTTGTTGGGATACCAGAGTTTTCTATCCTACTTCCTCAACCCAGGTGGTCCTATACCCATCAGTAAAGCTGGTTATCAGACTTTCTGGCTTTTAAACCATTTGCGAAAGATATTCAAATAACAGCTGGGTGTGACGCATATGCTTTCCGAGACGTAAATCACAATCACAAGATTTGACACTTGACACTTGACAAAGGAAAAGATTGTTTATTGTATAATTTTGTTATTGACTTACCCATTAATGACGTTTAGAAGAAACACTAAAGCTTGGTTCCTTAACCTTGAATTCGTGTTTGGATCGAACAGGGATGAAAATACAACCTGTAATAAAAAAAATGTTATGTAGTACCTATATTATTTGTACCAATAATATATTCATTGTTTCGTGTGTGTGTGCATTAGTGAATTATGTATCCAATATGCTATGTTTACCTGTACACAATGAGGGAACATAATTGCCGGGCCGGTGGCTTTGTTCAAATACTGTATCAGTTTCAAACGCAGTCTTGTGCAAGCTGGTACCTAAGAAAAAAAATTTAATGTCATGGAAATCTTCATGTTATTGTCAGAAGCTTGGATAAAGTCAGTTTTAATAAGACAATCTTTAATCTCTAATAAACTTAAACTTTGCAGTTTGGATGTGTACTAGATTTTTGGGAAACAAATTTACAGCCAGTCTGTTAACTTCAAACTCTAAGATAAATTGAACTTATTGTACTCAAGATGCAAGTTAATAATAATAGAAAGAGATAATTAGAATATTAAGGTGATTTTACTTACCTTGCGGTCATCTGGGGGCACCTTCATGCCTCCCCAGGTGCCCAAATATAAGGAGTATAATGGAGCTACCACTGACGGCAGAGACCAGTCTACAGAACTGTAATAAAATTAAAATACTATTATATCGTCGGCTTAAAAGTGGCAAAATTTTATGAAGCCATTTAAGGGGAAAATGGAGTGATTATCCTGATACATTTTTAAGGTCAACCCAAAATGCAACCTTGCGGTACACCCATAAATTTAATAAACCATTTCATTAATTGAAGCTGTTCAAAAAATTTAAATACCAATTCACCCATTTGAAGCCATTAATAAAACAATCAAAATAAAATGAAATTATTTTTTTACCTGTTAACCCTAATAAGCGGACTATTCGCGCAATTGGCAACACTGAACCGCGAGTCCGCCGCAGCAACGATCAACGTCAACAGTGTATCATTCATGTTGAATATATCCTTGGCTATAAAATTCACTATGGACAACTTCATCTGAAAATAGAGAGATGAAAATATTTTTATAATCTCTCACGGATACAAAGAAAAATTACTTAGGGTACGTCTACACGGTGCATGTAGCTGGAACAAGTTAACATACGCAAATGACGCGAGTTGCTGGAACCGCACATGTAATGTCACCTGCACATGTGCCTTAACAAGCGCAAGTAACTTGCACCGTGTAGATGCACCCTTATATTTAAGCACACAAATAAACATTGACTTCATTACAAATAATAATGCCCTTTTTGGTCATTCAAGTTTGAGTTTTGCTTGTTTGCGTAATTTCAGTTAAGTATTTCTTTGTTTATTTTACCTCTTCCAACTGGTTAGGATTTAACTGATTCTTGTCGACGATGCGTTTGTACGTCTTCATACTCATACCGGGCGGGATTTGGAACTCACTCTCTCCAGGATTTGGTAGTGCCCTAAAATTCATAAAACAATGGAAACAAACTTCTTCCACTTCTTCCATGGTCTTAAACAGTACTGACTTTAGTTCCAGTTTTAGACCACTTACTTTGTTCAGGAGGATGGTTTAAGCCTAGTTCTAAAGCTGATACTTTTTTAAGACCATGTTTTATTATAAAGTTGAAGTTGCTATTTTGGCATTTAAATTTTGGATAGATAAATCAACTATTGTAAATAAAGAATGCTGCAATAAATAGGTGGACAATTAGCAGTATGTAGAAGCCACCAGTTGCTTTGAATGCCAAGTGTACTACAACAATCGTTTTTTTGTTCATTACTAAAGCTGTAAGACTATCTTTACAAGATATGAGTTTGAATAAATATAACTTTAACTTCTCAACACGTTTAGCTACCATTTTTCAAAACAAAATATTTTACTAACACAGAGTACCAAAATTACCTGTATGGTAGAAGTAGCACATCAGTGGCAAACTTGAGTATCAAGTTGGCAACTTTAGGCTTCTCTTTCAAGTTCAGATCATTTTCCTTGATGTTGCCCAGCAATGGCATGACTAGCATTAATATACTGTAACAAAGAACATAGACAAAATAAGGGCACGCGGGAAGATGATAAATAATACTTGTACTAATCCCTTTTCTACCACATAGTGAAAAAATTAAAGGTCTTTATCTTCCAACTTCTTCTATGTGAAATTATTTCCAGCCTTTTTTTGTAAATTCAAGTGTGTGTTTTTTTATTGTTATGCTTTCACACAAAAACTTCTTAAATGAATAAGATAAAATTTGGCATATAGGAACCACATTTCTAATTTTATCTTAATCAGTTTTTTTTCTTTTCACCTCCAGTTTAGATGTAACTGGAGAATAAGATAGAACTTAGTCACCAAACATGCTTGGTTTATCCCGGTATATTATGCTGGTAAACTAATGTATTTGTTATTGAAAATAGTCTCACCCATCTTGATGTCCCTGTGGTTTATTCTCAATGGCTTGCAACAGAGATGGAGCCAAGCTGAGCTGCTGATCATGAGGCAGCCTTGGGAAACCCATAGTTATGTAAATGATTGTGAAGTTCTGGAACAATAAAACATACAAACATGTGAGGACTAATTATGTTTTACATTATCATCCATTGTGTAGTCGTGGTGGCCTAGTGGGCAAAGAACCAACCTCTCGAGTATGAGGGCGCGGGTTCGATTCCAGGTCAGGCAAGTACCAATGCAACTTTTCTAAGTTTGTATGTACTTTCTAAGTATATCTTAGACGCCAATGACTGTGTTTCGGATGGCACGTTAAACTGTAGGTCCCGGCTGTCATTGAACATCCTTGGCAGTCGTTACGGGTAGTCAGAAGCCAGTAAGTCTGACACCAGTCTAACCAAGGGGTATTGGGTTGCCCGGGTAACTGGGTTGAGGGGGTCAGATCTCTCCTTGTAAAGCACTAGTACTCAGCTACATCCGGTTAGACTGGAAGCTGACCCCAACGTAGTTTGGGAAAAAGGCTCGGAGGATGATGATTATCATCCATTGTGGTTGTATTGTAGTGTATTTTACATTAGGTATATCTCTACTTGTATACCCATGTTAACAAGAGAATCCTTATACATATGCTATATAAATCTTAATGCCAGGATCATACATAAAATACCTACTTCTGAGTGAAGTGTGAAGTGTGTTTTTGCTCAAGATGACAATGCAAAAATACATACATTCTAATTTCATGAAACAAAACACCTTTAAAAGTCATTGACATCAAGCCAATTATTTCAAAGATCCTGATTACAATAAAAACATTGGAAGTACTTACGACAATGAAGCTGTTAGAAGTGGGCTCCATATACAGCTGTAAGAGTGTCTGCACCGGCAGCTGGACATCAGCCCGGCACTTCACTCTCTTGTTCACGTGCACTAGCAGCTCCATCACTTTGGTACGCACCTACATACATACAGCCATATAAACAAATAGTTTAACTTAAGGGATGGTTGGCATAGTAACACAAAGAAAACTGATTACTTTGTTGATAATTAAAAGTTAGGAATATGTCGAACACGTCTGTTTATGAGATATTTTGTATAAATTAACGACGCAAGCTTCACAGGTGTATGTAAATAAATGCAAACCCTGACCTGTTCATATGGTGACGAAAGCTTCAGTATGACAGGAGGAAGAAATCTGTTCAAGCAACTCTCGAGCTGATCATCACTGTCCGCGTTGCCTAGACGCAGAAACACTCGATCCAGAAGCACTGGAAACAAACAAACGAGCCTAAGATATGCGCTAAAGAACAGCCGGTCGACATGGTGTAGGTTATCGCACATTTAAAGGGTTTTCTTGGGATGAGCGATATATAACTACTTACACAAATCATTGGAACAATCGTTCCCACTCTCTGTTACTTCCATTTCAGACATTTTCGATGTTTTAATTCACAATAACTCCGCAAAGTTTGTGTTGAAGATGACAAACAAAAATATTTGACAGCTGCTTGCTGTTTGACGTTTTATCTCTGAGCGCGTTTCGTTTCATGCGTTATTCGATTACGCCTTGTAGGCGAAATTCATGAAAGCTAGCGGCCGTTCGTTCAATATCGCTAGGTTTTCTAGGAAAACGGTCGATATTGATAAACAGATAGGTTACTAAAAAGGGGCAATCAAAGCCCGGCGCAGCTTAGAACATTGAAAGGCTTTAGGACCCCATCCAATTAAATGACGCGTTTTATGAACGTCGGCGTGACTGCGCACAGCGCCTAACGTTGCGTACAACCATGACAACCGTGAACGTTCGCTGGTTCGCTGAACGCAATGTTGTTGGCGTCAACACTCGTAAAAGGTCAGAGAGAGATAGCGGCCTTAGGCGAAACAGGGCAACAGCCTGTACTGAAGACTACTTGCACTTTACTTTCCAAAAATATATTTTCGAAAGTAAATCCTGATTTAAAATTATATTTTCCTTCCGCATATTTGATCAAGAGTTTGATTCAAATGTAGTACTAATTAAATCTGTTTCAGATCGTCTTTGCTGATTTAAGCCCAGTGTAGAGTGTAGCCACAGTGAGCCGCATTAATTTCGGGACTAGATTATATTCTACAAAAAATCATTGTTGTAAAAAAATATATTAATAAAACAGAGTATTTCAATTAGTGATCAGTAGGTATATTTATTTAAAGATTGAGCTAAATACATAACATAGATTACCAATTACAAGGCAAAGAATAATCAAATTAATGTAGGTAGGAATAATAAAATTAAACTGCAATTAATAATTCTGAGCACACACCGGATTAGCCAAGTCAGTAAACATTATTTTTCACCCTTATAAATATACGCTAGCTTATTTTGATGGCAGTGTGTACGCAGCATTAGACAAGGGTATTTTACAAAAACAATGATACACTATTTGTAAACATAACACAGCATTCAATCACTAATTCAATATAAAAAAACTTATAAAAACTAAAATATTTAATTAATACTTAAATTTTGAATTCCATAACATTGAATCAACTTAAAAACTTTTAGTAAATATCATTTCTATTTCATTTCTATTCGGAATGTCTTCAATCCAATGTTACTCATACTAGAAACTCACATACTTCACACCTAAAAATATTTCAACACTCATTATTATCAAATATGATTTGTATATTATTGTACAATAATCATTGGTCTTATAGTTGCCAGAAAAATACTTTTTTAAAATGCCAACATAATTTATGGCTGGCCACACAGTTTGGCTATGTGGTGTTATTATTGTTAGACTATGGTTCATATTGGCAGAGTAGTTTGTCGTGGGTTCGCTCAGAGATCCAGGGCGGCTCCTCAACGCCGCGCGTATTTTACTTCGAGTGCGGCGACCCTGACAATTTGTGTACTGGTCTGCGGAGGCACTAAGTGGACGGACAAATTCATAGCACAAACATGAACTTCATAAGAGCCTTATCAGGCTATTGTCAACAGATTCTCAAATATCTATACCCTGTTCAAATCCATTGCAGAGTGAATGAAGTAACCAAAGTATCAAGAAGTTTTCATTCAATCATTCTGGAAAATTCTATAAGACACTATAGTCAGTACCTCCGCATACAAGTCACAGTCTAATTTGAGAGCATATAATATGTCACTTGAACACCATAATGTTGGGGTCCTCTGCTACTCTATGCCGTGCGCGAAGATCATGACGAGACCTGGCTCCACCATCATGTGTTCGTCCACATGTGTATTATCACAATGCAGTACTAAAACTGCTTGTTTTCCTGGGACTCTTTTGCACACATATTTTTCGTATAACCTGCAAAGAATAAATAAGTATTTAAAAAAAATATATGAAATATTTTTTCATTTAGGTTTTAGGTAGGCTCTGGTGAATGTTTATATGCATAAGTGCAAAGTTCTTACAAAAGGTCGTAGCCATTTGACGCCCTACTTTGGCAAACATGATTCATGCAAGTGCTCATGACTAAATTTCTTTTTGTGAAATTCTCGTTCTTTACGATGTGCGCGAATTTCTTTTGCAACTGAATTTACATACAAAGAATATCTTGTTATATACTTGCCTTCTATTATTTTGTCTGGTTTCGAGTGAGGACAGGCCGGGCGGCCACCGCCGTTCGTGACAGTTTTCCATGAGGTCGTCTATGATATGAGGTGGGCAGCCAGATTCTGATAAACTTCGCTTGATCATCATCTGAAAACAAAACATAACCTTTGTAATTCAATTTTCACATGAGAGTTTACACAAAGTGAGCAGCCTATAAACTGTAGGTATATAAAACACGTTCATACTGAACAAGCTGATTCGCACGGTATCTGCTTCGCGAGGTTTTGGCTTGTGTGAACACGCCTTTATAAATAAGGGGAAGACTTCATATATTGCAGAAAGCAACCATGAGAATACCCTTTTTACTAACTATAAAAAAAGTTCATCAGTCATTAAATCAAAAAATAATTATAGTATGTATGCCACACCTGTAGTACATCATCAGGGGTGGAGATCATGCCGCCCCAGCGTGTGACGCGGGCGCGGGCGAGGGAGTTGGCCCAGCGCACCACTTCCTCTCGCTCCATCTGATCTGCCAGCGCACGCATCGAAGGGTTCGAGAGGCGCATCGCCCGCATAAATTCCTGAAACAAACATTTCTTGAAAAACTAATGTTTCATTTGCTGAATTCTTCTCTCTGTTTTTATAAAATGATACAATGAACAAATAGTAGATTTTCTATGTAAACATATAAATAACAATACAGTAAATATGCATTGTTAGATGCTTGAGTGACATGATCAAATGGCTTGAATAATATATCACAATATGACATACTGGTTAATAAGAATGCCTTATTATTCTATGTGACATGAACTTTGTTGTTGTGTATAGTAATTTAATAAACAGTTTGTTGATTGAACATACAAATCTCAAGAACTAATAGTCCATTGATCCTGCAGTGAAAATATGTATTGAAATTTATATTGTACCATTCTTGTAAAATGAATAAGAAAATTACTACATTACCTTCAACAATGCCAATTCTCGTTTATGTTCGTTTATAACAAGTCTTTGTTCTGCCAATTCCTGCTCGTAGTCATTTAACTTTCCTTGATGTGTAGCGATGAGCGCCCGCAGTTCACGGACGCAATTGTGTTCGGCCAATTCATCTTTAGGTATCACAAGTCCGCAGCCTGCTTCACATGGCATTGGCCTTTTGGGATTATATTCACCTAAAAGTTAAAAGAGTAAATAAAGCAATTTATTTGAGAAAAAGATGAAGCTATGTATTGTTTTTGTACACAACATTACCTTGTATTATCAGTAAAACACTCTAACTAATGGGTCTTGTTAATGATAAGATCTGTGATTAAGTAATTGAATTATCTCTAGGAATTAAAATCCTTACTGTGTGAATTCAACTGTTTTCCACACTTTTATGCCATGTCATATAACTATAATATGGGCAGGAAAACCAGATCAATTGCAACCAGGTAAAAGTGATAATTCATTAATTTAAATTTACTGCATCAACAACATTAAACAACAATACATGATTATTTAAGGGATGATAAACATACATTCAACTAAATGGGAAGCCAGTGAGTCCAGTTTGAGTACAGCGTTGCACCCATGCGGTGCGTTGTCACAGCTTGTGCACAACCTGAAAAGTAAACATACCATTCTTATTGAAACATCTTTCCCTCAATATAATAACAGTCTCTGTGACTCAACCATGTACATACAGCATAAAGTTACATTATATTGATACACTCAACAATAATGTTTTGATTCACAAACATTTGCAGTCATTACAGAAACTGTGATACAATCGATTTCACGGAATCCATAATCTGGTAATTACAACACAATTATATCCAAACAACGAGATATTTATTATATAAGCCCTTGCAAAACAATCACAATGTGTGACCTACAAACCGACAAGAGCCCATGACATTCTTGTGAAATATTCACCTTGATAACAAGTTGCGCAGTATTCGGGGCACAGGTCGCAGCTGGCTCGCGGTGACGGCCTGGCGGTCCACTGGGCAGGTGGGCTGGCGACTTATCCACTCAGTTATACAAGCACGACAAAACGCGTGCTCGCAAGCAGGGGCCTAGGCACACAATATACTCATATAACAACAACATAAACACTCCCTACTTAAAAATAACAATCAAATAAACACAAACCTGAAGCGGATCCTCTAAAACCCCTGAACAAATAGGACAGATGAGCTCTTCATCAACGTCACCTTGAAATCTTTTGATTTCAAATCCCATGTTTGTTATTTTCACACAGGATTGACAAACATCAGTCCGGTGTGTATCTGCGTGGAATTTTGACTTGTTGACTATTTATGAAATTACAATTGAAGGAAATGCCAATAACAAAATAAATTCAGCACAGTTTGCTTTGCTTTCCTTACAAAATGAAGTAACAACGTAACCACAGACTGCCTAGACTTCTCAGTTATAGAAAACTGACAATGTCACTGAATATGTGTGCTGTCAAGTTTTTAGTCGAGTCAAAGTATCTGCATTTGCTATAAACTGCAGTAGTCGATAAAATTGTCAGTCAAGGACACCAGGTCACCTCTAAAAAAATATGGATTTGTCTCTGGTCTACTAAATTAATGTTGCTACAACTTTTTTAAAAAATACCATTGGTATTTAAAAAAATGTTTCTTGATTCAATAATGTAGTTGTTTTATCTTCATGATTTATAAATTCATATAAATATATAGTTAATACACACTAACAGCATCTTAAGTTGGTTTATTTAAAATGTCATGCCAAACTCAATGAAACTTTCTTGGTTTTAAAAATACATTGATAATGGGTAAAGATAATTTGCTGACAACATTGCAATCTTCCTGCCATTTGCCAACAAATCTGCCTACATTTTTTTTCTGCCATTATGTGCCATTGTAAAATGGATCTGGGCAAAGGGTGCTGATAAAACACAGTTTTATTCTTAATTTATATAGAACAATCACAAAATTAGATTCCAAAATGAGCGTCTTTAAATCAGCCATGGGCTATTTTAGCTCAGGAGGCGCTAACGGTGGCAGTGATAATGATTTTGTTGGTCAGTTTGTTGAAATAGGAAATATGAAATTGAGAGTTAAAAAGGTGATCGCAGAAGGTAAGTCAATATCTTATAATCGTAATTTTATGCTCTGCGCAGTGTAGCATGAAGGAACAATATTGGTGTTGTCGTATTTCGCGTAGGTTGTTGGGGTACGGATGTACTAACGTCACAGAAATTGGGGGCGTTAAGGGTACATTGTCCGACTGTTTGGGGTCGATTTGATGACCATATCCGTTGTTTCATTTGTGCTAATTTCAACGCAGCAAAGAAGCCTAATGTTTGAATAAAATTTAAGATTAACAGTGGTTGTTTTGCCAAAAAAATATTTAGGGCATGAAACCCATTGTGCCCATTACATTCTGGGAATAAATTGAGATTCATTAAAATAAAAGATCGCATGTTGTAAGGCCATATACATACACACGTATTATTCATAGTCATACCAACTGAATGAAAACAGTCCCAGTATCTTAACATAAATGAATCAAATACCTGTAATCCATATCTTATAATCTTGATCAGTTTTTTAAGTAAGTGTATGAATTCAAACATTTTAGTAAAGCTAAAGCTATATTGATTTGTTTTTCAAGCCAAGCTTCTTATAGTAAGCTAACAGGAAAACTGCATCATTATTAGAAAATCTGATAAGCCATATGCTGTCAAATTCATAAGTAATTAGAGTTGAGGGTTTCAATGCAACCCTTGCTATTTGTAATCTGTAAGAATTTCATATCTTATGGCCCTCTCTTGTTTTCTTACATCATCACCAGCCTTATTGTCTCAGCCGGTCAATTCTTACAGTATTGAACTCTAAAATCTACCACAAACTGTTTACATTTTATGTGTTTACTGTTTTTCCATATTAATTAACATAATTGGTATTGTATGATGATAATTGACTATAAATCATTGATATAAATAAGTTGCACTAGCTGTTTCTGCATTGAGTATCCCTACTTGAACTTAAATAATGTGGCTTTTCATTAGAAATAGGTACAAGTTAAGGATGTTACACTCTAAAACCTTTCAAACACACTTTGCTTAACACAAGTTGTTCTAAGGAGTTGATTTTTGTCGTTGTTTTTTTTAAGAATTCCATGAACCATGCTCAAACTACTACTAGGAAAATAAACAGGAAATATTCTTAAATAACTTGCATCTGATTTTTAACATGTAACAGTTAACAGGAAAATGCAATATTCTAGATTAGTGAACCAAAAATTCCTACTTAATCATTTCTATTGCAGGTGGTTTTGCTTTTGTATTTGTTGCTCAAGATGTATCTACTGGCACAGAATATGCCTTGAAAAGGCTCATGGCGGCCGATGAACAGGCTAACAAAAACATTATTCAAGAAATTAGCATATTAAAAAAGTTATCGGGTCATCCTAATGTAATCAAGTATATAGCAGCATCTTTTATTGATAAGTCGAAGACTTCACACGGGATGGGAGAGTATTTATTGTTGACGGACCTGTGCAGTGGAGGAAGCTTGATGGAGGCTCTCCAGAACAGGGGGCAGGCTTTCCCCCTTCCAACTATACTTAGGGTGTTCTACCAGACCTGCCGGGCGGTGCAACACATGCACGCCCAGGTCCCCCCTATCGCACATCGTGATCTCAAACTAGAAAATTTCTTAATATCCAATGAAGGTACAAAATATGTGTTGATTAAAAAAACTTGCATGCTGCTTATGGAACAAGATTTTGACCACTGTCAAATTTTAAACAAGTGCACATTTTGATTTGTTACTTTTTTCAGGTACCATAAAATTATGTGATTTTGGCTCAGCCACAACAGATATCTATACTCCAAATCCTTCTTGGAGTGCAAATCAAAGGAATATGTTAGAAGAAACGGTAAGTTCTACAATCCATTTACTTAGTTATCATTCTTATTAGAAACTAACCTATTTTCTCTGAATAGAGATTATATAATCACCTCTTCTCTTCATTTCCAGTTGGCCCAATTCACCACTCCTATGTACAGAGCACCAGAAATGTTAGATACTTGGGACAATCGCAAAATTGATCACAGTGTAGACGTTTGGGCCCTAGGATGCATTCTCTATACACTGTGCTATATGCAACATCCATTTGAGGATTCTGCTAAACTTGCAATTCTAAATGGAAACTATAATCTTAACCCCAATGATCAACGCTATAAATGTTTTCATGAAGTTATAAGTGAGTATAAACACATTCTTTCCATTTTATCATTATATTTTTTTTCTGTTTCATTAAATGTTTTGACTTTGCCTTAAATGGGAAATGTGAGTGTGATGTGTTTGTTCCCAGGTGGTTGCCTAACAGTGAACCCCGAGGAGCGCTTGACAATAAGTAGTGTGCTGGAGCGATTGGCGGCGATAGCGGAGTCCAATAATGTCAATCTCAAGCAACCACTCAAATTTGAGCGTAAAAAAGTTGAACAATCTGTGGCCACTAGCTCGCCAGGTAATAAGAAGTCAAGTAAATATTACACTACCATATCCTAAGAGAAATGTCGCGGCGCGGCACCTTCAACATTTTGTGATAAAGTCGAGACAGATCGCCTAAACGTTTCCGTTGAGTTTCGCGCGCGTATCACTTCCATTCCCTACGGACCATCGTTCTGTTCTGTTGCATTAAATACTCGAGCTAAAAATGGTCAAGTATTTTTTGACTTTTTACACTCAAATTTTTATTTTTTTCCATATATTTATTTTGAGTTCCTTAGAAAGGTTATTATAACGAAATGTGAGACTTATTTACATTCCAATGTTGATTATCACCAAAAATTGAACATCACCAAAGGTAAGGCAATGTTGAATAAATTGTTCTCTGAATGAAAGAAGGTAGTATAGCATTTATTTGACTTGAATCAAAATTGATTATTTATGTTGCTTCAATGCTAAATGCGTTAACATGACGTTGGTAAAGTTATTATAATATTGATGAGCATTTCTTTTGTTTTGGAAGAGGCTCAAACTGCATTTATACAGTGCAATATTAGCCATGTTGTTTCATGAACAGTGAATAAGCTTTAATTTGATATTTAAGTCTGATTATGAATGAAGACTTGAAAGACAGTGATAGAGTAACACAATGGTCAGTGAAATTTATTAACCAGACAAAATTAATTCACCTTTCGTATTTCTTCTACTTTCTTGAATAATCTTATTACCAAAAAAAAGTCAGTGTGCATTTATGAAATGCATACCTTTTGTAGCTAGATAGGATACTTGTCGCTAGATAGAATCTTTACTATATTTTAGGTGTAATTATTAAACTGTCTATACATTCCTGTAACTTTATTGGGCTATATATACAATTTCACACCAATGTCTAAACCCCTTTCTATATTAGGTATATTATTATTTTTCTATATAGTGTAATATTGAATATGAACAAATATCCAGTAGTATATAGAGGTACTAAAGCTGGATACCGGCTAGTATATGATATGGTATATATGGCTTACATAACACGTTGAGAGTATATATGTGAACTAACCCTGGTGGCGCGGCGCAGTCTGCATCTAACGGTTTGGTGGCTTGGTGGTCTCGGCACCGCGCACTTGTCACGTAGATATATACTTTGGCTCTTATATTTTAAGTTATTTGTGTGTATATAACTAGTCTATTATTTAGATCGGTGTATTCTATTACACTGCTTGTTATCACATCTTATTATTATATTTGTGTTGATGCAATCAAACACTATGATTAAAATCATGGAACAGTCCAAACTTTCCAGACAATATAAGGAAATGATATGTTTAACTGAGGTACAAGTATTGAATTAGAGTAGATTTATATGATATTATAGAAATACACGATGTTTAACGTTCATACTTTTGTCATTAGTTGATATCACGAAAGTTGGTGTTTTTATAAACACTGTCTTACATTTAAGTCATTGAATCATTATTTCTGTTGTGCATATTATTATTTAGTCATGTGGGAGCTTAATATAGATAAATAAATGAGTATATTCTTCACAGCCGTCGTTTGATTTTATTTCTAACGCAATTTGAGTGGCACAGATATCGAAAGTGAGTTGTTGGGCGCTCCGCGTGGACCGAATATGTGGGTATAATGTGTTTGTAACATGACATGTGCTGTGTTACTGATCAGATACGTTCACGTCGCTTCACTAACATGCTGGTACGCACGGTAGACTGGTTGCACTTGTAGGCACGTCTTAATACTAACCAATTCTTTGTACATTACTAAGAATCATTTAATTCATCTTCGTCCTATTGTGTCACTAACACTGTGTTTTTGGTAGTTTGGTAGAATAAAGGCGTTAAGCTAGCAGAACAGGATATAAACCATAAAAATAATTATTCTAGTTGAACAAACTATGATAGAACGTTGAGTAGGTATTGTGTAAAACGATTGCACTGAGCACGTGATATGTTGCGTTTTAAATGCACTTGCAATGCATCGTGACATAAATCAGTTCTCATCTAAGCCTTAGCTTCGCGGTAGAATGTACAACCGGCTTATCTGTTTTAAATATAGATGACTTCTCAAATATCAATGTTTGCTATTCGCGTTTAACTGTCACACTTATCCAAATAGTTCTAAAATTTCGAACGTAAAATTAATAATTAATTACCTAACATAAGTACAAATATGACACTTAAACAAGAACGTCATATTTAAAATGCTCCCAATTTTTCTAACTACCAATAAAACTCGGAGAATTATCACTTTTATTTTGTATCGACATTAAATGACATAGGTATGTACCGCGATAACTACGCATTGGCCATGTGTTATGATTTCTACTACATATATATAAATACAGGGTTATTTGTAATTCGATTGGGTATCTTCTATCAGCTCGTTCCGTTATACGATGAATTACTAGTAATCATGTATAGAGAGGTTGTATATGTTTTGATGCGTAGGAGTTTTAACGTGGCGTAGAATAGTGGGATTTTCTCGACTCGGTCATAACGTGGCGGTGATTCGCAGAGTACTGGGAAATAAACTAATAACATCTACTTATATGGCTTCATATTAGTACTAATACTTCTTGGCTGGTTTCTCCGATTGTATTTCCTTGTTATTGGGTTGTTATCGGATGTTTGCTAGTTTAAAATATTGTAGTTAAAATTCATTCAGTCACAATGTAGGTACACTAAATATTTCTACCTCTTTCGGTTTTACCTATCTATAAAATGCAATGTACAAATTAAATACAGGGACATATAGAACTGTATAAAATGTACAATATTTCTAATGAATGGTGTACTAATAATTCCTATAAAAGTATATATTATATCGAGCACTTTTCCGGGCATTCATGTTATTTTAAATTATTATTATTATTTTCTGCTAATTATTTTTATATCACCTACCTACTACTATATCTCACTATACTTTACTACTATTTCTCAATTATTTAAAAGTACTTATCTATAATGTTTATCTTATCTTTAAAGATTTCTCGATAATTATGATATACAAACTATTGAGTAGGCTCAAGATGAGATATAATATCTAACTAATAACGCCGAGGCATGAATAAGAAATACTTCAACTGTTTTAAAACATTTATGAATGGTATCTGCCATGCATGTTAGCCTGTTAAACAAGGAATCAGTGCTTATATTTTATTTCTTTTGAATGGTCATAACACATTGCATGTACTTGTTTGTAGCGTCAGAAGTTCCTCGCCTCTTATTTTAATCGAATATAATTGGATCATTTTAATTTTATGCAGTGTTCGCGCCGCGGTGCTAGTCTCTACGCTTCAATTGAATCATTCATATATCTATGTTTAAATAGTTATAACAGATAAAGCTAGAGTACTGAACAAGCAGTCGATTGCAGTGAAGTATTTACAATCAATCCATTAACAGATAATCTACTACATTGATTGTATTATTTATTTTTATTAGTCTAAGATTTATTTACACTCGTTTGTTGGTAGTCGGTGTGTAGAGGCGTGGTACTTCTGACTCGTAGTATAATGTGTATGCAATACATATCACGTTTTCTTTTTCATTTTAGGTGTTTTCAACTTTTTCGGATGCCCAATAGTTTTCTCGTTTAAATGACCCGCTGCGCTAGCATGAACCCTTGCATCGGACACCCATCACACATTGACGCTTGCTAGAACCATTGGATATGCTCGCAATGATGAGTATTCATTGTTTTTATTTATTAATGTTTAACTATATTTAATAATGTTGTTATTGCCTTTAGGATATTTTTGAAATTTTCTTTATAAGCCACTCTCTGGTTGTTTTTGGCAGTTGTACCTTCGGTGGAAGAGTTAGGTTGTATGTAACGAAATCTACTTAGCAATTTAAAATTAAATAACAAGCCTATGACTTTCTACCGATCGTACTAATAATTGTTTTCTAAATTTGATTTTGAGCACATAATCTTGTACTTGAGAAACTGAGCAGTTATTATTTCTATGAGTATTCTCTGTCCGCCAAACGTATTTGTATGGAACCGTTTCTAGTATTCTATACAGTTCTGATGATGACAATAATATTATAATTCCCTATGTATTATAGTATACCCTTGACTATAGATATTGTAGGTCCGTCCTATACTTAGACTTTAGTATATTAGAACTTTCCAATACATATATCCCTTTAAGTTGTAGCCTAAAAGACGGTATATATGTCTTGAAATAATCCTTCCTACTATATTTCCACATTCCATTGAAAGGTACAAAAAGTGAAGACATCGGTCTATAGTATTAATTAGTTACCATAATAAAAATGTTATTTAATTACGAGTTTAAGATTTCTGTTATGTTAGACGCACTATTAATTATAGATTTTAGTATTCAAACTTGGTATCTATTAGAATCTAATTAAGATAAAAGTGGATTCTCCAATGCACTTTTTGATGCACAAAATTTTTAAGCAGATCTGTGTATTTTTAGTCCATGGTAAATTGAAAGGTTGTATGAAAATTATTTTAAAATTAAATCGTAGCAGGCTTCATAGTTACAAAGTATAAAACTACTAACATTTTTTTTCAAAAATCTAAATCAAACTGTGCTGTGAAAAATATGAATATTATTATTCTGTGGGGATCTAAAATACGGAACATAGTCTATCGTGTGCTTCAGAAATAATGGTTGAATGTAGAACACTGGCATTTAATATTGCCATAGTTTAACACTTGAAAGAAAAACTATATTTTAGAAGGTGCTTTTAATTTGTATTCCATACATATTCCATTAATTTAGATAAATAAGCATTTGCCCCAACCTGCATTGAATGCTGAAAATGCAGATAAAATTTCTACCAAGAAGTTGGCATTTCATCACAATGCATAGACCTCACTGGTCGAAAAAAAAAAATGTTTCTTAATACTATTCTATTTTAAATATCCAAGTCTTCTAAAGTTCCAAATTCAAATATACCGTAGAATATAAAATTGTATTGTTACTGGCTCTTGTAAATGCTGGACCATTTGACGCATTTTCTATTTTCCTTTGATCAGTATTAACTATCGGGCGTTACCAACCGACTTGCTGTCAATTACAGATTATATTCAAGTCTCGTTAAGTACTTTCACGTTGAATGTGCTGTATTATGCGCCTGCGCATATAGCCGGTCTAGCGATTTTAGAATTGTTTGGGTGCCGATTTATCCAATCCATTTACTATTGTGTTTCTTTTATTGCAAAATTTTATCAACTTGTACATATATGATCGGGCCTATGAGCTGGTAACGACCCAACTTTATTTACCCTACGTGTTTACTCAAGGACATCGAAAATGCGCCAAAATGGTGCAATCTATACTTGGCCGTTAGGACACTTATTACCAGTAGGTAAGTAAAATTAATTATTTTTTAAATATTTTTATGAATGTGTTCAACAATATTATGTTGTTAAAAGAGTATATATCGTTGTGAAGTTAAAACTTTTTCATTGTATTAGCTGATTTAAAATATTTTTTATTTAACTTTTAAAACACATGTGATTTTTTTGAAACAATAGTGATTTGTTTTATATTCGAATAGTTAATTCAAAGAGATAGTGTTTAGACGAGCAATATTTTTGTTACTACTTAGTCGTTTAAGTGTAAACATGTAAGATATTTAATGTTAGAAATAAATATCTAGTACTCTATTATGTTGTTTTTGTAATGTCTGAACCATGAACCTTGCAAGGTAACACAAAAAATTGTTTAATATGAACTAATATTATCATATAATTTAGACATGACACTTTAATACAGCTAGGTGGATAAAGTGAGTAAGTGATATATGAAATCATTAAATTAGATGGAGAAGACATGAATCTCTTACCTTTTTCTGTAATCTATTAGCCAGTGAAGAGTGCCATTGCTTATAATACAACATTGCACACCTGTACCTACTTGATGATAGTTAAACTCGACTCATAGTGAAACAGAACAGACATAATCAGACACATTTAATGGGTAACAATTTAGAACTTTAGAATTATGAACATGCCATCAATTACAATTCTATATATTTCTTACAACTTACACAAAACGCGCCAAAGTGACATTGTAACTTCTTTATACTCGGCTGTCAAATAACGCTTTTTTTTCTTTTAGCGAGCAAAGAGCCCGTGGCGAACAGCCAGGAGGTGCCGAACTCCCGCCCTCCGGAGCCGGCGCGTCCCCCGCCCCCCGCTCGCCCGCCGGCCGCGCCGCACTACCAACCTCCTTTGCCGCCAACTCCTGCGAACTCTGGCGGACTTTTCTCGTCTATTAAAGGAGGTGCTGGCAGCTTCCTAAAGAATTTGAAGGATACCTCTTCGAAGGTTATGCAAACTGTGCAACAGTGAGTATGGGTCTTCAAAAAGGTCGTATACTTTTTGAAGTCGTAACGGCCTGTAATTTTTTATTCTTCTGAAGTTCGATATTTAAATCTTTTATTTGTGTTTTCAGGTCTATAGCTAGAACAGATTTGGATATTAGCTACATTACTAGTCGTATAATTGTGATGCCTTATCCTTCGGAGGGCTTAGAAAGCGCTTACAAAACTAACCATATTGATGATGTTAGGGTAAGAATTTCATATTATTTACTATGAACACCACTTGCGCACATCAACGCGAAGAGAAGAGCATTTCTGGCTGTCAAAATATTACCGACATTCTCTCATTGAAATAAAGTCCAAAATGAAGTATCAAGCACGTTGTCACTTTCATAGTTTGTGATTCCAGATATTTTGTCGATAATAATTTGACAGTGAAAAATGCTCTTCTATGGCTTTATTTCCCCAAAAAAGTAATGCGTGTTATCTTTATATAATATTGTCTTCCAGGCATACTTAGAAAGTCGTCACCCCGGCGGTAAATACAGTATCTACGTGGCTTGCAAAGGCTGTCGACTTTCCTTCCCTCGTCACGTGCCGGTGACAGACGCTGGTCGGGCTCTGTGGCCGACGCCGGCGCATCGCGCGCCAATGTTGGCGCCAATGTATGCGTTGTTGCAACATATGTACCAATATCTGGGGAAGGATGAGAGACAGGCTGCTGTTATTACTTGTCAGGTATGTTGGTGTCACTTGGTGTTTTAGAGTTCACATAAAATATTGCAATATAGGTACTTGGAAATATCCTCTACGTAAACTTGTCCACCAAAACCGATCCAACTAGGTATTGGTCTTTTTGATCTCCAATTCCACAGTGCAGCTGCTGGGTCCCATTTGAGAGCCTAATTTTTCTTTGTCAAAGTTTATTACCACTTTTTTCAAGCTTTCATAATTATGAGCCTCTATATTACTAATATTGCAGTCCTAATTTGTATGTATAGTCCTGTAGTTGTTTATCTAGTCTTTCTACTCCTTATTCCCTACCACTTTTCCCGTGACAAGGGTCTCTAGGGAATAAGTTCTTGTTGGATCTGGTGTTCCGTCTTGAAAACAAATGCCTGCAGTTTATATAAAAGCTGTTTCTCTTCTAGGATGGCAAGCAAATGTCGTGTATGCTAGTATGCGGGCTACTCCTATACGCGAAACTAGTGACGGTGCCAGAAGACGCGCTGCAAATGTTCGCGGTGAAACGATCGCCGATCAACATACCGCCTAGCCATCTGAGATACTTGTACTATCTCTCTAATATTATTAGGTGAGTGATTTTATTGAAATTTAAGTTTTTGGGATGGTTTTTTATGTTTGTTTTTTCTTTAAGAATTAGCTGGTTTCAGAGGATATTTTTTCCAATATTCCCAAAATATTTTTTAAGACCTGTTTCATTCACTGAGTTCTAGACATTGTCGTTAAGATCCCTTAGTATCCAGAAGAGATATTTTGAATGCAAGAAAAAACCCTTGGAACTTGCTATAAAGTATAATTTTATAAAATACTACACATAATTTAGAGATACTAAAGCTGCGCTTGCGCTATTAAGCTTGCATCCTATTATGTTGTCATATAACTTGCTATATCTAAAAGATATACTTACAACAAGATTCTCTTCTACTACTTAATCAAGACTTCTTGTAAATTCAAAGTCAGCATCACGCCATTTAACCAAAATTTCCTCTTCCAGACCAGAACCAATTCTCCCGCACTTCCGACCAGTGAGTCTAGTATCTCTCACGATACAACCAGTGCCACTGTTCACTAAGGCTCGCGACGGCTGCCGGCCGTACATAGAGATATACAACGAGGATAGAATGCTCCTGTCTACGTTGCAGGACTATGATAGACTGCATCTGTACACCATGGCTGAGGGGAAAGTGAGTATGAATTGTTCAAAAACTTGACTTCCGAGTAGCTTTAGTGAGACTATCGATATTCCGAGTACGTTCTACTGTAGGACTGGCCTTGTAAAAGGGTCCATCCCCTTGCGTATTTTTTACCACATATAAAACAGTCAATTCGTAGATATCCATAAACTGTCTTGATATTGATATTATCTATCTCGTTGTGTTATTAACTAATTCCAAAAAAGCATACCCGATTCTGATATCGGCGGTACAAGCCGCGCAAAACCGCCAAACTTCATTCCGATTGTGGCAATCACATAGCACAAACTGATGCTGACAAGCGGCGCAACCCAACGGCACACCACGCCGGCAATGCCGGCGACTCCTTTGTGCGGCAAAGCCGGCGGCTTTATATGCCACCGGGCAAGCCGACGCCCAAGCCGCCGGCTCTGCTTGTAGGAGCCTTAAGGCCTTTGTCTAAAATACCACATTAATCGGTTCTTACCGTCTATCCTCAGGTAACCCTCCCCCTAGACACGACAGTGGTAGGCGACGTGGCGGTGTGCGTGTACCACGCGCGGCAGCAGCTCGGCCGCGTGCACTCCGTGCCGGTGCTGTCGCTGCACTTCCACACCGGCTTCCTGCCGCCTGAACACCATCACATCAAGTTCAACAGGTGAGTGTCGTAGTGACGCCACAAGCCACTACACACGACAGTGCGTGTACCACGCGCGGCAGCAGCTCGGCCGCGTGCACTCCGTGCCGGTGCTGTCGCTGCACTTCCACACCGGCTTCCTGCCGCCTGAACACCATCACATCAAGTTCAACAGGTGAGTGTCGTAGTGACGCCACAAGCCACTACACACGACAGTGCGTGTACCACGCGCGGCAGCAGCTCGGCCGCGTGCACTCCGTGCCGGTGCTGTCGCTGCACTTCCACACCGGCTTCCTGCCGCCTGAACACCATCACATCAAGTTCAACAGGTGAGTGTCGTAGTGACGCCACAAGCCACTACACACGACAGTGCGTGTACCACGCGCGGCAGCAGCTCGGCCGCGTGCACTCCGTGCCGGTGCTGTCGCTGCACTTCCACACCGGCTTCCTGCCGCCTGAACACCATCACATCAAGTTCAACAGGTGAGTGTCGTAGTGACGCCACAAGCCACTACACACGACAGTGCGTGTACCACGCGCGGCAGCAGCTCGGCCGCGTGCACTCCGTGCCGGTGCTGTCGCTGCACTTCCACACCGGCTTCCTGCCGCCTGAACACCATCACATCAAGTTCAACAGGTGAGTGTCGTAGTGACGCCACAAGCCACTACACACGACAGTGCGTGTACCACGCGCGGCAGCAGCTCGGCCGCGTGCACTCCGTGCCGGTGCTGTCGCTGCACTTCCACACCGGCTTCCTGCCGCCTGAACACCATCACATCAAGTTCAACAGGTGAGTGTCGTAGTGACGCCACAAGCCACTACACACGACAGTGCGTGTACCACGCGCGGCAGCAGCTCGGCCGCGTGCACTCCGTGCCGGTGCTGTCGCTGCACTTCCACACCGGCTTCCTGCCGCCTGAACACCATCACATCAAGTTCAACAGGTGAGTGTCGTAGTGACGCCACAAGCCACTACACACGACAGTGCGTGTACCACGCGCGGCAGCAGCTCGGCCGCGTGCACTCCGTGCCGGTGCTGTCGCTGCACTTCCACACCGGCTTCCTGCCGCCTGAACACCATCACATCAAGTTCAACAGGTGAGTGTCGTAGTGACGCCACAAGCCACTACACACGACAGTGCGTGTACCACGCGCGGCAGCAGCTCGGCCGCGTGCACTCCGTGCCGGTGCTGTCGCTGCACTTCCACACCGGCTTCCTGCCGCCTGAACACCATCACATCAAGTTCAACAGGTGAGTGTCGTAGTGACGCCACAAGCCACTACACACGACAGTGCGTGTACCACGCGCGGCAGCAGCTCGGCCGCGTGCACTCCGTGCCGGTGCTGTCGCTGCACTTCCACACCGGCTTCCTGCCGCCTGAACACCATCACATCAAGTTCAACAGGTGAGTGTCGTAGTGACGCCACAAGCCACTACACACGACAGTGCGTGTACCACGCGCGGCAGCAGCTCGGCCGCGTGCACTCCGTGCCGGTGCTGTCGCTGCACTTCCA
Organism: Helicoverpa zea x Helicoverpa armigera; assembly: GCA_033682625.1. NCBI lineage: Eukaryota > Metazoa > Arthropoda > Insecta > Lepidoptera > Noctuidae > Helicoverpa > Helicoverpa zea x Helicoverpa armigera. The sequence goes on from JAWIIS010000032.1 coordinate 3,789,174, forward strand.
CACCGGCTTCCTGCCGCCTGAACACCATCACATCAAGTTCAACAGGTGAGTGTCGTAGTGACGCCACAAGCCACTACACACGACAGTGGTAGGTGACGTGGCGGTGTGCCTGTACCACGCGCCATCATATTAAGTTTAACAGGTAACAAACAAGATAACTAGCCACAACATTCGTATAATACTCAGAAAAAGAAATAATAAGTCATGGCTAAAGTGTTATAAGAAGGAAAACACTGAGAAAAATCATGGGAATTTTCTAGCAAAATCAAAAAGTATTTACCCTGATTAGGCCTAACAACAGCTTCGTAGTGTTGCATAAAGCAGCTCCCAAAAAGCCAGCCCTTCCTTTCAAATACGTAACCACAGCAAGGGACTGAAATCGGGGAAATGGGAGAGAATGTCTATTTCTGTGAAAAAATAATTATATCTTTTCTATTCCTCGGCAGGTATATTCTATCTTCCTATATAATACCTATTACTTTTGAAGAAGATTTTATTGACATTTCCAATTATAATCTATTCCTAACAGGTCTGAAATCGACGGCATAGACGACTCGTTACCCGTAAACGATCACTTCTCAAACAACACGACTGCTATAATAAGCTTAGTGGTACAAAACGGGGAGCGTCGGAAGCCTCGCTCCGATCTATGGGAGGAAGACCATTCCTTCCCTATCAGGACTCCCGATGTATTGTTCTCCACTAACTTGGAGCGAGATGAGACTATTGATAACTTTGGTAAGTTGGATTTAATTTGAACTTTATCGTTGTGGAAATAGAGTTTAATTTGGCATGTGTTGTGCCAAAGCATCTGTATGTGATTGTACTATGTATGAGTAGATGTAAACTGGATAAATTGGCTCTCAATTAACTCAAAGAGAGATGAGACTATCACTAAGCTTAGTGAACTGTTTAAGTATTTTTTGTGTATTTTGAAATAGTTCATAGTGATTTTGCAATTCAAATGAATTTCTTGGGCAAAAGAAACATTACAGAATTTTTCTTTGCTGTATTAGTGGGTTCTCTTTCGATATATCGATTAATCAATATTTTAGTGCAGTTTATATCTATTAAGCCACGTATTCACTGGGAAACAATGTTTCAGATACACAGTTTCTGAAACATCACGTAGATGTTTACAGCAACAATGTTTCGGAAATTCTGCCGTCCATATCGTCCACAGAAACAAAATTATATGTTTCTGAAACAAAATTATTTGTTTGAGAAACACGTAGATTTTGTTTCTGAAACAGTGTTTATAAACAATTGTTTCTCAGTGAATACATGGCTTTAGGCTATTTCTATGTAGTAATAAGTATAGTAAAATATTATATAATAATGTGTATGTATATGAAATCTGTATGTCTATCTTATCTATTTACGCAGCGAATCTCCGCAAGAATCCTGCCGGAGTACCAAAAACAAGTATGTTGTAGTGTTGTGTCACACAAATATCATTTAGACATAAGCACAACATTATAATAATTAAAAAAAAAAAACTGCGCGCATAAAGGCCGTAAACACTCCATTTTCAAATTTCCAAAAAAAAACAACGAAAAATAAAAACGTGGAATATGTGGTCTCTATACGCGCTTGTTAATATATTTATTCATATAAGAAGCGGGTGATAAAAGCACGAAATTCCTTCATATTTTAGAACTCGGTTTAAAGCTCCGATTTAATAGACCTGTTTTCCATGTGTAAATTTTAATCATATTTAATGATGATTAATCATCATATTTATGTTTGTACATAAAATAATATTTTATGTCCGTACCTCACTTTCATATTTTAGCGTGCACAATGTTATTAATTAATTTGTTTGTATGGTTTATTTTGTACTTTACCATTTTGATAACTGACAGCATGCATTTTCACTCATTCTTATATTTAGCGCAAAACTGATTCCGTTGCGCTAAAACTGCGCAAAAATCCGCCATTACGATTTCATTTCCAATGTCATCTCAGTTCACCTGACAAAGAAATACCAGACATTCATTTTAAACTGGTGACTTTTCGGTAACATTATTAAGTATTTAACAATGTTTCAATTTTAATTTATCACTTGTAGTGACAGCAGATTACCCAGCACGCGAACCAGAGCCACCAACTCGGCCGTCGCGTCCGTCCCGGCCTGCGCCCCCCTCCCCCGTACCTCCTACCCGGCTTCCTCCTCCCACCCAGGCCCAACCTGACCCCACCCCTTCAGAAAACACTGCAGACTTCCTAAACCTCAACTCCAGTGCTCCTCAAGAACCGAAGCCGGAGAAAAAGTTGAAGAGCGATGACTCTTTTGACTTCTTCGGAATGATGGAGAAGCAGACTGATGATGGGTTCGGTGATTTCCTCAGTGTTAATAAGGGGGAGAAAGCTCAGGTGAGTTCATTTGTTTTGTGTGAAGGTTTTATTTCTTTACGAGCAGTATTTCGCTTTGATTTAGGGCAACCTTTATACACCAGGATAAAAAGTCATGTTAAAAAGTAGCCTAACGCGGTCTTTGAGGTCCTATCTTCGCTTACTTATTTGATAGCCAATAAAAGTAAAGGGAAATGATTTTATTACATGGAAACTAAAGAAACAGTTATGCTTGGGGGAAAAGAGTTTTGTATAAATGGTACTTTCCATAGTTTCAAAAACTGCCATCTAAACGAATTATCATTAATATACCTTGAATAAATATGCAATCATTGTTTGTAGGCATTTACATCGGAGTCCATATTCGGCGACCTCCCCGCCCCGCCCACGGAGACGGCCGAGGTGAAAGCTAACGTGAACTCGAGTGACCCGCTCAACTTCGACCCGTTCGGCCTCAACGATCCATTGCCTAAGATAGAACCGCTGCTTACACCACAACTTATACAGGAAGAAGGTTTGTTTTTTTACGTTTTTTACTGTGATGTTCTGTATTATAAGGTTTTTTGACAAAAGATTTTATTTGACAGGAAATACAAAAATTGTTGTAAATACAAAAACAGTACTTGTTTTGTAAATAGAAAAACAAACATAGTTGTTAAAATATAATGTCACATAATAATGGTTAGCCAGGGGCAGATGCAGCTCTCAATAAAGTTTGTGGGCGCAATTCAATTCATTCAATGCGGGCGCATGTACTACTTTTATGTATTTCCTGGACCCCCCTTGTGACAAATACATAAAAGTACCTTGTGTCCTACTCCTATGTACTGCGTCTATGGCATAGACTCTATGTACTCCTTTTTGTACGTCACCACGTATACATAGGGGGAGTGCATAAACTTATAAAGGCCGAGTACATGAAACGGTTGGTACAATTACGCATATACATTTACAGGTCGTTCACAAAGCGTGCCTCTGGACCGTGCTCAGCCCGGCAGCACACAGAAGGCGGACCCATTCGCGTCGCTCGGCACGCTAGCTGGCGCGGTGCCCACACCAGCCGCGACGCTGAGCGCGGCGGGCAGCGCCGCGGGGACTCCGCGCGCGTCGCCCGCTCATACGCCGGCACACATGCCGCATACGCCGCAACATCAGCCCGATTACAAGTGAGCTTTGTTGCCGTACTACTTCGTGACTCCCCATTCCCCTCCCCCTCACTGATACCTGTGTGAATATGCATACATACGCGCAGGACAGGGTAATTTACCAAGACTAACAGTGGTGAGTTATTCCCAAGCGACTCCACATTTGCATAGCTATTGACGGAAAAAGTCTGCCAACCCGCGTTAACCAAAGGTACAAGTAAATGCAAAAAGACTTTATATCCTCTTTTAGGAAACCAGATCACTGAAAAGAGTGAAGAATAAAGACAGCAAAAAAGGATCGCTAGCCTTAAAGTTCCTCTAAAGGCAACTTACTGTAACTTTAACTCATTTCATTTTGACATCTGTTTAAATGTGAAATTATGTTACAGCCGGGCTCATTTCGAACCAGCAAAAACTCCAGCTGATGACAAACCTCGGAAGCCAATGGACGTGTTTGGCGATCTCCTAGGCAGCCAAGGTTACGACTTCGCGGCCAAGAGGGACACTGGCCCCAAGACTATGAACGCCATGAGAAAGGAGGAAATGGTGAAGGATATGGACCCGGAGAAATTGAAAATTCATGAATGGGTAAGTTACCATATTCTGAGATATTATTTATAGAATGTTGCAATGTTTTCCTGTGAAGAGTACTCATGTTATTCGTAGCTAGCTGATGGTAACAAGACACATAAATTAGTAAGCGATCAGTGGGGAGTAAATTAGGAAGATTTAAGGGAAGTAAATATTGAAAATATATAAAGAAAATACAGGAGACCATAAGAAGTACATAGGGGTAATACATAGGACACCTTAGGAGAGTACATAATAAAGTATGTAAAAATAAGTATAACGTCACTGCTAAGTTATAGTTGTCGGCCCACAGTGCCCATGACAGTTGATCCGGCACTGTCTCTTCCAAGATTTTTCTTTTGTACACTTTCACATATTCATCCTCATTCAACAGACGGAGGGCAAAAAGGCGAATATCCGCGCTCTCCTATGCTCGTTACACACAGTGGTATGGGACGACTGTCGCTGGACGCGATGCGATATGTCGCAACTCGTCACGCCCGCTGACGTCAAGCGGAACTATAGGAAGGCCTGTCTCGCTGTGCATCCTGATAAGGTAACTATCATAATTACCTATATTAGTTTAGAAAATGGGTATTTTTTTTTCAATTGTGGTCATATATAGCTGAAAAATGTCCACTGCTGGGCAAAAGCCCTGGGTGGATTTGCTTGTATTCACCGCACTGAGCATATAATATTTTGGTGTCATTTTTTATGTCCAAACAGATGAGATGATCTAAGTGTATGAAGTCTGAATCTAGAAAAGTCTTTCGATGTTTCTCGAGATTATAAATGGCCATTTTGTTAAATTCATCAGTATACCTATATACTTTTGCTTTTCACCTACTTTTCACCCAATGTTTTTGAATACCATCTTTTTAAACTAAAATTATTTTTTGGTATGTCTGAAAAACTTCATAACATAAAATTAATTTGTTAACAGCAAATGGGCACATCCAACGAGAACATAGCAAAAATGATCTTCATGGAACTGAATAACGCGTGGAGCGACTTCGAGAACGACGCCAAACAACAAAACCTGTTCCAGTCCTAATTGTAATGGCAGCTAACATTACCACTAAACACGGAGTAGTGAATACTATGGAGCACTCACTCGCATAGTTCCCTCTATACTCCCTGAACATTCGAGAGAGAATAATGACAAGTTCTATGGCATAACCACTCCATCTATTCATTACTCCGTTACAAACAATACTAATCCAGTATAATAATAGCAAAATTATGTTTATTTAGATAGACCCAGCTAACGGCGTGTATTCAGAAAGCAAGTTGGAAATATAAGAATCTAAACGCTTCACGCGGATTTGTCTTACCGCTAGAGTTAATGGGAAATCGCTAAGTAAGTTTAAATTAGAATTGTGATAAATTCTTGAATAGTTTATTGAATCAGATGTTAATAACTTTGTGGATATGCATCTTATATTGATATTTGGACGTAGCCCCAATTAATAAAGGCTTTTTAGTAGATCTTTGAAATGTCTCGTATTGAAAATATTTATTGCATTATGTATTATATAAATGTTGTCGATTTAAATCCAGTTTTGCAGAAAGGTTCTACAAAACTGTGTTTCAAACACTAGATGTAGAGTATTATTTTGTGTGGGACAACATAATTTTTTTATTTAGTCAGTTTCACTTTCAATCCAATTTTAAGTATTAATAGAATTTCATACATGATTGCGAATAGTTCTGATAAGCAATCGATGCGATACCAAAACATTCGTGATATCTATCATCATTACAGTATTGACTCGTATCTGATTACATTAGATTATCGATCGCACAAGATCCATAGATCACATCCATATCACATTCAATTCGATCTCTCGTCTGTAATGTGCGTATTTGGTGTATACCAGTCTTTTCGAGCCATTTGAAACGAGATATTCATAAAGACGTTTCATTCGTTTGTCTTGTCTTCCGATTGTATTTCATTAGATACCGTAGCAGTAGTAACCGATGCAATATAATAATAATTACGTTTCAATTTATTTACTGCATTAATTAACATACCACTAGTGATGACGCCCATTCTAGTTGTTCTTAACTCTGTAGGTGTGTCATTGCTAAGTTACCATCATGTGCCACTAAATTGGAGTTAAAACAACGATATAATAATCATTTCACATGAAAACATTGTATGTTATTGAATCGTACCTATTTTAAGTTCGTTTAGCAGAAATATAAATATACGAATCAGGTTCACGGCAAGAGCATAGATTATTTTATAGATTTATTCAACAATAATAATTATTTTTTGTGGGCGTTACTTAATAGTGTTTAGTGTTGTATTTTAGTACACTCACGTAAATAATAATATAGAACAAAGTGTATTTTAGATATTAAATATCACAAGAGGTAAAATGTATGAAATGAAAATTGAAGTTACAGTTTATTATGGTTAAGAAATTTATTCTTTGACTCGAAGTTATCTACTCTAGAATTATGCTTTGTGAGAAGAATAAAAATAACTTCTCTACGATTTCGCTTCCTTATGTTACTACTATATGGCGTAGTTTATAGAGGAGCTATTCAGGAATGCAAAGCTGTTAAAAACGCTACGCATCATGATTCCTGAACTGAAATTCAATGTTATTTTATTACTTTCATAGTTTTATTGCTTCTGTTACGTATACGACGCCCAATTCGGATTTTTACTGCGTGTACCGTTAGTCGCAGAAATCTAATCTTATGATACCAATGTACAAGGTGAAACAAAGGATAGTCGCGCAATTATGTATATCAACACAAACGGGTCACTGGTACATGAAATCTAACCAACTCTGAGGTCAGTTATTCTATTTAATTTTCCTGGGTTTTAAGACTTGTGTTTTTAGATATTAATGAATTAGTTCTCTGAGAGCTTACGATAATGTTAAGTTTATACATTCCTATTTGAATAAGTGTAGTCGGATGTCCATTATCGGTAAATAATTGTGGATGATAATTGATGTGAACTTAAAATCTTACAATGTTTAGAATCTTCTGTCTTATGAAATTATTTTTATCAGTATTCGATGTTAGTAAGAGGCTTTTGTTTTTCCGTCTTTACAGATCGTGCAATAGTTCATTTTTGGAATCTTAATTTTTATACAAACGGATGTAGCTAGGCCTATAACAAGTCGAATTTGTTGTTGCATTATGGCATAGAGCCAATGGATAGACATACATGTCACCAGTATCGTGTATATTTTGCTTAGATAACCTATGTCTAAATAACAAATCTGTTCGAAAATAAAGTAATTTGAAAAGCAACATCATCTTTTATTTTGAATCCCTCATACCATACTCTTTATTACCCCGCGGGTAAATAAATGTGGGCTTAAAATCAAATAAATACTTGCTGTATATTAATTTATTATTACTTTTATTTACATAAAATCACTGTCAACTGGTCTCCATCTTGACATCCATGCAGCCATACTTCTCCAAGAGTTCTTGTTTCTTCCGTCTGAGCAAGGCTTCCTCTATGTCCTTCTGCGAGGGCACGGCGACGTGTGACGTCACAGACTGCCGGACTGGCTCGCCGTCCTCGTCCTCTTCTATTCGCTTGTCATCAGGCTACGGAAATACATACATATATTTATTATCTTGACATCATCAGCCCTATTCAAGCAATTCTTACCGCTGGTAAGCAAATCAACATATGTATATATAAATTATTAAAATCCACAATAACCAATAGTACAATCATCTAAAAACTAAAAATTGCTATCTCTACAAATGATATAAAATATACGTAAAAAATAATGTAACTCACGTCTTCTGGGTAAATATTCTCTTCTTCAGGTAAATCTTGGTCTTTATCCTGTTCTTTATTTCTCTTCCACTCATCAACAGCCCGCGCTATGGCTAAAAAGTAAAAAGGCATTATTAGCTATAGGCCCAGCGCACACCGCTGGAAGCGCAGCGGAGCGCATTTGAAGAAAATTTAAAATAAACCTTAACTGCCTTGACATTGGATTCTTTTTTGCACACACATTTAGAAGATTTCGTAGCATCGTTTTCATATATTTTTTACATAGCGTTTTTTACGAACCTTCTTTCTCAGCTTCTTGTTCCAGCGGCATGAGCAGTCCGTCATCATCGTCTCTGTATCCGTAATAGTCAGCGTCGACGTCCCTCATGAGGTCCGCGCGGGTTCGCCTCGGAGGCGGCGGCGGTTCTTGTTCAAATAGCTCGCGGACACCTGAACAAAATAGGATCCTCAATTTTCTGTAGTTCGGCGAGTAAGTTACAATTTGACAAACAAAAAATTCATTAAGATTACACTTACCCGGTAAATCTTTTGCAGCTCCGAAGTACTTATACCCCCGGTTCCCTGGAACCTCTTTGCCATCTTGGTCGAGCATCTTGGGCCCAACGCGAGCGTGGTCCGGCCCTCCCAGCGATTTTATCTGGACCTCCCAATGACGCTTCTCCCTCATCAGTTTGTTGATCTCGTCGTTCAAGTCTCGTATCCGAAACTCGCCAAGACCAGCTGGTAGAAAAAAAAATATTTTTCGAAATTGGCCAGAGCAAGACAAATTACTTAGTAAAAAGATGTGACCTCTGTATATGCTCGTCTGACGTCTGACTTCTAGTCATGTTGCAACTTCACCTACTAGACAAGTGTACGAAACCCTCAGATTTTTTATTAGTTAAGTGATTTATTATTAGTTAAGTTTATTGATAAACTCAGAATAGAAAGATAACGCTAATAATAAAATAAGAACAAAGTTTAAATGTTTCTATAATATTAAGAATTAACAAGATATTTTGATAACTTTGCAAATGAGAAACAAATAAATTGAAAACTATTTTTGGTTTCTGGATATCAATCTTATTTCTTCTTTCCTTTTTTGCCTTTCTTGCCCGCTTTACCCTTCCCTTTTCCCTTTCCACCTTTCCCTTTCTTGTTTTTGCCCTTCTGTTTCATCGATTCAAGTTTTGTATCGTCACCACCGCACTGCTGGCTGGTATTGCTGATATCTACTAGTTTGTCACACGGAGCTTTAGGAGTAACTAACTCTATTTCAAGGTCAGTCTTTTTATCCTGAGTTTCTAACTTCTTGCCAATTTTTAGAATGAATACATCTTTGAGCGGGTGGAGCACTTTCTCCATATTGACGGGGGCAGGACAACTTGTAGGTGTCACGTTTATAATTTTCTTGTCCTTCCTCTCACATGGTCTTTCAAGGCTTTTCAATGTATATTTCAAGTTTGATGTATATGTTTTCTCAGGGTATACAGCATCTTTTGGAAGTTCAAACTGTATCTGTTCTCCACTGTTGTTGGGTGTACTTTCACACGAACACAGCTCTTGAATTTTATCATATCTGCCCATTCTCTCTACTTTACTGCTCTTCGGAACTTTGATTCTCAACTCGTTGACATTCATTTTGGTATATATTTCGTCATATTTTGGACCTCGACCTAGAAAATTATAGTGATTACATATTTATCGTACCCAAAGGTAACTCAACTAAAGTGGTGTACCTTAGGAAACAACTTACCAGTATCACGATAAGGCACAGGATAGGGTTCGTAAGATCTGGACAATGTGCTCGATGCTTGCGACTGCGGGCTGATCGATCTTCTGTAATAGTCCGATGGGCACAGAGAGCGACTTTTCGCCATGACTCCTTCGTCTAGAAGTATTTTGCCTTGGTCGTCCATCTCGACCTTGTGGCTCGAGTACATAGTCATACCGTGATCGTCTTTTATTAATTGGGAACAACCTTGTACTTTAGGCGTCGCACGAAATGCGGTATTAATCTCTTTACCTAAAAACGACATTCGAACGGACACCTCAATAACACCTATTGAATCTCTATTCTCGCCATCACAGCATGACAAATAATACATATTCTTGGTAAGTGGTGTTGACGTGGTGCACAGTATATTGTCCGTTGGCTGTTCTTGCGTCCATTTTTTACAAAGTTCTTCTCTCAATTGCATAAATTCAGAAGTGAAGTCCATATGCGTTTCAGCAATTTTCGTCACACATGTAGAACATGGAGGCTGTTTTGTCAGTAGTAATACAATTTCAAACTCCTTAATACTGCAAATTTTATCATACGTCATGGCGAATAAAGTAGACTTTCCAACATTCAGTTTACAGTAATTATCAATTTCACCAAAAGAAGAATCATATAAAATAATTGGTGATTTTCCCAAAAATAAGGCTGAAATAACCAAGTTGTTGACATTGAAGTCGAAACATTCACATTTCATATGTATCTTGTTTATAACAATTTCAATGAGAAACAAGTGATAGGGAAAGTTAACGTCTTCATTATTATTGCAGGCACATAGCTGCTGTTTAGTCCGCGCGATGTCTTCAGACAAATACTTTATAGATTTTCTCAGAGCATTTGCCTCATTGGTGAGCGCTTTGCTCATTGTGGCTATCTTATCTATATTGGTTGTTAAATGGTTAGAGTTGGACCCAACAATATCCGAAGCTAGATTTTTTACAGTATCTTTCAGTTCTTCTACTCTTTCAGACGTAGATTTATCTTGAGGCAGGAGGTTCTCCTTTATTGCATTCAGCATTTTGTTTCCATATTGGCCAGATTTGATACTGCCAACTTGACCAGATTTGATACTGCCAATTTGACCAGATTTGACACTTCCATGTTGGCCAGATTTGACACTTTGTTCTTTAGAAGATTTGTGTTGGGATAGCGATAAGGCATCAGATAGAGTAGGATGTTTAGGACTAGGGGGAGGCGTCGGAATAGGTGCGGATTGCGAGGGGGGAGACACATTACGCCTGGGACTATTAACAGAAGTTATAATGTCAACTGTTGGATTATTGGAATCTAGAGCAGACCTGATGTCAATTTCAAGATTATTTGCATCTTGAGCAGAAGCTCTGATGTCAATTGTTGGATTATTAACAGAAGTTGTATCACTTTCTTCCATTCTTACTGGATTCAAATACTAAATATTAAAAAATATTTTTTGTTGTAACAAAAATTTCACATTTTAAATAATTGATGCCTGCTTTGGGTCCCCATAGCCCTCTTGATATAGATTTTAAACTGTCTAATATACAGTAGTGTTATGTGTGGTGGCCAGTTATAGTCCACATAAATATAATTAAGCAATGCCTATCTGTAACATATTGTTTCATTTATCGAAGGGATCCATTATTGTATTGTATTATTTTCTGTTCTGTCAGTAAGTCTGACACCAGTCTAACCAAGGGGTATCGGGTTGCCCGGGTAACTGGGTTGAGGAGGTCAGATAGGCAGTCGCTTCTTGTAAAGCACTGGTACTCAGCTGAATCCGGTTAGACTGGAAGCCGACCCCAACATAGTTTGGGAAAAGGCTCGGAGGATGATGATTATTTTCTGTTAAATATTTGCAATTACAGAACAATTAACCAAATCGCTAATTTGCTGAATCAGTCTTAAGTTATTATTGTTGTGAATTTTTATACTTTGTATTTTTGTTAAGGCCTGAGGGAGCTGTAACTTGCTTTGACCTAGAAGTTTAATAAAAATTTTATTGTAGAACTGCATTTGTTAAACTTTAGGAAAGTTTATTCTATGTGTTACAGTTTGTTTCTCTTTATTACCAGTCTATGTTCAACTATCCGAATTATCCCCAGTCCCAATTAATTTGTACTCCTGTATTCGTTGATATACTGATTAGTCTGCGTTCTACTGTATTTGACACTTACCATTCTGTATTTGTGCAACTTTTTTTGCAATTTCTCTGACAATCTGTAGTCTCCATTTTTCAGCTTGTGGTAGATCTGTGCATTCGGAAGCTAGGTATGGTCTCCGCTCACGCTGTCCACCTGCCTCTTGTACCTGTGCGGCACGCCATCGCGCCAATGTTGTCCTGAAATTATACCAACATATTGAGTATTGAGAACCTCCTCCTATTGGGGAAGTAGACTAAAAGGTTATTTGATGGTACAGTAAGCACTTTTGTGATAAAATGAACTCGTCTTGATACTTCAAATGCAAAGATATGGTAAATTTCAAGTTAAACTACTTACATTGCCTTTTCTGCATTGCGCGCCTGGAAAGAAAACAAAATATTAATAGCATTGCTGATCAATAACAATTCTTATCAAGACGGAAACAGAAGTAAATAACTTTACAAGATATAAATCCAGATATAAGTATAATGAAAGCCAAGGAAAGTGTTTAGTGAAAATTCGGACAGAAACATATTATGCCTTCTTCGCCCAATTGTTATTTTATAGGTAATCAACAGGTTTAACATAATCTCGAAATATTTTATCAATTAAATACAAAGAACTTAATAAACTCACCATGTTATTAGTTTTTAAATAGCTTTCGTCTTTCAATCACAGTAGAACTTGCACAAAATAAAAATTACAATAGTTGATTCAAATAAAAATAGCCGAATAAACACAACATAACCTCAAAATCTATTGTGACAAGAGGGCAAGCACAGATTAATTAGAACGGGTGTCGAAGCACAGAGCATGCTATACTGAAAAGCTCAAAATCTGTTGAATGAAAGATTCACTAATTCTTCATTCCACAGAATAAAAAACAATTTTAGTCGATTTAACGGGGAGCTACTCGAAAAAAAAGCTAATACTTGAAATGTCATTTCACATGTTATTGATTGATCGTGTTATTGTCTTGCAAAGTTGTAAATAAAGGTGTGAAAGGCTCACACCCAAGAGATGTGAAAATCAGAAAACTCCAAAAGTAACATGCTTTTATGCTTACCAAATAACACGAGATGTAATAATTGATGGTGCAGCTTGCAGTGCTTGCTGCAGTCTCCAGGAAACCCATAAAATCAAGTAAAAATGTCTGATACCTCTGTAAAAGCTTCTGACCCTGCAAAATATTCACCACTCAGCTGGGAATTGTGTCCTCCTGAACTTCTGTGTATGATATTCAAAAACTTAAATAGTAAAGCTTTGCTGGCATGTATGGCAGTAAGCAAAAGATGGAAGGATATTGTTATGGACTATATCGAGGTAAAAATGTATTAAATTATTCTTACATGCTGATTAAAGTAGCGTATTAGAAGTTTCCAACTGGAATCCAATTTGGTTGAACCGAACTGGAGTAGGAGTATGAAGAAAGGTGCAAAATTAAATTTCAACACCAAAAATAGTAAAATTAAAAAATAATATATGCCTTTCGCATTTAAATACATCTGTAAGTATTCCTTAATTTCAGTGTCACAAACTATGGGAGAAGATGGTTCTAGAAGAAATGGTGAACAAAGGCGGCACATTCCGAAGAAAGTCCAAACTGAATGACAAAGGGATCCTAATTAATTCAAAACTGTGGAATTCAGTCAGCATCGCTCAGATAGAAGTTTATTATACATACGATTCGGAGGACTTTATAAAGATGCGTGTGTATAAAGGTAACGGGTAACGTCGAAATATATTAGTAAATCATTTTCTATTCAAAATATGTACAATAGTTTAATTTCCAACAGATGAATTAAGAGGACGAATTGGAATTTTTGGCACCAAGGATTTCAATTTTTCTCAGTAAATACAAAACGGATCAAAATACAACTTGGTTACCTGAAAGTTCATGATATAAACCTTATTTTGTTAGAAGTAGAAACATGATTAGGTAACTTTTATAATTGAGAAAAATATATCAAACATACCTCTTTTTAAAAAGAGATTCACATATTACGGGCATACGGGACCGATTTAAGCCTCTTAACTTTTTTAGTAGTTGAGTATATACATACTCTTTAAAATTGTAGAAGGAATTTTTATCAAATTATCATTTCTAAATAATAAAATTACAAAACCATTTTGTCGCTTACGACTTTTAGTTATAAGCTAGCGCGCGTATTGTTATCCTCGCCCCGCTCAGACGCTCCGACCCCTTTTGGCGCCTTAGATGCGCGTGCCGGTTATGGAATTATTGTTGACCAATTCCTCGCCTTAATATTAGAATTTTTATTTTTTCAGACAACCTCATTTTGTTAATGGATAACGACATAAACTACTTTGACATTAAAGAGAAGGAATTGCGGACATATAATGACTCCTCAAGTAGGTATGTCAACGTACTTATTACAGCTTTCACCAAACTTGATGGCTAATCTAAACTAGTGTTCTGATCAAGCTTGTATGTCATACATTCTTACACTGCCTGCTAATACATAATTTTTTTTCTGCTTAGCCACTCACGTACCATATCAAGCTGTCAAAAAGTTCGGTGAGAACTGTTGTGTGGATCTGTTTTTTGTAAATATTTTTTTAACCTTTCAATATTAATCATTTTAGTAAACCTTGCTGATTATTTTGAGAATGAATATATGGCTGTTATTTTGGAGCAATTCGAAGGGAATGAAGCTGATCTACGGTTGTATGGGAAAAGTAACCCAGATGACACCAGCTTCAATGAGAGTTTTATGTACATCATGAATGGTATTTTACTCTTCAAGTGAGTTGGAATTTTTTATTATGTCGCATTTTTATTTCATGTAGCCGAGTGCACTCGGTCCGAGCCAACTCTTACTGTGAAAATCCGGCTTTATGTCAAATAACTTTGCCCCTCTGAAATCAGATGCAAAGGGGCAAAGTTACTTACTCTATTACAAAATCGAATCGCTCAGGTTTAGGTAAATTAGACGATAGCCGGCAGCACTTGCGCGCGTGTGCGTCTAGTGAAATACGCAACGCACACCTGCAGACCGCCACGCGGCACAAACAAACTTGAGACTTTGCCACTTTTTTTCCGAAATAGTTTATTGGTTTTATATTTTATGAAATATTATTTGTACTGATGAATTTTATAACCTAGAATAGCTCGATTGAGTTACAATAATCGTTTACGATTTTTAAATTATTTAATCGACAACCAAACTTTTCACCATGTTTATCAATTAGGTATAAGTAATTGATTTATAAAAAAACTAAAATCTATAATTCGTCTTCCATGTATTGTATCTTTATTTTCCTGCAACAATAAAAACTAGGAATGTAAATAGTTTATTAAAACAAATATGTCTGTCGCCAGTGACAAAAAATACTTCTCATATTATTTGTACTTGTATCCGATTGAGTCTGATAATCTGAATTAAATATGTTTTCATTATCCTGCAAGAATCAAAGATATCCAATAATATTATTAATTATTATGCAACAGCGAAACTAACGACGATGACATTTACGTACATATTTCTATATAACCAACATCAAAAAAAGAGAACCCAATCTATAACATTTTCGCATTAGAATATCATGGGCTAATACTTATGTATATTACATTTGAATCAGATCATTATAACTAATAAATAAATTAAAAACTCACTAGTATCAAAACGTGCTAGATGCGTAGGTTGCGCTATATTTTTCGAACTCCGGCGAGTTTACGCGGCGCAACAGCGAGCGATACGTCCCTCCTCGGTAAGCGCTTGGCGCTGACTAAAGTTGAACACCGCGCGTCACAAGATTTATATTGATTCTTTGCATTGCAAACAAAAATTATTTTAAAATATTGTTTTACTTTTAAATAGGCCATTTTTTTTTCAAGCTTTATAACAATACCACCTATATTATTAAATATTTTTTATTTGAATTTGGATTATACTTTCATAGATAAAAAATATAGTTTTGTACGGAAAATTGTCAGTAACTCTCAGTTTTATAGAATTATTTTTGGTGTATTACTGTATGAATTGTAATAAATTGGTGTAAGCAAGCACAAGTACAAGATATAGTTGTATCTTGAACATTTTTATAAATGGTTAAATTGCTATATCCTCGGAGTACTGAAGCATCAAAAGATCCCCAAAAGCAACATTTTATGAAACATCCTTTGCAGAGACAAAGATTTTACTGATGTACGTGGACAAATTAAAATATTTATTGAAAACAGCCCCAAGATAAATGATCAAACTTTCTTAATCTTATTTTTGTTTTTTTTTTTTTTTGTGACTATATCCAAAGCATAATGACGCATCAAAACTCGTATAAAACTCGAAAATTTGTGATAGCCCTCTTAACATAAAATGTAAACTATTGTCATAATAAAAACTGTTTACTCGCAGATTGGAAGACAACATTTGCTATATTATCACAAACAAGTACATAGTATGGGCGCTCATATGGCACAAGGAAGCATGGCAAGTTAGACTCAAGGGTCGTTACTACGGCAGTGCATATGACACAATATGTGCTATGCATGTGTCTAACAAGACGATTTCCATGGTAACCAAGAGCGGTTTGATTCTCTGTGAAGATCCGAATTCAAAGAAGTTTGACAAAGCACAAAACTTCCGTACTCAACTTTGGCCAAACAATGCTAAACATTGCGTGTTGTTTAGTCTGTCGGAGATTGTTGTGTCAGGTAAGCCATTTACTTAAGAGTAGTAATAAACCAAGTGACTGTAAATTACAATTTTAAGTGTCAAAATTAATTAATTTGGGTTATATATTACTAAGTGAGCGACTGACTAAGTGAGTGGCGAAAAATCTACAGAATAGTATCTTACGAACATTAATTTGAGTTACTTAAAATACAAAATGAGCAGCTTCATAACATTTGAGCGACTTAATATTTGTTTTGATTTGATTTGTCAACGTTACGTCCTGCATTTTTTTCAATATTTGGCAAATGTATTTTTTATACTGAGGGGCATTTTATCTTAAATAAAGTGTTTCGAATACAAAATGTGTGAAATAAATTACATTAGACACATTTCCCAGGAAATCTATACATTTCCTAAATAGTAATCGGAAATGTATAATTAAGATATCAAGGGGTAAGCGGGGGATAGCGGAGCGAGGGAAGGGGATTGAAGCGAAGCATGCAAGCAGGCATGCAGCATGGAAGCACAATGCAATATGCAGCAAGCATGGCTTCTGTCACGGCACCGGTGCTGCGGGGCTACGGCGGTCCCATGCGAGCTTATCGTCGCAGATGGTTTTCACACTCACCACCGCAGCTTCGGCTTGCTGGCCGGCCAGCCTCAGCTCCTAAAACTACCTGCGCCTCAGCTCGCAGGCCGCCTCGCCTCTCCGCGTCTACGCGGTTTTGAATTGCACTCTAGGGGTAGGACAAACAAGACTACGTGCAGTCGGTTATGCAGCGATTCGTTTTCAAAAATCTGTAGGTGTTCCGGTGATGCTCATGCGTAATCTCGATGCCCCTAGACTGTGTAATGGTACCAGGCTGCGTGTCACTCAGCTTGGGCGGAAAATTATTACAGCCACTATTTTAACTGGCGCAGCAAAGGGTGAAAGTGTACTCATTCCTTGGATTCCGATTATTCCAACAGACCTCCCATTTCAATTTAAAAGACTACAATTTCCTATAAGGGTTTCATTTGCAATGACCATTAATAAAGCACAAGGCCAAACTCTAAGGGTTGCTGGAGTACACTTAGAAAAACAATGTTTTTCGCATGGTCAGCTCTATGTAGCGTGTTCCCGGGTTTCCAGTGCCCAAAATCTGCATGCTTTTGCTCCACAAGGGAAAACGTATAATATATATAGTGTACCATTCAGTTTTGGTTTAACAACTAATCGTATCCAGCGTTACATCGCGCTTCTTAGATTTTTCCGTGGGAATGAGAAAAACTTCTCATTCCAGTTTTCTTATAGTTGTGATTTATACCGCAATATAACCGAATTCCACGCGGGCGAAGCCGCGGGCGGAAAGCTAGTCATTAATAAAGCAGCTTACAAAATTTTGCTCAAAGTGAACTTTTTAGTAGTAGGTACGTTATGTATAACCTCACTTAGAAAAATAGATTCCATCTTAATAATTGAAGTTGCCCTCTCTGTATTTCGAGTCGCTCACTTAGCAATGTAGTCGCTCGGATAAAATTTTAACATATGAAATGGATTTATCACAATCCACTTTTTGTAAGTTCGTTCTGGATTTTATTATTAATCAATATTCGTTGTTAGTTTAGTTAATTTTTCGCTTACTCAAATTCATACCGCTCAAGTTATTAATACAGTATGTCATCATCAGTCGCAAAGCGTTTTTTTAATCGCTCGTTTTATAATTCCCCTTTAGTTAATACGAAAAGTAATAAAGTCAATGCTGAAACGACGCTCCCCACTACCGCATTGTAAGTGCGACATGGACAAAAAAGAAAAAATAGAGAACAAAATGACGAGCGGAGAAGTCAAAACTATGCTGTAATCTTTAGTACCGCTGGTCGGATTTCTAAAATTCTTTCACTGATAGCTACAATGTTCCTGAGTGCCATAGGCTATATTTTATCCCGGTACGGGCAGTAGTTCCTACGGGACGCGGGTGAAACCGCGGGAAAACGTCCAGTCTTTTATAAGACGAGAGATTTGTATCCTTTTCAGTGGTTGGTGGTAGCCAGCGGATAGAAGCTTACCATGATACACAATTGCAGCGCACGACCGTGCTGTGTGCCGACATGACGTGCGCCACTGAACACGGAGAAGTATTGCTTATCGGATACAAGGATGGGGCGGTGAGTACATATCCACCTATATATAAATATTTATTTGCTGGTACCTATATTTTAGTAAATAGAGGTTTGAATTTAGATATGACTGAGGCCGTGTAAAAGTGTATTAAGCAAGCATGCTATATTGCTCTTTTTCAGAAAAGTTATATTTTTTTATTTAAGGCAAAGCACGCACTATGATATCCACCCCTGTTTGTCGTCTTAATAGACGGACTTTGCTATAAAAGCTCGGAAAAAAATCACTTCTTAAAATAAATCGGGACCATCGCTAAACATACTTAAGACAAAATAAAAATCGAAATAATTGTTCCAGGTCGCAATATGTTTACTAAAGGACCTGAAAAATAATCAAAATAAGCCCCAAAGGTTGTTGCAAATTCGGGACTTTGACCGGGATGTAACTGACACCGCCATATTAGGGCTCGAGGTTTACGAAGATAAAATGTCACATCATTTGTTTGTGGCCGTGGAAGACAAAGTTATACAGTTGTTAATCACCTATCCTAATACAGTTAAACAGTATTATGAATAATTTAATTAAAAAAATCTCAATTTTAGATTTATGTCAAAAACATGTAATTTTATTTAAGGTTTACGTAACTTTTTAGTAGCCCATAAAAGGGACATGTGATACCTAAGTTATTTATTCTAAAATAAGTCGTAAATAAATATACTTAAGCTATTTGATGGATTTTTAACATACTTAATACTTTTATCATGCATGAATAAATAGATTGGTCGTAAATAAGTTTAATAATTAATCAAACACTCTTTGTAATTTGAAATTTATTATCCAACAAACAATGTACAATCCGAACAAACTATCTTTGGTATAATTGACTCATAATATCAAGGACAATACATGTAATTATAAAGAAAATAAAACTACGTAGTTCACTGAAATATTGCACAATTGGTAGCCTGCAACAGTTACATAATACTAATTAAATATTTAACACAATATCTGTAGTAGAATATAAATAAAACTGGTAAAACAAACAACTTTTTAAATACTGTAACATAATATTTACATTTCATGATTAAGTACTGATTCATTAAAGTAGAATTTGTGTCATTTGAAATCAATAAAGTGAACATATAAAATATTTTTTTGGTTTCTATTCAAATAACTATGTAACACACATGCTGTTGAATTATTATAAACGCTAGATAATACATGTAAAATTATATTTAATTCAAACAATTCCTTTATTTTGTAATACAACGTGTGTGCTACAGCCCTTACCTAACACCTATTTCATTTAATAATACAATTCGTGTACCAGACACAATAACATATTTTATTATTTGATATGCATTTCAACTGGTTTTACGGATACCCCTCTACATGTGGGTACCGATTCGTTTAATACAACACTTATAAGGCAGCTCACAGACTCGACCCATGCATTGCTGTGAAACAGAAGCATCTGTGCATCTATTCAGAGCGTTCTATTTCCCACTCATGGGTTCTAAGTACTTATTCGTTACGACTACTAAAACTTGCCTGTCAAAAACTACCGTCCAGCGGACTCACACGACGATCAAGCATCGAACGTTCTCGAAAACGCGCCTGCGCCTGCTAAATGTAACAAGGGAATTTCAACCATCTCTCTATGTGCTAGAGTTGAGTTTAGCGGTCCGTCGTGTTGGGGTTGGTGTAAGAAAAGCCCCTGAAGGGCTCTTGGTCCATAGAGCGTAGAACGTGAGGTTCTACGGCTGTTAGACGGGGTCGCTCGCCCGTGAACGCTTTGTCGAAGTATTGAGTATCCATTGGATGTCTCTGCGGAAAACAATACAGGGTTAAAATTGAACTCTTGACATAAAACCCGCGTGGAGTTAAGCCAAGCTGTGCCAAGTGAGCTCAAAAACAGATTTTCTTCTCTTTAAGAGCCTTGGCCTGTATCTAATAATCAGGATGATGAAATGAAGACTTACCACACGTGGTCTGAAGGGAGTCTCCAGTTCCCGCCTCTCGAGCCGGTCCCAGTGGATTTGGTGGAAGAAGTCCTGGTCCCTGATGTCTCCGTGCATGCACTCGGTGCCGCCCAGCCTGGTCCGCGCGTCCTTGTCCAATAACTGAAGAAAGACAAGTGCAATGATGAGACATGGCAAAATAAATAACCCTCGAAATCTCTACAGAAATAAAATAGCGGATGCAAAAGTAGGTTAGACAATTTTGACCGGTTCAAAAACAGTGTGGAGAGAAAGGATGTTAAAATTGGGTTAAGCTTATGTAGTGGACACTACCAGTGAACTTACCCTAGTCAATATGGTGAGCGCCTCATGCGATAGGAAGCGCGGGTAGGACGGCATCTCGTTGCAGATAGACCAGAACAGCTCGTCCTCGTCACAGCCACTGAACGGACTCTGACCGATCAGCATCTCGTATAGTAACACGCCGAAAGACCACCAGTCCACCGTCTGGTTGTATTTTAAGCCTTTGATTATCTGGAATGAAGAAAGGAGAAACATTATAGGACAATGAACTAAAACATATGTTCTCCTGTTTCAAAATATCATTAATTAGCTATTTGTTTTTTGCTCCAAAGATGGAATGCTGTGTGACCTCCCCGCAACATAACACACACGTGACACAAGCGTTGATACGCTAACCTGTTGTTGTTGTGCATAGTGTTGACAGATATTTGGCTGCAAATTGGACAAAGTCAAGATGTGTCATAACACAAAAATGCACATCACAGCCGCACTGACAGTTTTCCCCATTCACGAGTTGACACAAAGTGATCCAATATGGTATGGATGTAGTAACGACAAAGTAAGCTGCCTAAGAATAGGGGACCAGAAAATATAAGGCGTCAACCTTTGACCGAGCGCTCGATTAAACAATCATCAACACAGCTGCCAACCACGAGATTGGCAGGTGTATGGATGATTCAATAATCATTAATTATGACAAGATCTATGGAGACAGATCTGTTTAATTTAAAAGAGATTTACTATATTGAAATGACAAAGTATGCGGAACTGCTAGATGGATGATCATACTATGGCTACATATACTTAGGTATAGCCAAGGTCTTGGTATGTTGTACTGACCTCCGGCGCCATGTAATCTGGAGTGCCGCAGAAAGTGTCTGCGGTCTTGTCCAAGTATATCTGAAGCTTGCACATGCCGAAGTCGGCGATGCGGACATGACCTTCAAAGTCTAGAAGGATATTGTCCAGTTTCAAGTCCCTGTAAACAAAGGAATATTTGGATTAGTGATACTTAGGTAAATGTATAGTTTGCACATGCCAAGCGTAAGTGAAGAAAAGTTCTAGATCTTATTTTTAAATTACCTGTAAACAATGCCTCTCTTGTGCAGGAATTTGAGTCCTGATACAATTTCGGCAGCGTAGAACCGCGCGCGTGCCTCCGGGAAGCGACCGCTTTGTTGAATGTGGAACATCAGGTCACCGCCATTAAGGTACTCCATCACGAAGAATAGATGAGACTAAATAAGATAATTAACAAAGTTAAGAATATAATTATTGTGACATAGGTAATATAAGTAATTATTATTTTTCGCGATTCTCTTGTTTTCTTCTTTTGTCAACAAGCACCCAAGAGTTTTTTTAGGGACTATCTTTTGCAAAAAGGAAACAGACTTACAGCGTTATTGTAATAAAGTTATGAATTTTGTGTCGGATGAATAATTTACTACTTATTTCCATATCAACGGACTTGAAGGCCCTTGAAAACCGTCCTCGCCAAGTCCCCATGGAGGTGGCCATCTTACTACGTGTTGGCTGGGTGGTCTGTGTATGAAGTTTCATAATTTCCGTCGGAAATGTTAACTACTGTCCTACAGCTATTTGATCCCGTGTTGTGTGCCAAATACTATTAGCTCACTATTAAATATTTACAAAGTGTAGCTGCTACATCTTCAGAATTTATTCGATGAAAAATATGAGCGGAGCGCGCAACCATTAATGAATTCCGCAAAAAAATTGTAGGAGTTGTGATTTCAAATGTCACCACGGATCATGAAATATTGTGCAGAATGTTCAGTTTACTTACATCCGTCTGGAAAGTGGCGAACAAATGGCAGAGGTAGGGATGGTTCGTGCCAAGTGCGAGAACTTTCCTCTCGATCAAAGTGCACTCCACGTCATCGTCTTCTAGAACCACATCTTTTTTCAAACACTTTACGGCGTAGTAGTACTCTGTATCGCGAAGTTCAGCTAATAATACCTGGAAATATAAAAATTATACCTAGTGAATTGAGGTTCTAGGGAGTCTGTGGATCTAAGAACAATCTACCTTCATATCCCTTAATTCGTACATTATATTTGGAAATATCTCAGAGTACCTAGTCTTTAACTTTATTACTATCACTAGATAGATAAGTTCACATTTAAAGTGTTCGTTGGCCTACAGTTCTCCAGTTCATCGTGTAACCACACACAAATAGACGTCAGTACAGAGACAAACGTTATTGATACCGGTGCTATTTAAAGAAACGCAAATCGTTAACGGATGCCACGAAAACGAACTGTGAGAAAGATTCGTCTTTGAAAAGTCATACAGACGGCTAGGCAGACATACATACGATCGAATCATTCTCACTTCGATCATGTTTGTTATTATATAACAAGACATTACGTTATCATGATTATTTAAAGATGTTTAATTTGTGAGTCCACAAATAACCCGCATGATTTGACAAAAACAAAGTAAAATCATGTGTTGATATAATGCCTCAGGAAGCGAACGCGACACTCGTACGACACAAGTTTTCATTTTATATTTCATATATATCATGCTTTCTTCGTATTCTTGGCCGATTCTCAAAGGCAATTGGGCCAACCACTGCGAAACCAGGAAGACGTTGCGTTCTGGCTCACGTAACGCGCGGATTACTCTTGCTAATAAACGTGTATTTGGTAGAGCCGTAAAACAATTCGACCGTTACACATTTACTAAATTATTTCCACGAAAATGTTATCCTTAAATAAGAGCTTCAGGTGAGCTAGCCAAAATATATCTTCGCTCCAGGAAACCTATGTAGACATCTACTGTCAGTACAGAGTGCTAAATAAAGGAATCGATGAAAACACATTCATATGACGCATCCGTTTAGAGAATAAAAATACGCTGTAGAAAAATAGCGCGCCTCTACATGCGTTGAAAGAATCGTGTTGTTTTGGCTTTATGACAATATATCACTGTATACGTAGTACATGATACTTGTAAATGGTAGACTATTAAGCCACGATAGACAATAGTTAATAGGCGACAGTGCGTCGAGCAGAGGACGATGACACGTGCTCTCTGACGTTGGAAAGGTGGCCAGTGATGTAGGCACCCGAAATAGAGCGAATAAATCTAATGTTACATTACGATAGTACGGCAGGTAAACTGCGGCGCACCACTAAGCTGCAGGTGGCAAGCTGCCACCACGCATCGTCACTGAGGTTACGGTCACCACTGCATATACACCAAAATGATAAATGCATCGCCAGATATGTCAAATTACCGCACATATGAAAATACGCAGCCGTATATAATTTTATCTAATTAATACTGGTACATACGCAATTAGAAAATCCTCAAATGCTATCGCGATTCCGCCAAAGCAAGGTCTGGGGTAAATACCCTCACGGGTTGTGTGTGCCGACAGTAATTAACTGCGTTGTTTGTTATTATTAGACACCTATCTATTATTTTCCTAGCTATCTTAGTTTTTACCTATTTCTACATAATCTTTGAGAGATATCTACTTACTCTCTCTTTGCGCTGATGAATATTCCTTCAAGACCTACCAAATAAAAGCCTTTGCCAATTCTAAAAGTTCCCATTGAAGTTTCTGGACAGAATACAGTAATCCACTAAACAGTCATAATATTTCTTTCAAAAATATTAAAATAAAGGGGTTAATTCATCGCTGTTGTAAACCTGTTGTGCTGATTTCTGTTTCAGTGGTTGTGCCTTGAAACTGAAACGAAGTCTTCAGTTCTAATTGAGAGCAAGAAATAGTACAGACCTACGTTCGTAACAAAGCGATTTTATGATAGGTACAACGAGTTAAACCTACCCAATCAAATCTCTAGGTGCAGAGCATCTACAGGTGTATTCGACATTTCTATTTAAATTTCAGGGTTCACATATATTCTGAGCTCAAAGACAGTTGTTGCACAATATTGGTAGATAATTTTGTGGCCAGTTGAAAGGAAAGGGCGTCTGGCGACGTATGAAGAGACTTTATTGCTGACCACTGACAGCTATATGGGAGCTTTGATTTTATGTCTCCTTTACTTATTATGAGAACATTGAAGTTTAAAATAAGGCACAGGTATTCTAATTAGATCAGCCTATACCCCTGAAATATCTGTTCTTGTGAATCACAGCACAAAAGGCTTTTCCGGCAGATCATTATGATCGAGTTTTCCATTGATGTTACATATCTAGGTAGGTATAAACGGAATCTATCTCCTCAGTACTTTCGAGTTCATCGCCCCCCCGTACGACATAAAAATATTATTTGACATTTCCTAACTCTTTGATGTCGTGCGTCACTATTAACTGGCGATGCTCGCCGCTGCGTCTCGAATGCGAGAAATTAATAGCATTATATCGTCACTTGTCAAAATCAACTAGACACCTAATATTGTAGCCGGCTCGCTGACTATGACGTAGGTAGTCTACCTGCTGGGAATAGGAGTCGTCTGATGACGTAACCAACCATGATGTTCTATCTTATCTAGATAAATATTGGCTGCGGAAAACCTATTATAATTTAATTTATGTAAGGTAGAGTCATTGTTCCTACAGCCAGTGTTAGGGAATGTTAAAATTGTCATAAACATGAATATGAAATGCTCTTTAGTGACCCAGTTTCATTCGGTCTATTCTTGAGTTCACAGGTAGTTAATTCTATTTTCATATAATTTCCTCACACTTTGACACAGTTACAGCATAATAACTAAGCTGTTAATGCTAGAATATCTAGTTGTTGCAACACCTGTTTTAAACGTGATAACAACTGGAACGTTACTACATTAACTAGAGTTAGAGTCGATAAAGTTCGCGCCAATTAACTTTGTGATTCTGAAGTTAGCCATTTGATGCCTCACGCAAGCGCAAACGGTTTCTTTACCGGTGTGAAGTCCATAGTAGCCACCACCGGACAAGCAAAGCTTCTTGACGTATAAGTACAGGGAAAGAAATTGCTTAGGTACTTCAGAAATGCAAAGTTAATTAGCACGAACTGATTAGGGTTGATTGACATCCAATATTTGTATGACAAAGGCTTTTCCAGCGTGGGTGGTTGAAAGTTTTGACAATTTGACATAGTTTCAGAAAAGCTAGTCAACCGTTATGTCACTGGCTATGAATAGACATTGTGTTCTCGACATGTCTTGCGAAAGTTGAGAAGGAATTGTCGGATGTAGATAACGTATACATACTTATCGCGTATCATCGGATCTCGCAACCTACCGTTTAGGTAGGACCAGCTGAATTTCTAATAAGTAGGTAAATGGAAATGGATCGGAAAAACGCGCAAAGAAATCTGGTATCAATAAAACGTGCCACAGTTACGTAAAAAACATATAAAATCTATCTTAGATCTGCCATAATAAATAGAAACTTTCCGTATTACGCAAATCCTTAAGAAAATACCTACGATTAGTTTTTGCCTTCGGGAAAATATATGCCATTGATTGAACTTTTAACTGAACAAATTGTTTTATATTTTAAACTGCTATGAATTAATGGGCGTATTATTTTTGTAGTTACGGAATGTGTCGAGTTTGTCATATTTTTGTTATTTGTATTAATAGACACGTCTTTCGGCAACTAAATACACTGTCTTGTCGGTTGCAAATCACTGCGTGTACAAGAGTTATCTATGTGTGTATAGCGAGTATTCGAGAGCTGTTTTTTCTCTTGGCAAAATCCCTTGTTTCAATTTTCGTGTATTTTGGGACGGAGAATTCGTACACACCTTGGATTTTTACAAATTGCTTTTTCTTGGTAGTAGTTTAGAAGAATAATGTTTTATATCTGGTAGCTGCAGATAGCCGCATTAGATATTTTTTACCCGATATAAAAAGTCTAACGTATTCGACGAAACATGACTGCACTGAACTTTAAAACTCGCCTTTGAAGAGGAGTTTGTGATATCATCTGCTAGAATAAGATGATCTCTTTGATTGTCGTGATATATTGATCCATTTTTAAACCCCGAAACGAGGCTTCACGTCAAAAGTCTGGCACTTGCCTCATCTGTGCCGGATTCGGGTCAACGAGAGAAAACAATGCTAATTGCTTACTGATACCCCAGCCAATCATTGTTGTGGAAAATCCCCAAGGAAAATTATGCTAAAAAAATTATTCAATGGACTATACTTACTTTTCCGAAGCTGCCTTTGCCCAGCACCTTGATAAACTGGAAGTCTTCAACGGTATATTTCCTGAAGCGAGGAATAGACCGCGCGGGGGGAGTGAACCGGCCCGTCTTTCTAAAGATGTCGTAGGCAGTGGATTGCTCTGAGAAAGACAAATCAATCGTCCAACAATTGAGTATATAAAAGAAAATTTTTGGTAGATAAATGTAGGGAAACAGATATTAGGTAGTAAGCATAGAAGAAAAAATAGGAAAGTTTACATTCATAATTAAAAAAACATTTACCTGTATCTAATTGAACGAATTTTGATGAAATTAGGCATACATTAAGTACGGCCCTTTAAAGGACACATATTGTCATTGGAAAATTAAAATAGTTTCCCTATAAATGTAGTGAAACAGCAAATATGCAAATAAAACTTTTTAAATTAAAGAAAAGCGTCAGACAGAGCCTCAAGCACTGTCTATTTTGGCAGCCGTTACGAAATACAGTGTTCCCGATGTTAAAAGTGGACTATGTGTCCGAGCTACAATAGTTCGAATTGTATTAAGACTCAAACAACAATTTCCCTCTATACTTTAAACAGACAAAATAAACAATTATGGCGACACAAAAGATAATAAAACAAACAAGTTGTTTGCAAACTCAGATATTATTTTTAAATACGGTGTGGGTCGTTTCGAGTGAAAGTGATGTCCTTAGTCCCAAGTGTAATAATGAACCAGAATGATACCACTTTGTATTACGAGGAAATATAAAGAGTCGCCCGACCTCTATATCTTGCCAGAAAACTTGTACCTACTGAAAATGAAAGTTAATTACCACCCCACATGATATTTGTTTACATTTTATAAATTCGTGTTTTCTTCAGGCCTTACTTATTGTTCTTACATTACAGAGGATATGGTTTCTTATGTTTTAAATGTATTGGCACGAGCGCGTTGGCATTTACAACTGTTCCGATACACATCTGTAAACATCCTTTGGTGAAGCCATTAGGGCCACTAACCGATCCTTATCGAATGACACTGAGAGTGCGACAGCCGCCACGGTCACTTTGCCTATTTGGCGTTCATCATACGCATAAAAATATGAAATA
This sequence comes from Helicoverpa zea x Helicoverpa armigera, assembly GCA_033682625.1. Taxonomy (NCBI): domain Eukaryota; kingdom Metazoa; phylum Arthropoda; class Insecta; order Lepidoptera; family Noctuidae; genus Helicoverpa; species Helicoverpa zea x Helicoverpa armigera. Next base: position 3,817,140 of record JAWIIS010000032.1, read on the forward strand.
AGCCTTATTTATTTAGTCGTAAAATTAATAATCCGTCTGGCTGGAAATACAAAGTGTTGACGACAGTTTTGATCGTTAAAAGTTAATTTATTGTGTCCACTTCCAAGATTTTGTGTGGATTTTGTATCTACACAAAGTTGTAAACTTGTAACGCCGAATATTATGTAAGAATTAACTCCTAAGTAGTCTATAATATTATTAGTTTTTATGCTTCCGGAACGAAATCCCCCTTGGTGACTTAATTTCTGTCCTCTGAAAGTTTTGATTATGCGATGAATTACAAAGGCTTTTAATTTGAAATATCGAATGTTGTTCGTAGTAGGAGATTTTACAAAAAAATATTCTGGATTTGTCTTATTAAAGGGCTTGATGAAATAGCTCACAGGCTATAACTACCCTGAAAAAGCTGCTTTCCTGAAGATGGTAATCTATCCTGTGGCTCAACCTCCTTTCTTGGTAGTCCATCTTAGCTCTTCTATGCTACATCCCTAGAGAAATGAGGATGTCATTTCATTGGACTCATATAGATACCTACCTATACAGTATGCATGAACGGGTCGTTGTTACAACATAATTCAAGTTCATGGATGTTTACGTTGCGATATAGTAGTATGACATAATTAAAGCAGCGTGTGCGATATATTAATTCTCTTTCACCTCGTATGAGATCGCGTCGCTAAAAATATTTGCTCAGACGAAGCAATATCAAGGTCGTCGCGGTTAATTCGGTGGTTATCATGAGATCCCGCCGGGAAAAAACTCCAGTCTTCCATAATGAGATTCGTATTTTTATTTTGATATATTTCACGAAGATTTATAATGGGGCAGCTGCTGCTATTCTTCTTTGTCAATATTATTTAAAAATAAAGCAGTCAGATACAAGATTTTTTTGTTGTGTATATATAAAAAAACGGTTGAAAAAAAGATAGAAAGCAAATACGAGATTAATAAATACTTCTTATTTAGATATAAAGCACTACCAAGGCAGATAGGGGCAATAGGTACATTACAGGAGATCATAAAGGTAAACTAACTCGTTAAGTAGACATCATTTTAAAATCTTCTTTAAGTCATGTATTTCATGTTGTAGCATTTAAGGACTTCGGATTACCAGAGCATTACAGTTCCTTCAATGTTTTTAAGATGTTAATTATTAAAAGTTCCTAAGTTTCTTTTTTAGAAAAAAATATACCTACCATTAATAAAGAAAATATTTACTTCATACCAGTAGCTAATAGGTAATTTAAGTCTGATGTGTCTATATTAGCTTTCCGTAAAATTAAACATACCCATCACATCATCATTATATCAGAATCCAATATATTACGAACCTCGTTATAACATAACCCATTTTATATAAATAAACACGCGCCCATAACCAATAATTCAAGAGGCACCAATCTCTTCTTGTTTATGTTCTATTTCTCTTTAAATCTCTTTTAATTTGAAATTCGAAACAGTCGTTGTATAAACAAACAGTTTCAATAATTTTCATTCGGCCATCTTTATTTATAAGTAGACAGGCACTTCGGAAACATGTACCTACCTAATGTTTTTTTTTCTTCTGGTATTTATTTTTAAATGTTTTATTGATATGTTCCGTTTCATGAAAAGAAACTGAATATTATTGTACCGGCCGTAGATGATAGAGACTCCTCTGAATATTTACTTCACTTGCCTTACCGGGCCTCACGGAAGATTTCTTTTTATTAATTTCGAAGCATAATTACGCGTTTTATTTTCAGTGTTAGAGTCATCAATTTGTAAAATTAATGTTCCTTTTGTGGTGTCAGAACTTGGCAAGTCTCGCTTGATTAGAAATAAATCATTTGTCCGTCTTCAAGTTCTCAGAGTTTCCAATTTTCCTGTTTAGTCATGCATTGCATGAAATTCACGGAAAGATTTTGTATATTTACATTGTTCTTTTCTAGAAAAACTAATACTAACACCACCTTTGCCTGAATTTCAAAGAGTTCCTTTTCACAGTAAGAAATGAGGAGCCATAAATTTCATAAATCTTTGTGGTCATGTGACGTTAGCACAGCCGTTCGGTGGCAGCGAACCATTAATTAATTAAATCTGGAAGTGATATAACAGTGTGTGTATTACACAATTTCCACCGTGATAAGTTGTGAGTCGTGGACTGGAATGCGGAACATGCCGAAGTGGGCCGTGGGCCTGCACTCTGATTTCAGCGAAAGTCCTGCCGGCTTCTGCGCAGATATTTATAGCCGTGTTCGAAATAAGAATACAATTAGATTTTTTGCCAATCGTGCCAATGTCCGTGTTTATAATATAGTGTTCCTCCTAATACAATTTATTGACTGGAGTGTTTGAAAGATGAACGGGAATGATTCTGACCCACACCTTTGATGATTCTTGATAGAACAACACATAAACGTTTAAAACTATCATCTTATAGTTTATTTCTTTAATGATGAGCCAAGAAGTCCTTTATTCTTTCCTCAGAAGTTTCTGGTGACGTGATTTATGTATAGTTTTAACTTTAAAAGAGATAATGATGATGACTAAGGAAACTGTGTTAGTAGCTGCAAGCAGAATTTAGTTGGTACTAGATACACTACAAGTATAACACTCATATTTATCTAATCTGTTCTAGAAGAAACATCTCACAAATAAACAAGCAAGCAGTCAAAACTCGTAGTTTGTAGTACAACGTGTCTCACCAAGCTCCTGTTCTAGGATGTCTGTGTTATTGCCGTGCGCGGGCGCCGCACCCGACGTCCCGGCAGCCTCGGCACCTGTGCGCACCAATCACAATCAAATTGCTCTGGATTACATTTGTTAAGAAAGAAAACGTATTTTCTATCAGCAGAATAACATTTGCAACCCCTTTGTTGTATCTCAACTCAGGTCGCTCAACCCGATATAGTTCTCTAAATTGTGATAAATGTGACTTTCTCTGAGAATTCAGAATAAAATTATTGTAATAGACCACATAGTTGACACACACACAAAATATGTAAACAAAGGTAATAAAATAGTAAATATATGTATTTAGTTCAAAATATTTTATAGGTTGACACAAATATTGTGCATAATATTATCTTGTGTAGGTTATGAAAAGAAGAAAATAGATACGTCACAACTTGGTGTAAAGACAAACATTTTATATGTGAAATATTTTAATATAATTAATGTTCTTTTTATTTACATGCAAGAGATAAAAACAAAACAAACTTTACACCTAATCCTGATACACTTAAAATTTCAGGCTTTTTTAAGAAATGCTTTTAAATATTCTTTTTTGTTTATTTTCTTTGGATTTATTTGTTTTTATTTAGAATATTAAATGCCACACGCTGGTTGGTTGTCAATACAAATCATGCAGTGACGTTTGCAGAGAAGTTAGCCAATTAATCGACGATCGACGGATCTATTGATCCGTTAGTCACGAGAGCGCAGACACGCGCTGGCATCTATCATCATACGCCACAGCGTCGATGACTGATCAAGTAGAATGATCCTTCATTCATACATTTGCTATATTCGGTAGAAATTTCCATTTGAGGTTGTTGGGGTCATACAAGATTTATGACAATCAGGTGATTGGCAGACAGATCGTTTCATAATACAATTGTTCATTGCGTTCTTATTCATTTTCGAAATAGTAAATACTAGCGTGCTTGACGGTTGCAGTTTTTGTAACTAATCGTTTATCTCTATTACTAGTGTCAAGACTTTCAAAAAGACGTGAGCTATATTTTTATGCTTATTTCGTCATAATTTGTACCCTGTTGCGTGGCTGTAGCTCGACTAACAATTATCTGACGTGACTATTACAGACGTAGCAATTGGCCTCAACATGCATACAACTGTTATAAAGGATTTGGTATTTAGGTACTTAATGTAATGTCAACTCCCTCTTTATGTTAATTGTGGCTGCAATTGTTTCTATTAATTTTGTACAGGTGAGCAAATGGTTGGCTTCGCGCCAGACACATCGCACACCCACGCCACAATGTACACAAGAACATAAACAAATACGTACAATAAGTTTACTATTCTATAAGTGCACAGTAATTGACATTATCAGAAAGATATGATAGTTTGAACGTGGACAACAAATTAGTATTCAAATACGCATTTAGTTAATCCTAATTTCTTGTTTGAATTTCCTTGTAAATTACATTGTTGTAATGTAAACCCAAGTAAAAAATGTAGTCGGGTCAATAAATGCCTGCCTAATAATAACTGAAACAGAAGTTAGATAGCAAGCCAATAAAATTGCTTTATTTTGGGCTGAACTACTGACGTAGCTATGACGCTCACATTGGTATGTTTAGTTTCGTTCGTTGATAACATAAAAATCGCTGATATCATTCAGACATTATTATGTTCCTATTTTGAGTATCTACCCACCTTTTCTTGATGCAGTTCTCGATGCCAAAGCTTCCACCAATAGGCGCTGGTTCACTCCGCACAAATTCGCTGTCAATTTTTCACACTTTCGGTGGCAGTTTACATCACAGTCTAAAACAGATTAACTACCAATTGTGGCGTGGCTCTAGGCTTTGTAAAGGTTTCTGTACATCTCTGCAGACATGCCACACCTCATACGCTGAAAGCCGTGCAAAAGCAGACGTGCAGAGTTTCCTATCGTTTTAGTGGAAAATTAGTTTATGTGACTACTATATACAAATGAGTCCTGTTATTATTAATGTGTAGGTCCCTAGATTGATAATGCTAAGTAATTACCTTTCTTAATTTGTGAAAACGTTGCAGGCGATGCCGGTGCTGAAGAATCGAAGCCAGAATCATTGGAGCCCGTAGAGGTTCTTCCATCTGGATTATTTTCACACTCATAGAACTCAGCCGAAGCTTCACTAGCATCCGAATCATCATCATCGTCGTCGTCTTCGTCTGAGGACTCCTCTTCTGAAGAGGAATCAGATGAATCTGACGAATGAATCACTTGAGGAGCTTTCTTCTGCAATGGACGAGGAGTCGCTATTAAAGGTCTCACGGCTTTTTCTTCTTTCACTGGTCTTTTGGTTATGCCTGGTGTATTGACTACAATTTGATTTGAAGTTTCTGGTTTTTCGTCTTTTTGAACAATATTTTCAGCCTTATTTTCCTCTCCTGTCTTTTGTTCAGTTTGTACTCTTGCTTCAATTTCTTCATTTGGAATGTTTTGTGACTCTAATGCTACTAGTTTATCAGGAACACTCTCCGATTTAATATCCTCTTGTGAGCTGGGTGCAACGCTAACCGATCCATCTGATGCTATATTTGCCAGTTTAGATGCACTGTTGCTTGATGGGATCTTCGGTTCTACATTATTTAAAGTAGAAATATTTTTATCGTCAGTCTTGTCACTCTTAGTAATATTACTTTTTCCTGATGATTGCGCTTTAGCCTTAGATACGGGAGAACTTTTTGCAGGAGGAGTTTTTGAATTTTTATTTGAATTGGACGATTTGGCGCTTGGAACCTTTTGGTCGATATTATTTCCACATGTGCACGTGCAGGGTCCTTTGCTCGTTGAAGGTTCAACGTTCTCTTCTTTGGTGCTAATCAAGGCTTTGTTTATATTATTAACTTGAGACAAATCGATTTTATTTTCACTTGTTGCTATGTTATCAATAGGTTCAGGCAAACTTGTATCAATTTTGGTTGCTGCAGCATTGTTGGGTAAAGTATCGGAAGATGTGGGTTCTAATGATGCAACGCTGTTAATAATATTCGTTGTCAATTCCTTATCCTTTGCCTCCTGCTGTGTTGTTTGTTCGTGCAATTCAGGCACATTTGTTGAAGGTACCGTGACAAGTCCGTCGATTTTATTTTGTGTAGAATTTATGGGTTTCTCTAACACAACTTCATTTCCTTGTACCGTTACGTTGTCGGCTACTATATCTTCTGAATTTACCGGGGGTAATGTAATATCAGTTTTTGGACTGGGCTTTGGAAGTACGGTTTGAAGAGATTTTAAATCAGTTTTATTTTCCTTTTTCAAAACTTTCTTTAATTTTTCTGATTTTGTTTTCTTTTGACTGGGTTTTTTAACTTTGTTTTCATCAATATTATCCAGTGATGCACTTTTCCCGATAATTTTACATTCATTGGAATCAGATGATACTTTAGTGGAGGATGTATCGTTTCCTTGTATTTCAATTTCCTGAGCTAACTTTGTTGTGTCTTGTACTAACTCATGATTCACGTCTTCAGTAAACTCATGTGCCATTTTAGCTTCATCTATCTTACTTTCATCAACTACTTCTTTTGGTTCTTCATTCTTTATTTTGGCGCTTATTTCTGGCGTGGAATCTAATTTTACATTACTTTGATTCACTTCTTCATTTTTCTTTAGTGACTGCATTTCCTGCTCCTTCATATGACCTTCTTCTTTTTCTTTTTCGACTTTAGCATCAACTAAAGACGTGATACCTTCTAGATTAACATTGGATTCATTGGCATTATCTTTTGCTTCTTCAATGTTTGAAGTCTCTTCTTCCTCTGGGAACCAGAATAAGGCACGTTGTTTTTCTTTAGCTTCTTCTAAGTTTTGTTTTCTTTTCACTAAGTAAACTGTTTCTCTTTTGCCTATTTTATTCCAAAAATTTCCGTCGTCTGGCTCAGGGGAGTCAAGTTCATTTACAGATTTCTTTTTACCGATTGTTTTTAGTTTAGTGTGATCATTTTCTAATCGCGAGTGTAATGTTTGTTCCACTTCACTGCTGTATACTATTTCTTTCTTTGGGATACGTGGCTTTTCTTCTACAGTAACATTTTCAACCCTAAACTTGAGCGGGCTCGCGGGAGACTCAATTACTTCTACGGAGGACGTTATTTTGGTTTTTAATTTAGGCTTAGGCTTTTGTTTCTTGTCATCTAGTTTTTTCACTGATAATCTGATTTCTTCTATTGCAGGCAAATCTACATTCCCTTGTTCTTTTGGAAATTCGGTGATAGAATCTAATCTGCGAATGCTACTGCCTGAGGAGGATTTTCTAATGCTACGCCTTTTTGAAAAGCTTCTTGGATCTCTGACATCCTTGTGTGATTTTAGACTATCATGTAGTGAATGGTCAGATTTTGTAGTTTTTAAAGGGTTTTGTAAGTTGTCCTGCTTTCGTCTTTTATTTGACTCGAATGACTCCAAGTTCCTTTTGGCATCATCGGTAACACCAACTTTAGTTAAATCTAAAGTTGCAGTGCTGAGGTTTTCACTCCTGATTAAGGAATCTAATAAATTGGCTTGTTCCGCCAAAAGCTCCATTGAACATCTTCTGTCTAAACAGATGTTGTCAACCAAAACAGGTTTTGGCAATGGAGTTGCCGGCAAGCTTTGAGAATTACCTGCTTCCTTTCTTTGTACCTTGCTGGGTATTCCCGACACATTTTCATCCTTGACATGGAATTTTTCAACAAGTTTTGCTCCCAATGTTTTCTTTTCTTTTTTGTCTTTATACGTCAGATCATCAGAAAGCTTTTCCCTCCACTTCATAAACTCTTTGTCATCTGTTTTATTTTCTTCGTTTACTTCTTGTTCACCTTCTTGGTCTTGCGTAACCTCAGAAGCTTGTTCCTCATTGGGTTTACGCGGAGAATTTCTCTTAATAGTGTAAAGTCTTACCACTGTTCTTCCGCGTTTTATTGTACTCCTTTCGACCCCCGGCGAAGAGTCAATTCCGGTTTCAGGTTTGCCATCAACTCTGGGCATGAACGGACCACTTTCACTGTCATTATTGGCATCCTCTTTTGGCTGCTCTGTTTCAGGCTTAGGAGGTGAGGGAGGCGTAGGTGCCTCCACTTTATGCCTGTATCTATCTCTGGAAACATCGATATCAGCTGTGTTTATATTTACAGGACGCGGCGTATAGTTCGGAGTACCGTAAGTTCTAGACGAAATTGGTATCCTTCTCGGACTGTGTATTCGAACGGGACTCGCAGATCCCCGCTCGGAGATAGTGGTGAGCATCGGTGAGTAATTTCTTCCTGCACTGGTAATCCATCTTGATGATAATGGTGCACGAGAGTAGCTACTGAGAGACGAGTGATTACTGTAATTGCTTCCAGGATTAAGGTACGAAGCACTGTAAGACGTTCCTAGTGGCGAAACTGAACTTCCATAGTTGTAGGCAGATGTGTAAGGGGATGATGACCCGTAATACATGTTTGCGATGTGTTCGGAAAACAGAGGCATAATGGCGCGCTAAATCACGGACGTGCGACACCCGGGGTCGCTCATCGGAGCGCGCGCGCAGACTGGCGGCAGCGCGGGGCGAGCGGCGCGCGGCCAGGTACGCGCCGCCCACTGCCGCCCCGCGCTGCCCGCCCAGGTGATTGATTGATGATGCCAACTAGGTAATAATAGACACGTATGACTTTTGTCACAATCTCGGAAGGAAGTTTTCACATGCCTGGGTGAGAGCTATCACCTCATGATACATATTTTAATAGCAGCTCAGTAAGCATACATTCAACTAATCACATAGATGAGTAATCTAGTGTAAAACACAAATGTTGCATAACCAATTAAGTTTAAACGCTGTGTGAGTGTAATTTATTACCGTTCTATTATTAGTTGGTCTAAAAATAAAACATCTTGCGACATGCCTAGGCGTATTAATAGCTAAGCAAGCATTGTCTACCTACTTACGAGAACTATTCTCAGCTGGAATTGTTTATAAACGACGTACAAGATTTTTTGGACTACGATGTATTTTTTCTAAAATTAAAATATACAATGTCGCGGAAGTCGATGTAGGAAAATGGGATTTTGTTATAACGGAACAATGCACTACCTAAATCCGGATCGTCGTAAAACCTGAACTGGTACTATCACACAACTACAAAATCTATAGAACAACACCCTTTTCTAACTGTTAATTATTTTAGTTTAACATTTATATTGATAATATTTGACATGTAGATTACAGACAATTTTATTCAACTCTATTATGTAGGTACTCCAAAAGTTACTTGTATGTGAAGAATTAAAAAATATGGTGCATAAATCCAATCAAAGGCACGTGGATACATTATAAAATCTTCTATTTGTTACAGAATCACTTGTGATCGTAACTGCTTGAGCTAAATAACTAGGAATAGGGTCAAACTAAAATAAAAATGAGTTCATATCGAGGAAGCCAAGTTGTCAACTAACTAGATCATTTGACTTTATGAAGGTGATATATTGTGGCAATTAATAATATGAGCAGTTCCTGAAGTACCTAGAATGAGACGTATTTATTTCAGACATCTGATGGCTCTATACATACTAGATAATGTTTATGACCGATTTTTATATTTTTTTAGCCTTATTAACGCCGCAAGGTAAACTGTAGCTGATACATCTTAAAAGTACCGGTGCTGAAATGGTGATTTTCTATGTTTATTTAACCAAGAATTTGGTCAATTAAAATTAATCATTACCTACCTTATTCATAAATGTACACTACAATACATAACAAAATCAAAGCCTGGTATCGGAAATGATAAGAGCATAACGAATCATCATTTGTTGGAAAGCCGGGGTAATTTATTTTCACCATTGATTTTCAATAGTTCTCATCAGTTATCTCTTGCAAAATTGTGGCTTCTCTAACGATGAATTCCTTTATCTTTTAATACATAAGATTCACATAAATTATTTCCAATCTCTAATTGCAGAACAACAGATACCTAGATAGGTTATAGAATTCAGCAGAATATCTTGATCTGGCTGAACTCAGTCTTGTGGCCCATTTTTTGGCTGGCATTCAATAGGCTACTAATAAAATATGACTGTGAACAAAAAGTGCTTTAAAACAAATATAACGTGGATTTATTATCTAGAAAAGTAGTTTATGATTTCCTACTTCACGATAAACAATCATTTTATAACGACTATTGCAAAAAATGCATCTCTCGAGCTGAAAGTAAGAATGACGTTCTTATGTTTTTCTATTGATTTTGTTCTCAAACAAAATATTTGGTTACATCATGCTTTATTTATTATCATAAGGCTTTTTGTTGATAAACGTGATAGACGTGATCAAGATACACAAAAAGTTATTTATTCCTTATGGACTTTGATATAAATATGAAACTTAATATATTTCTGTGCAAAAGTGCCTCTAGTTATTGGCACTTATGCTCTTATTTAATGTATTACTTCATCTTGGATATTCTTGTTTTCAAATTATGTTTAACACATAAAGCTTTAAATACTTATCAGCTGATAATACTACCCTACTTTATTCTTCCTAATTCGTAGCAACAGCGGAGTACGGCGTAGACGGTTCGTAGGGCCGCGTAGCTCGTGCGTAGGGCGGAGCGTAGCCCTGTCGTAGCGGAGCGTAGCACGAATGTTTAATGTTTACTTCAACAATTTCATTACTTTTTGGTAGTACATATTCTTTTACAACAAAATGAGTACATATGTATTTTATTTCTATTGCATTAATATACTTTAATTTTGATCCTAAGGTATAGAAAAATATAAATAGATAGCCACAATTATAAATAATTCCAAACGAAAATTGATTATTTTGTCGAAAACTAAATACCTTGATAGATATAACGGGTGTGTCGTTCACAATCACATTAAATCCTATCGCATATACTTTATGATATTCTATGGCGAATTGTAAAAAAAATAACCTAATCCATTGAGTGGTTTAACCACAGGAGTCATTTTTAGTTTTTATAATTTACAACATCATGTGTAAAGCTGAGATAAAGTTAGGACTATCGAATGATTTAATCAGTTGACAGCTGTCAGTTTTCAAGGGAGATTTTCAGTTGTTTGTGATGACTGACTTTTATATGGTGTTCTAATTTTCGCACATTTTTATTCTACTAGCTTTTGCCCGCGACTTCGTTCGCGTGGAATAGTGACTTCCGGCAGATTTTTGGTTTGACCAATAGATAGCGCTATATGTTCGGAGTATTTTTTTTTTTTGTAATAAAAACTATCCTATGTCCTTTCTCAAGTTCCAAACTGTGTATGTGCCAAATTTCACACAAATCGGTTCAGTAGTTTGTGCGTGAAGAAAAGACAGACAGACAGACAGACAGAGTTACTTTCACATTTATAATATTAAGTTAGGATTTACTTTGTTTGAAAAAAACTTTTTTTTTATTTTTACGTATTTTTCTTTTTTGTTTGTGTTAATCGACATATATTAACCAGTATATTAACGCATTTCATTTAATGTGATTATGAACGACACACCCGATATAATGTCTGAATAACAAAATGTTATCTAAACGCGTTTTACCTACATACACTGACATACAGAGAGGGAATAGATTTCTAGTGAGGCGTCGATTATGAAATCGATTATATTCCGTACACCTGTCATATACAACTGTCAGCAACTGCAACTAAGCCATAACTGCAACATACCAAGCTTCTCACTCACCATGCAGCTATCAAAGCATGCACTTAAAATAAAACACAGGTGAACATCAGAAACGAGACAGGTACACATAAATAATACGCATACTTTTGTATAAATAGTCAAAATGGGATGGTCTGCCAATTTGAGATAGATTTCATTACACTTGAGAACAGTGAATGCGGGTCAGTTGCAACATCTTTTATACTTAAGAATTAATTACATTCTGTTGTCTATTGAAGCAATATGCGAGTATTTGGCGTTTCTCTCATCTCATTGTAATTATTACGTTGATACAAAATTTATTTTAATAAGCATATGGCCCATGTATTTTTATGTTTGAAATAAATTTTTAATTTAATGTAATGTAACGCACTGGCATATATTGACTTAACATTTAGATTCTTATGTCTGAAACAGATACCATTTAATGATTAATTAATCACTCAAAAGAAATTTAACTTTGCTTATTTGCTAAGCAGCTAAATTCTGAGTACAAACGAAGCAAATATTTGCACGTGACTCGTATTCAAAGTTCTCGAGTGTACACCCGTATTTTGGTCGCCCTTCCAGCCCACGCAAGTTATAGCGATCCATAGAAAACAATTGATTCTCGTGTACGACACTCATTGCAATCATTTATTATTGCACTGTCTAATATTAGACCGGCCTTGATCCTCGATCATGAGTTGGCTTCCTACAATATTAGCTTAGCTTTTCCAATAACAAATACTTGAAGAAACTATGTAAGTTGGCATGTTAATGTGATCTGACGGTCTTATTACTTAGAACTACAGCACAGTACAGAACATTGTTATCAGCGGCGGCCCTAGCCATTGCGAGGCTACGTGCGGCAGGTCTACGCGAGGCCCTTTGTCCTACGTGAAAAGTATGTGTTGCGAGAGTAAGCTTGTGGTTTGATTTAGATAGCTAATCGTCATGTTTGAGGAGAAATGCTCAAGTTAAACAAATTAATAAAATTTTAATTTTACTACAGTTTATATTTAAAAAATCGCAAAATTAACAAATTTTAAAATGATCTGAAGCTTGCGACTTTTCTTAAGACTAAAATCTTTAATTAAAGCAGAATAATCGAATGAATGAGAAACGTCATTTTCGATCGAAAGAATAGCAAGGCCTGAAAGGCGATCTTGTGTCATCGAATATTTCATCGAATTATTCGAATTCTCAAGACTATTTCGGTGGTGGTAGTGGGATAAATTTCAGTTAAATTATTTTCTAATATATATTTCAGCACCGAGATAATATTCAGCCCTTCGTATAAAACTATAACTGATCCAGGCCCTCTTTAGCTCATGTAGCGCCCGGGTGCAATCATGCCCCAAACGCCCCCTATGTATTGAAAGATTGTGACTTGAGTAGTTCGAACGTCGTAAATAAGAAAGTTCATACGGAAACTAGGAGTTATTTTCTTGTTAATAAAAGGACTTAAAAGTGGCGCTACCTTCTAGGTTCCGCTAAAAGGGATGAAAAAAATAAAACAAGTGGAAAGTAAAGAACCCGCGAGCGTAGCGAGCGCAAAATTTTTTGAACTTTGGGTCACTAAAGCACCAAAACTTGAATAATAAAGAACTGTGCAAGGTGAAGTCGCGAGCGTAGCGAGCGCAAAATTTTTTGAGCTTTGGGTCACAAAATCACCTAAACTTGTATAACAAACAACAGTGCAAGGTGAAGTCGCGAGCGCAGCGAGCGCAAAAATGTTTGAGTTTTGGGACATAAAAGTACTCTAATCTATAAAGAAGGAAAGGTACTGCCAAGTGAACAGCCGCGAGCGTAGCGAGCGCGAATTTTTTTTTATTGTTTGTTGTCTGGATCGAGAGCCAGTTGTTTTTGTTACTTTGGTGTTCCAACTTTTTGTTAAATTGAGGACTCAAAAAGTAAACCCAGAATGAATTAGAAATAAAGAAAAGATGCTTTTTTTTCTGGGACCAGATACCTAGGTATATATTTTTTAATTATATTTTTTTTATATTACTGTGGGTTGTAGCGCGAGGCCCCCCCAAGCGCGAGGCCCTGTGCGACGGCACAGTTCGCACACCCCTAGGGCCGCCACTGATTGTTATTGATTAAATTTCTTTGAATCTATATGTGTCATTGTTTTGATTAGGAAAATACACGACAGTAGAATATTGCCATTTATAAGATAACATCGGATAGGAAGGTTCACAAGAGAAAAGCATGCTGCGCCGATCCTCACGCCTTACGCTTATGATCGAGGATCACCCACGCAAGTAGAACAGCCAGGGAGTGCACGCAAATAAAATCAGTAAAGTGGTTTTAATAATGACTAATAAATAGATAGGTCTTTATTTACTTTTGCATATAAATATTGTAAATAAATATTAAAATACACACAAAATGAATAAAGGCAAACAATCTGGAACCTTTATTTATTTATACTTTTTGCACAATTTACGCTGGCGGAGCTTAACACCTTAGGCGTTCTCTGCCAGTCTACCTTAGGGTGGTGAAATGAAAGTGGTGGGTGCAACACTGTTAGGTCCAGACTCCACCAAAGTTTCAAACAATCAATGCATTTCAAAGCTCAGTATACCTACCTACTTTTGAGCGGATGGAGACGAAATGTTTGAATAACGAAATTCTATTGTTTTCAATACTACTTTATTCCTCTTCTCTTTGGTGGAGACTGTGTACTTATTCATATTGTGTGTATTTTGGGTTCCATAAAACCATAACCAGAGTAATTTCGACACTGCTCCGTTAAATACAGTAAGTTACTTTTTAATTTGCGTGCACTTCCATCTCCTATATAGACTTTAACTCCTACACCTGACAGGCATACCTTCACACTTGAGCTCCTGCTTGAAGAAGCCATACAGCATGGCTCCGCAGTGGTCGCAGAAGGTGGGCGACATGAACTGGTGCGGCCGGAACCGATGCGGCACGTCCACCTTGAACCTCTCGCGGAGGTACTGCAATATTAACAAACAATATTAAGTGAGTAACATTGCGATTGAGATTCATTGATGGCAGGGGTTTCATCCCTTTCCTTAGGGAACAATTTTTCACACCTACTGCCAATTTTTATAAAAATTCAATCAGCGTTTTTTGCATGAAAAAGGAACAAACATCCACTTGGGTATGCATACAAATTTTCGCTCGCTTTTGATCGTGGAAAGGTGGGTCCTCTTACATCAAAATTGTAAGACAACATAGATTACGAGGTGAGATGTGGTAACTACAAATGTTTAAAAAGGAGGAGAAAAAATCATGAAGCAAAAATTACTGAGGCCTGGGAATCGAACCCGTTACCTCACGCGGTCAGACACACGAGTTTATTTATTTTGTTCAAAGTCTATTGCTGACAAAAACATTTTTAAATCTCAACAAATCATAAATCACTCACGCAGATCTTCACATGCAAAATTTTAATAAACAGCAGTAACTCACCACAGTGGTTTCTGAGTGTGCAGATGAGCCCGTACATTTTCCGAGCAGCTTGTTGTGGCATCTCTTGTGGACTGCCGTCTGGCAGACGGAGCACCGGTAGCCTTGCTTGCCGAAGCCCCATAGGAACTCCTTGCAGAATGCACAGAACGTCGGCTGTCTGAAGAACTTCGCCACGAAACAATGGCCGTTCACTTCGTGGATCCTGGAAAGAAGGAAATGTTTCCTTTGATCGAAAGTGTCTTTGAAAAGTTGCACTGGCATGTTAAATATTCAAAACTGAAGTATGATGAGTATTTTTTATGTAGGTAATTCGACCTTTTAAAAACAGACTGTAAAGGTAGAAGATAGAGTTCCGTTAGAAGTATCCCCAGAATGCTGTGCAAGAAATATTTTGAGTGCATAAAATATAGTCTAAGTAGGTAGCTAGTTCAATCATAAGTATTTATGAGCATGTCTAAAAATTCACAATATGTGGGACAGGAATCAGGAGCACTTTAGATGACGATGATTGATTGCGTTACAAAATTTACTTAGACAGAGCCAAGTGTGAGTAAACAAGCAATAACTCAGCTCACTAGTTCACATCCTGGATGTTGTGAGTGATCTTTGACGAGGTAATGCACACATAAATAAGAGTTTGCTAGCAATTAACCACCGGAACGGGGAGTTCCAGTTCATTTCAATAAATTACATAAGTTGTGTCGTATATTGTTGGAAGAGTGAACATGACGGGTGACACGTAGGCGTTCCCAGACGATGGACCGATGCTAACGCACTTGCGCCAAAAATCTTAAACGCGAAGTTGCAAAATTAGTTTAGAGGAGGCGTGATATATTGCCGCGGGTATATGTGCTCTAAGCCTAGATAATGTTTTCCTTCACAATACAGAATTTTAAGAAGCGAAGGAATGAAAGAAATATGTTTTGTGACTCCACATTTTTTTTGTGTCAGTTATGCGTATTTCCCTTTCCGTGTTCAACTGGCGACACCGGTCTCGCGAAATCCACACGCTTTTGTTTTACTACGGAATCCTACGATCCCGTGTTCAATTCGCGTCAGCTGAGCACGCTTTTGCGATCAAGTGGCGCTGGGTAAGGTTTAACAAAATCGTGTGCAGTTGAAATGAACACTTTTTTGACTTGACTGTTTGACTCTTCGAAAGCGTGTTGAACTAGCGACGGTATTATTCTATACGTGGGATTCCGAAGTAAAACAAAAGCGTGTGGATTTCGCGAGACCGGTGTCGCCAGTTGAACACGGAAAGGGAAATACGCGTCAGTTATAGGCGGATTTTGTGTGATTTTCCTAACTGCGTGCTAAAGTTTCAAAGAAGCCGTATCATTGTTGCCTTGGTTAGTTAACATGGCCGCGATAAGTAATTTTCCTGTCTGCCAGTTACAATTGTTCGCCCAGAACTTTGTCCCGGATTTAGAACCTAAGTAATGTCTATGGCATTTATTTTGTCACTTAGAATCGTAGAACAGAAATAACTTGATAAAATCTTAATCATAAACGTACAATATTTACTCTCAAGGCGCACGTACGTCTGAATGTGTCCACGTTTCAAGACTTTACTATCACGAAACTTTGTTTAAAGGTTCTTAGTTAGTTCGGAGCTACGGGATTGTTCGAAAGAGTTACCGCGGCCCTGGTACATAAAAAGCCTACGACGGCGGCCCTAGTACATAGAGGGCTAAGAAGGAACATGATGAGTTTTAGACAGTGAGAGTCTGACACTTCCTCGCGCTGCACCCACAGCAGGAAGGATCGTTTGATGATTTTCCATAAAAAAAATCCTTTATTCGTAAGTGTAATAGTAATTGAAGGTTGATAATTAATAGCTATACTTACTTATGGTGTTTGATAGCACCGCGCCGCTGCGTGATGCGCTTGCCGCGGGAACGGCGAATGGCACCTTCGCCACCCTCGCCGCAGACCCCGCCCGGCAACCACTGGAAACCATTCATTAATACATTAATAATTATACTTCATTATCTGCCTAGCCTTTTCACAAATATGTTGGGGTTGGGTTCCAGACGAATGAGACGAGAATATGTAGCATAGTGTTTTACCACTATCTGACTAATGAAAAAAAATAAAACCGACTTCCAAAAACACAAAAAAGCAAAAAAAAAAAACTAATTTTAGGTGCATCGGCCTAGAAGTCGGTGGCAAAATTAACTCAGGGACATCCATTAGACACAGTTTTTTTTATTCCGGAGCATCGATTTTCTACTAAAAAACGTACTAAAATATAATGCCATAAATAAAAAAAAATATTAAGAATGCTGTATTATTGCTTGAATATATTCATTTATGTATTTACTTTCATTCAGTACTGTTATGTTACGTGTAACATGGCACGTTTGCCCCCGCGCTCGATAGATGGCGTTAGGGGTAAAATTAGAAGTCGCTATGGTTTCGTTCACAATCGTCATTACATCCCCGCAGAGGACCTAAATGTTGAGATTTATGATGCGATGTATACCGGTAATATATATATTATTAGGTACATTTTTTGGAAAAGTTGCGATTCAGCAACTTTATATACTTTGAATTATTTACTAAGAAGTAAGTGAAATGAAATGAAAGGACAATGCCAGGGTCTGGGCTCATAGTTTGCCCAGCAATGGGAGTAGTTCCAGGGGGTTCTTTAGTGCACTCTGAACACGTAATGCAAATATATTTGAAATCGCTCCCTGGGGTCCGGAGAAAAACCGGTTCTCTTATTCCATATGAACAGTCGCTTTACAAAGCCTGTGTCATTTTCCCAGTAGTGGGAGTGATTGAAATAGGTTCCTTACTTCACTTTTAACATGAAATTAAAATATTTTTAAAATCGGTCCCAGGGGTCCGGAGAAAAACCGGTTCAAATGTTTTCCTTAGATAGTCACTTAACAAAGTCTTTGGCATTTGCCCAGTAGTGGGAGTGGTCAAAGTAGGTTCTTTACTTCACTCTTAACATGAAATTAAAATATTTTTGAAATCGGTCCCTGGGGTCCGGGTGAAAAACCGGTTCTAATATTCCACATGAACAGTCGCTTTACAAAGCCTGTGCCATTTGCCCAGTAGTGGGAGTGATTGAAATAGGTTCTTTACTTCACTCTTTACTCGAAATTAAAATATTTTTGAAATCGGTCCCAGGGGTCCCGAGAAATACCGGTTCAAATGTTCTCCTTAGATAGTCACTTAACAAAGTCTTTGGCATTTGCCCAGCAGTGGGAGTGGTTGGAATAGATTCTTTACTTCACTCTTAACACGAAATTAAAATATTTTTGAAATCGGTCCCAGGGGTCCCGAGAAATACCGGTTCAAATGTTTTCCTTAGATAGTCACTTAACAAAGTCTTTGGCATTTGCCCAGTAGTGGGAGTGGTCAAAGTAGGTTCTTTACTTCACTCTTAACATGAAATTAAAATATTTTTGAAATCGGTCCCTGGGGTCCGGGTGAAAAACCGGTTCTAATATTCCACATGAACAGTAGCTTTACAAAGCCTGTGCCATTTGCCCAGTAATGGGAGTGATTGAAATAGGTTCTTTACGTCACTCTTAACATGAAATTAAAATATTTTTGAAATCGGTCCCTGGGGTCCGGGTGAAAAACCGGTTCTAATATTCCACATGAACAGTCTGTTTACAAAGCCTATGCCATTTGCCCAGTAGTGGGAGTGGTTGGAATAGGTTCTTTAATTCACTCTTAACAAGAAATCAAAATGTTATTGAAATCGGTCCCAGGGGTCCCGAAAAATTAATCTGATAAGACTTTTCTGCCAAATAAGTCTTACTCGTATGTATATTGTCAATCTCAATGCTCAGGATCTCGCTGTCAGGGATCCAGTACTGGAAAATGTTGGAATGGGTTTTTGTTTTTACTGTGATTTTCAAATAAATTCTAAAAGCGTTGGATTCTAATATGAACTGACAATGATTTTCTGAAAAAAGGCAATTAGCGCAAATTCAAATTATTTTTGAATTTACGGTTTAAATCTACAAGGCGCCTGCGCTACGAGCTATCTTCTAGAAAAATCTTATCAAGACGAATAAAATAAGCTCGAACATGAGGTAGTTAGTAAATACCGTTGAGGAGTTCCCGCCTGTCGTCTCCATTGTCAGGTCAGATCTTAACCTTTACAGTTTTGTGGTGTCTGAGACATATACCCGAATGACAAGGTTTTACTCGATAGGTGTCTACAGTTTTCGAGAGTCGCTCCCGATTTTTTTAGAGATTCCATCACCAGACCCTGGGCTGGATGACAAAGGAACCATCGAGGAAGTAAGCCCTTTCAAACAATAAAATAATTGTTGAAATCGGTTGGTAAACGACGCAGTTATGCACGTACAAACGTAAAAAGAATACAAATGAATTAAGAACCTCCTCCATTTTTGGAAGTCGGTTAAAAAAAAAGTTGTCGTAGGTATACAATACCTCGTATTTGTCAATGAATATAATTCATTTCAATTAAGGTATTAAAAGTGGAATAGTTAAGAGTTCGTAAGCTTATTTTATGTAATATTGCATAAGAATCAAACCAGTTTTTCTCAGGACTCCCGGGATAGATTTCGAAATGCTTTGGTCTGGGACCTAATATAAGCTAATGGAACATAATACACTATGCAGTTACTGTGGGCAACACTTGAGCCCAACTTCCATACAAAGAATAGCATTGTCCTTTATTTGCCAGAATATAGGTACAATATGATGGTCGATACAATAAAAAATATGGTCTCACTATATTCGACTTATAATTTAGTCATGCAAATATTTATCTTAAGTTCTATTATCTAATAGCTAAGAAAGTACCTACAATCATTTTGCATTATAACTATTTCTCCTCTAGGTACTCTTTGACTGTATAAAAACATTTATCAATAAGCCAATTTCTACCTATAATATTGAAATGAGTAGGTACTGTTGATGCCCATTACGTGAGAGTGAAGGCAAATATGCGCGCATTCATGCGGCTTCGCTTTAGTTGTAATAGTTATTTGTGATACAAGAGTGCAAAGTTGCTTTTTAACCGCGGGCTCAATTTTGATGACCGAGCAAGCGAAGGATTTTTCAATAATTAGAATCCTGAGCGATAGCGAGGGAATCAAAAGAGCACAAGGTGAAAAATCGAGGAAATTACTAAATGCAAAAAAACTAAATGGCGCGCACATACCTATGAGTATCAAATTAAAAACTTAAAAAAAAAAAGTTTTTTATTTTGAGCTTTTCAGTGAAACGAATAGGTCACTATCCACATAACTGGAAAGTTCTCATTGATACGAAGAATATAAGCCCAAACACGAGGTAGTTTTCATTTTCAGTTATCGAGCTCCCTCGACCTTCTCTGGTCTCCATCATCAGGTCAGCTCCAAACCTTCACTGTTGCAAAGGTCTCGTCAATACGAACAATATAAGCTTAAACACGCGGTAGTTTACAGACTCAGATGTCGAGTTCCCTCGACCTTCTCTGGTCTCCATCATCAGGTCAGCTCCAAACCTTCACTGTTGAATAGTGCTATCAGGCATACATATGAGTGTCAAGGTTGAACCCTATGTATGCTTACAACTTTCGAAAGTTGCCCTCGATTTCTCAGGGTTTCCATCTTCAGATCCTGACCTGATGACTATGGGACCAATTGGCAGCTATTCTGCGTCGAACAAAAAAAGAATCACGTAAATCGGTCTACAAACCTCGGAGTAATCGATGTACATACATAGAAAAAAAAAAAAAAACATTCCGGCCGAATTGAGAACCTCCTCCTTATTGGGAAGTCGGTTAATTAAAATTAGATTATGTGTAACATCAAAATCGACAGAAATAAACAGACAGATAAAGACCCTTATCTTGATATTTCTGTAATAAGTGAAATGTTTTAATTTGCAAATCATAATATGAGAAGTACCTACAGTCATATCCGTATGCAGTAACTTAATTATTAAGTTAATGTCTTAATAACCTTCCTGTCCCATGAATCATATTTGACGAATATCAATTGTTTAACTATTGTATCTGCATCGTGGACAGTGCAGTGGTTAAAGTATAATTTAAGAATTGGAGGTTAATAATTTCAAACATCTAATTATGCGCTGAAAATCAATCCAGTTAGCAGCGGTGCGTTGCGCGTTGTTTACATCGACATTTCAGTACAAACAATCGCAGTTGAGTATGCATGGCGCTACGGCAGGCGTGATGTAGCGCGACTCGCGACGCATAGGTACGCCGTAGTAATTCGTTTGTGAACTTCCGCGTTCATATTGTTCAATAATAATTGGTGTTTTATCTTTCATGTAATTTTATGATTACTGGACTACTTAAATTATTTTTTTTTTTGGAGCTACTTTACTATTTTAAGCTAAAATAACTAAAAGGTTTAAATTATAATTATAATATTTTTAGGATGATGTTGGGATTACCCCGCTTCTGTAGTGCGTCGGAAATGTTTGCGGAAAATCGAACCGATGACTTTTACGCCTTAATAAGAAAAAAAACGGCATCAATAATAACTAGGATTCGGGCTAGTAACAACAGAATCTTAAAAACAGTGGCGGAGAATCTGTACTCTCCTATCTTTAGGCATTTTGTGAAGTTGGTAGTGAGGATAGCGTGAGAGTAAATTTGTGTAATTATGTTTAACTATTAACAATAAATTTAAGTTGTGTTTTTACTAACAAAATGGACTGTGTATTGTCTGATAAATAAAGATTATATATATAAAACGAGTAAAAATTTAAGGCGTTGTATACGAACTTATTTTATTGGAAATTGAGATTAGAATTCTGCGGTTAAAAGCATTTACAGTATCTAGGATATAATTATTAAGTAGACAGGAAACTTATTTGAGACCTAATATAGCCAATAGATATTAAAATTAGCTGTGCATAGATTTTTAGTCATCCTCTTGTTATACACCACGCCGTGACCATAACAGTCGATTGTAAACATTTGTAGTAGCGATTAACTATTTGTTGTTTAGGCGCTCGAGCACTTATGTCACTCAACGCTAATTACGGGACTTGACAACCTGCCAACAATCCGCACCCACATTGGACATGAAACAGCGACTACCACGAGACAAAACATACCGTAGCGAGAGCCGTCCGAAGCAGCCTCAACGCTTATTAGGAGTGATGAACACATATCATTATTAATATCCAACGGACAAATTATTTCTTCATTATCCAAAATAAAGATAAGCCCTTGCTGACAGATACAGTTACAAATCATTTAATTTTAGCGACAAAAAAGTTTTATGGAATGAGGTGAAATTCCAAAATAACTTTCTTACGTTTTCCTTGAAGCGAAAGCGATAATCTAAATCTGCTAATCTGCTAATAGCGCATCAAGATTAAAGAAAATACTTTAAGAGCGAAAATAAACAAATTTAGTTCTGGAAAACAGAATTAGCATTGAATAAATTTAGTTTCTACGACGACTTTTATATCTACCCACGCAGATGTTACAGTTCAAACAAATATTTACTTAAACGATTCTACATAACTCAGCAAAAAAAATACTTATTTAATAAACTAAATAAACCTAGTGTGATACCATGATTAATAAACACATGTTAATTTATAAATGAGTGCATCGGCGGCCCGCTATGCGTGTCGCGCCGCTCGCTACGCAACCCGCGGTTATTTACATTACGACGCTTCTTATTCAGCAGTATCAACGTAAAGCTCTTTGAAAGCCAAGAATTTGGATGCCGTTCGAAACGAGAAATTGGACATACCCGAAACCAAGATGACATCGCACGTAACTGATGTCGGTGTGTGGACACATCGCCAAGTCACACGTCACAGCAACTGGCCGGGATGCACAAAAATGCCATCGCCAATAAACATCGGATTCTGTGATACCGATGTAGTGCCCTTACAGCCGAAGGGACACAACTAGATGCACCGGTATTTGTATAGAAAGCGTCGCGCTCAAGGCCTGCGAATTCCCTGGCATGGATCCGGGTGGCTACAGTTGAAATACACGGCTAGTGTCAAATGGCCAAAATTGAGAATTCGTTTGTCATAATGTTGAGATGCGGCGTGGTCACGTGACCGATCGCAGTACGCGATGCGTTCGATTTGCAGTCGCATGCACATGTGTTAGCACAACGTGGCATTGGGCTGCTGCTCGAGACTACCGGACAGAGGTAATTCCCAATTGATTTTCCATTCAGACGTTCTACATCAAAGGAAATTAGATTGGCAAGATTATAATCTCGAGTCCGTGATTCCGTTTCAATTAACGCCACCGGCTTGAAACGAAATGTTGCTCACAACACGTTATGTTGTTTTAAACTAACCGTCAAATGGTATGCGCATTATGCTCGAGTCTTGTTATAGTTTCTTCAGAGTCATTAAATTACAAAAGAGCTCCCTTCGACACTGCAGAATTTTGTCACACATCTTATCCTTTTCGCATAGCAAGATCCCGCGTTAAAAAAAAATACATTCCTGCAGAAAACAAACACTATACCTACTATTTCATTTTTCAACCATATCCATTGTCGCAAAGCTTGATTTATCTTGTTTTATAAAAAGCAACTTTATGCACACATAATAAATTAATGAATGCAATTTTTTGATGTCACAAATATAGGTATTATTACTTTTATCTTAATGTTTACACTTTCAAAGAGCAAAGTCATGATGATACTGAGAACGTTATGGTAATTTGTACAATATACCTACTTAATTCGGATAGGTACTTCATACGAAATACATTTTTGCACCATCATGCTTGCCGAAGCAGTTAATTATCCTTAAACAAGTTCGTTGGACTCGTTTGTTTAATGGTGATAATTATTTGAACAATGAACAAAATAGGCTTTGCGCAGCAGAGGTAGGTAAATGTGGACTCTTAAACAAATCGCGGAACTTGCCTAGCCAGCTATGAAGGATAGCTTCTCTAGGAGATGAGGAACCGTCTCTTCTCCTTGGTTCACTCGGATACCTAACCCCGTTCGGTTGTCCCCATAATCTGTCTCCCACAACTCCTTCACCAAACTTATTTAGTTATTCTTAGGAAAGCTTACAGACTTATGACAATTTTAATAACTTAATATATTTCTAAGCTACTAATAACAAGCTTCCGCCATGGAAAAACATAAACTTCATAGGGAGTAAAATAGGACGTGCCTGCTTGATTAGTTTTCCGCATGTTTTGCCATTTGATACACTGATAAATATTATAAGAATTCTCACAAACAGTTTCGATTGCCTTCATGTCTAGTATACTTAGAATACCAAAGTTAGCTACTGAGGATTACCTGCTCCAGGTCTACCTAGATCAGACACCAAGGCTGAGACATTTTGATTAGTTAAAGTAAAAGTCTTATCTTTAAATCTCAAACTTTTTTGTTCGAAGTAAACTTGAACGTGGCTTGAGAATCGTGCGAGGAGCATCAAGGTTGAGTGGTTGCGTGGTAAATGCAGGAGTAAAAATAGACGGAACCCAACGGTACGTTTCATGGTACTGCTCCGTTGTAATGTTTGCGTCAGCGCTCATTCAGGTATCACTCGCTTGCTATCATAACAGAATAACGACAAGTCTTCATTTTTGAGTACGTGTAAAAACGGCCGAATGACGTATGCTGTCGTTGTTAGTGATGTCCCATTAACTTTTGCTCGTAAACAGCTTGTAAAGTTATTTCTATCTCAACTATTAGGTTTGGCAGACAAGAATGTGGGGTCCCTTTTCTGATGATGGCTTGATTAATACCCATAGAGTACTGTATTCCAAGAAAAACTTTCGATACTGCCACTAACATTTTACTGAACATCGGATTTTAAATAACATATTATTATTTAACGACATTTTAATTGACGAATAACCCTATAGATTGTACTGTCAGATAAAGCTGAATTTGCATATTTTTTTCCGAAGATTATGATATGATTCGAATGAATAGACGTTAGCCATTTTCAAAATCGAATGTTCTCCGATCGATTTCAATTTAAAATGAAGCGATGTGAGTTGTAAACTGAATGTCTAACAATAGATATCATAATACAGCGAAGATACATAAACATCGTGAAATGGGTATCGAACGAGTTCAGAGTAACAACAGCTTGTACTAACAACATTTGAATATTTACACGTAGAACAGTCTTAATATTTTTTTTTGTTTAAGGAAAGAATATAAATAGTCTTGAATAGTTAATCGTGGTTTACGTAATTAGGTAGGTGTATATTAATAAAAATAAAAAAAACTACGGATGCAAGTCCCCACTTAAACTCTACAAATCTTTTCAGTTACAGGTATAATGAAAGAAAGAAGCCCGTTAGAAATAGTAGGATATCTTGAAATCAATGCCAAACTTTTTACCCGACTGCGCCAGTTTCTTATTTAGATAAAAAAGTTTGAACAGTCGTCATATTTTCGATGTCGAACCAAAAAAGTGTATGTAGTAGCAGGCAGGAGAATGTGAGTGGACGGTTGGAGGGAAAGGGATGAGAAATACTAAATCAAAGAATAGATTGATGAATTGCCTGAAAGATGACATGAATAAGGCAATGAAGTATTAGTCCAGCTGACAGGGACGGATGGAAGAGCAAAACATTTCTTGCGAACTGCAGATTAATTGAAATCAGGGCATGAAGAAGTACTTACTTCTGAGTCTTGGAATTAAATAAGTCTTTTTCTGGGATCAGTTATTCACACTACTGAATGTAGGTACATGTTTTAATGACACACATAGTAAGGAAAAACACTCCACGGAAACTGGACCGACGAAGGAAAATATCATTACCTTTGTGTAACAATCAGGCTGAAAATTCTACCATGACCGTACAAGTACCTACGTACTGGCACTTTTTCCTCTCTTAAGGTACCGCTCCTGGCTGCTTATAAAGAACATCTTAGTTGATTGACGCCCATATGTAGGTATTTATTAAATCAGGTCTTATTGAAAAGCTGAATGTTCTATTGAAGATCATATAAGTATTGGACAAGTTTCTTATATTAGCGTGAAAGTTAGGGAACAGTCCGAAGTATGCTCTGAATGGATTTGAATTATTCAACGTGCGTCTTAGAACAGGTACATCTCTAGGTTTAATATTCTTATTCAGCTTCTTTCAAATAGTCGACAAGGCAATAAATCGGTCGTTGGAACATTTTTTTAGGGTAGATAGCAATTAGATGCGGTATGTCTGACGTATTGAGATTAATAGTTAAGATCATTCTCCGTTTATTATATTTGTTACATCCGTTATGCGTGTTTAATTGCGGAATAAAATTTATATCTCTCTCGTTTAATGCCTCCACCTCGAATAGCCGCCTGGAATTAACTTGCTCTACCAATTTACACGATATCTTAAAAGTTTCTCTCTGGCTAAGTATTCAATGACGGCAATGATTGCTGGTGATGACAGAACAAGCAAGAGTTGTAGTAACTCCTCATAATGGTGGGTGAAGATATTCTTATATCTAGATATTTTTCATTGTTTGAATGGCAATGAGAAGTCTATTGAAACGTATGTTATTGACAAGAAGGTTAGATGGCGTTATTAGTAAATAGTAAATGTGCGCTGTGTGAGACTCACATAGTCAGCATGGAGTCGCTGGTGCGGGCGGGCGGGGCCGCGGAGGCGCGGCGCGGGCGAGGTGCGGCGGCGCGCCCCCCCGCCCGTGAATATCATCGGCGCGCGCGCATGGGCGCCGCGCGGCGCTGCGCAGCACGCCTCGCGCCGCCGCCGCCGTGCACAGAGATCTCCCGCCGCGCCCGCACTCGCGTATTTATAAACGGAATTCCACACGCTCTATTCGCGGCCGGATACAACTTTTTACACGACTTTCAGCACTTACGTCGTACGGAGCACTGAAGAGGCGGGTTTTGCCGGTTTGGGCTCCTGAATTGTCTGGCAAAGCCCGCGTGAGTCACAGCGCAAGCATCTTCCCACCGAAGTTAAGCGGTTCTCTCAAGAAACAGTGCTTAAAATAATTGTATTACAAGATTGTGAAAACGTTGCGGTTGCGCCGACGAGTAAATAAAACACAAATATATATTTATAGTTGCCTCTAATGTTTATTTTTCAGTGACACAGACGGCAGACGAAAACAATGATGCTTTCTTTTTGGCCCAAATAACTTCGTTAACACTGTTTGGGCAAATGGTCATTACACTGAGTCACAAACGCTACTGAAGAAATTACTTAATAAATAGGTAGTTTGCAGATATTTGTGTACGTAGGTACACAACCGTTATGAGACAGAGCTGTAGAACAATACAAGTCTTGGGTTTCGACAACGGCTTACTTCAGGCGGTGGGCTGTACTGCTGGCCATAAAACGGCAGTAAATAGGCGCAATGAATCAAACGGTGGTCAATTTTACGACCGACCTCTGATTCTGCTGTATACAAATATCGCTAGAACTCACCAACACTATATTCTTATGATATGTACCGATTATATGTATATTCTAATAAATTACCGTAAAATTACAGTAAAAATCATAGCCTGAAAGACAAAAGTTTTTTTTTTAATTACAAACGAAGTATACTTTATTTATTAGGTAGGTAAATTGAATTATTATTTTAGAAGCATATCCTTCCCTGTACGAGAAGAGGCCTGTGCCCAGCATTGACACAAACAACGGCTCATGACGGCGACGAAGTCTAACAGTTTCTGTCTTTGTGGTGATACAGATGTTGAACTTTTAACGGTTCAAGAACGTGAAGAGAGTGTATGAAGACCGCAACACCTGAAAATTATTTTATTAGATATTTTTGAAACAACGACATAAGATAAGCACCTCATAATGAGTCCTTTACCGCAATGTACGTATCCAAAGACATAGGGATGACGTATGCGGTGCGAGGCGCTATCGGTCGACCGCAGCACTGCATCATCACCAGCAGTTGTCTTCGGAACCGCGGTGACAGCTTCATCCAGTCGCAGCAGTATATCGACTGATTTACCAGTTCGCTCTGCAAACACACGTAGGTAAATGTTGCACGAGGCCCTGCCAAATTTAGATGAATTACTTTTACTACGCTTTGTTTAGGAGTCATACGAAGCCGCTACAATTATTTAGCAGCCAATTTATACGTGATGAAGTGGCGTCTACTGGTAACACGTGCGTTTTATGTCTCAATCAGTTACCTCAACTTTGAGTTGTGTCCCGAAATAGCAGTAAATAAACAGCTGAGCGAGCATGCAACCCAAATACACGGCCATGGAAACAAACTCGGCCGAATATATGCTTAACTGAAAGAACAAACAGGTTTTAAGAAAATATTTAACAGAAAATAAGGTGCTATATACTTATACCTACAGAAGAATTTATTATCTCAAATTTGAACGTACCCCAACGATCTTGTACATAGTCATGCATATGACCCAAGCCATCACAAAGAATTGCACGACCATTGCTTCGCCGAATATCGACTCTACTTCTTTAGCAAACCTGGAAGCAATCAGCGCACAGAAAACGCTCACTAGGAATAAGCAGAACCCTTGATTTTTAGAACAAATGAACGACGCTAAAAAAACCACACCGAAAATTAAACCTACCGCAAAATCTGATAATAATGCTGCACGCATTTCTTAAGTCTCTCTTGTATCGCCACTCTCTCCTGTTGTTCGTCTTTATAAGATGTACTGTAGAGATCAGTCTTGTTAAACTGTGTATTTATTTTAGCAGAGTCGTCAAATTCCACCAGCTTTTCCAAGTTGTGGCGAAGCATCTGTATTTGTATTTTGGCTTGCGCGTAAAATGCTACGATCGTGCAGTCCATTGTTACATTTCCATAAGCTTGGAAAGTTATCAGAATAATCATGTAGGCCAATGCCAGCGAAAATCTAAAAATTCATTCAATATTAGTAACATACACACATACTCTTGGTGAGTAAAAAGTGGCTACATAATAGGTACAGGTTTTAAACGATTTGAAAACACCTGGCAAACGGGAAGCACTTATGTTACATCATTAAAGCCATCAGTAGCCGATTTTGTAGTAAACGCATATAAATTGTCTGTTTGACTAATGTTATTCAGAAACGTAGACAAAACACATTAGGCCAAACCCATATTTCGACCGAAAATGTGTAGGATGTGTAACGGATTTTTTGATATAGAAGGTAACTAGGCTTACGTAATCGTGCTCGAGGTCTCGAAAGGAAAGTATCCGGTGAACTGCACTTCTTCGCCTAAAGCCCTGTTCACGATGGGGAACACGGTCCACATGGTGCCACAGGTAAATATCGCACCGTGATATAACGTGAGAAGCTTGGACATGACCAGTGCATTTTCTTTCAGCACCTTTACATGATACGGCTTGGTTGCTTCGAAGACGGGTCCTGTGGAAAAATATTGACAAAGTATTCCTGCAGACTAGTATTCAAGACCAAGTGACTCTTCACTCGTCATCATCAATAAGTTAGAGCTGTTCGTCGTGTACCACTAATACTTGATTTCTGCGCAAAATTGTTGATATTGTTTATTTGACTTCTGGCTGTAGAAGAAGAACAGTTTTCTTTACTTATACCTATCCACAGAGAAATAACAGGTACAAACCATTAATGATGTCGATGAGTTTGTCAATCCGTTGAGTCCTTAGGTTGAAAGCCACTTGTTTTCCCAACGAGTTTAGGGTGGTAAGCAATATGAACAGCGTGTCAACTATTAGATTAGTGCTGTGCCTAACCTGATATGAGAAACAAAAAAAAATATTATGAAACTTCTGAGGGAGAAGAATTGAGCGTAGCCTTCTCCGTGTGAGAGGAGGCCTGGACCCAGCAGTGGGACGATTAAAAGGCTGTAACTTCTAACTTTTAGTCTTGGGCAGCATGTAATTGTATAACATCTTCAACCTATCGGTTCCTGGTGATGTTAGGGAAGGGGGTACATTTAAATTTTAAATTTCACGAATATTTTCTGTCGACAGTAAAATTAATGCCTGCCTATGGACACCATGACACATCAGCACTTGGATTCCTTGCTCTTAGACTACGCAAATATGGCTCACCTGCACAACCCGTATAACATGTTGCAAATTGTACGTTAGAATAAAAGTCCACGACAGAAAACGATAAATGTTGTGCAAGAATCGTTTCTGGGGAGACAGAGGCTTCAAAACTATTTTGAAATAGCCGACTCTAGCCAACGCATTGAAATGAGGTCTAAACCCTTGGAAAGTAGAATATTTCATAGCTTCCCCCATTTTGCAAAATTATAGTAGCCTAACTAGCTGATGAACGAATAAAGTATGGGGACGTGGGGATGTTTTACTAAGCCAAGTAGGCTTATAAATCACATTCTAAATACATAGGAGTCGTGTTAATTATCTGTTGTGATGTGGGGTGTCAATTTACACATTGATATGCATAATTGACCAATAGCTATAGGGTGGTTCATTTTGAAACCTGAAATTGAGCAACCTCCGCAGCCTCGGTAAATGTCGGGAATTTCCGAGATAGTGTAGTAGCGTTTAATTAAAGTGAGACTGCTTTGCACGGGGTGTCGGGTTCGATTCCGAAATTGCTTTGTAGGTTTTTAACAATCTCCCGATTCGGAGTCTGGTAGGCGGTGCTACTGGCCCGTTCCTTGAAGAGCATGCTGTAGGTCCTCATCTTTCTCCATTTCCTTCGGGTAAGGGTGGGTTCTTCCTACGAAAGTGAAGGAAGCAGTGTCAGCAGAATCCAAATCGGAAATATCTAAGCAAGCATCTATTGAATGTCAAGAAGCTAGTCGCGATTTTAAACATTTCTGATATTGAAGAAAATATAAAGCAGTACGGAAATATGGAAATAAGTCGGTACTTCCAACAACATCCTGAACTCTATGTGACCATGGGGGGGTTAATTTTGCGACACTTCAATTAACTTAATGATGTAGAAAACACCCATCAAACAATTAAGTTGTTTGGATAATAAGTACTGTACACAAACTGATTTGACGAAAATGAAAACTTCATGAAATATTTATAAGGTAATTTATGTAAATGACGCTTATTCACACCTCGTTTAGTAGAACTAATTATGTTATTTTTTATAAATTAAATGTAAGGGGGGCAAAGATGTATGTTTCGAGTTAGAAGTGCCTATTTTATACTGCTTTTCTTTATTTACATACATATATTTTTACAAAAATAACAATATTTACATCACTTTTTATTGCAGCACTTCTGTGAGGCGATCTCTCGGCTGTTATAAACTATTCAGCGAGTAATGTAGGTTAGTGGTATTCGAGTCGATATTGACAATGTGATATTTTTGGAAGAACATGAAGGACCCAGGATCAGGACACAGGTGTTTAATAACAATGTGTATTCTATTGTGAAATAGTTTATTTAAAATACTATCCGAAAATAAACCACATCAGTATTGTATTTGGTATTCAGCTCTGGCCGAACATGCTTTACCATTTGTGTTCGCATGCAGCGATTGGAATGTGAGAACAGAAATTTTGAGCCGTTACATAGCACATAATACTGCGGCCACTTTACTTTGTACTCAAATTATTACTCAAATGCGTGTGTCGCGGTAATTATTAGAAATGGAACCTCCATTAGTAATAATCAACAATGTTGTAAAATGCTATATTAATTTAATCATAAATATTTCTACACATTATCTATTAGTTACATTTACATAAAGATTTCTATTTGAACCCAGAGCTTTTAGCAGATGTCGAACAAATGAACCATGTCCACATTTACATCACAAAGTTTATACATCATTATGAACTTAATTTGAAAGTTATCACTCTATTAATATTTCGGGGCACTGTCTCTTGGGAGACGTCTCGTCGTCCGCCGGTTCTTTCCGCTTGAGTGACTTGCTATCCTTGTCCTGTGTCATGCCGTCTACGTTGGACTCGTGTTCTTCAGTCTTGTGATCAAGGTCAGCTTCTAGCCTTTCGTTTTTAGGCGATTCACTATCTGGAACATCGTCATCAAGTGCGATTTCGTCGGCGCCGTCATCTTGTTCATCCTCAGGTTTCTCAAGATAATCATCATCGTCGGCAGCTGCCTCCAATCGTTCAGCCGCTTTTTGAGAAGTGGCATTCTGTGTGCCTGTGTTTGATGAAGCTGATCTTTTGCTCACGGAAATTCTAGCCGTGAGGGCTCTGTGTAGCTGTATGATATCACCAGGCGCTCCCTGTAAATGAACAGGCAGCATGTTAGAAGTAGTATTTTATTTCTATGTAAAATACACAACTTACCTTGTAACTCCACTATGCAGCAGTATTCAAAAGAAATTGTTTCTGTTTGTGCAAAGGAAATACAACCTTGTATGTAGATTTTATGGCTGGCATTATAAAAAGATAAAGTTGCAACCACTCTAGACTTATTTTGACTTGCAGCCAGAGCTCACTAGTTAGCACACTATTCAACATGTTTCTCAAGTTAGACTCAAAGTCATAAGATTCCAGCCTTCTTAATGTTCTTCAACAATGAATTCCTTCAGTTAGTCATTGACATCCATGATGAACATAGAAATTCCAAAATTTCAAACTCACCATAATGAGGAACAATTTGATCTGCTGCTGAGAATCAACAGCGGTGATCCTGAGCGACTTGGTGCCGGCTCGCTCGACCACCATGTCTGGCCACAGCTTGGTGTTGAGCACGACGCGCAGGCTGCCCGACACTCGCGCCACCAGCCGCGCGGCTCCGCCACTGTTGGCGGGAGCGTCGTTCAGCCGTAGGACGCCGCGACCACGCTCGCGCCAACTGCCTGCCTCCCAGGCGAATAGGCGACATGATATCTGGGGAAGACACAGAAATACGTTATTATTGTAAATGCGAGTATGCTTATGTTACGCTTTTACAGTTAAACGGGACCAGTGAAGTGTCTTAAAGAGAGTTACAGTTGGGTGTGGGACATAGATTCTCAGTAGGCAAACAGCAAAGCTAGTGTTTATAAAATGAAAGGCTAATAAGCTGGAAACGCAGCGACCTTCAACACAATAGCACAAAACAGCCATATTGAACATATATCAACACACGATTGTAGCAGTAAATAAACATCTGCATCCCTAAACTTAATTCAGATAGTCCAATATACCAAAACTGCTAAACATTCGCAACCAACTTCAAAAAAAGTATGTTTATCATTATTTATACATGTTACATGTACCTGCAAAACATTAATCTCGCCCTCCTCGCCGGTGATAGTGTAGTGTGCGGTGGGCGGCGGCGGTCGAGCGTGCGATCGCTCGTACTCCGCCGCCGCGGCCGCCAGACCCTCGCCACTTGATGCCTCGCCTTGATTGCTGTCCTCCTGATAAACAATAATACAAACACATATTAAGCAAGCATGGTGATGTGAGGCCTGTGCCCAGCAGTGGGATGTTAAAAGGATTGATGATGATAAACAATACTAAACCAACTAAGTCAGGCTTTGTAATAAGCCTAAGGATAATATGAGACATTCGCTTGAGATAAGTGTGTGTATTTCATTTGCTTTGACTAACTTTGTACTCTCACCGTCAGTTGCACAAAGCCCCATTAAAGTTTAAGCTTCTTTAAAACTCTTTCTTTGTCAACAAGATAAAAAGTGTCAGCAATAGATTTAATGAAGCTTAAACTGTAATGGAGCTTTGTGCAACTGACGGTTAGGAAATAGAAGAAGAGTATTCATGAAAAACATTTTGTTGTCAAGGAGAAAAATACAAAGATATGTAAATGAATTGCATACTTAGCAGTCTGATACAAGTAATACAAGTTATTGTCACTGGAGAATTTCCATAACAGCATAACAATGATAATTGTGCGCATAAAACCCAAGTTATCTTCGTGAATCCCACTATTGAACAAATCTTATCAGGCTCTAACTTTTAAACAACATCAGAGGTCAGTACTGCATTGTTTACATTAGATACACAAATAAACTAAATGTACAAAGGACAGATACCTCTGAATATTTGTTAGGAAGAGGAATACAAATGTTTTGCCCATTAATCTGCATTAATGGCCAAACTAATTAGTTAACATTTAAAATAACTTAAATTGTAACTGACCTGATTTTCCTTGACAGAGGCAGCAGCGCTAGTGAATAGTAACTCTGTAGTTCCATTGGACGAGCTGTGCTCCGTAGATGCTTCTCCATTGTTAACGCTCTCCTTTATTACAACTCTCTCACTTAAGTTTTGACCAAACACAAATCCTGATGAGCTAGGGGCAGGTTGTGCCGCTGGCGGTACTGTGTTATTGGTCCGTGGAGTAACATTTGCAGATCCTAACGGTACAAACTTAGGTACTTCCGTTTCAGGTTTGGTTTCCTTGAGTCTGTCCTCGTTTTGAGTTTCTTCTTTTTCTTTTTCCTTTCCTGCTTCCGAATCTTCAGTTGGCTCAGAAACTTTTAAAAATGGATTATTACCAGGTTTGAGCTGAGAGGGACGCAGAATCGAACCTGAATAAGAAAGATGTTATTAGTAGAAGACTTGACTTATAATTGTTCATCTCATCCAAGTAATTCAAATAAAAAACTAGAAAAACCTTTGTTGCTATTTCTTATCTCAATTCAAATATCATTAACGAAACATCATGATGACTCTATGTCAATCAAAATTTAATGAAATTATGGTAAGGCACCTACCAAATGGATTACATCCTTTATTGGAGCTGGATGCAAAACTGGAGGAACCAAAGCCACCGAGTCGAGGCTTTGCTAGAACCACTCTTGATTGGGAGGACCCATTATAAAAATCTTCAATCGGAGATTTACCTATGAGAAAACAAAGTTAAATTTTTATCGTTTCAGCAATACAACAGAATTGACTAAATGTCTTGTGGATAAACGTAGAGACAGAATTTAAAATCATAATATACCACATAAGCCTTAAAACACAAACAAATATACTATCCATATTGCCTTTTGTGACACAATTTGCACAAACAAGAATGACCCACTGACCAAATATAAAGCTAAACCTCAAATCTAGGTGTAAAATTACAATTTTCAGTCGACTGTTGTATAAAAAGTCATAAGTCCAGTTGCATGTTTGCAAAAAAAGTAACGAGTACTGCATACAAAAGGATCGTCTGGTGAATGGAACAAAAATCATTATAATTTCCAGTTAACGCAAGCTTAAACTGTAGATTTTTAGCAAAAACACGTAACTGTAAACGGATATTAACAATAATTTATCCCTACATACTAGATAAATAAGTGTAAGATACTAAAAAGAATGTCGTTGATGATGCAGCATGGACACAGTGAAACGCACCCATTTAACATTGTAAAACACTTGGACATGTAAGCATACTGAAGAATTCGCATAGAATTTCTGTTTAACATTTGAATTAAATGTTATGAGGCATCGAAAATTATGAAAAATGCAAAATCTTACCTTGCTTTGCGTCTGCCATTGTCGATTTTGTAGGTGTTTTTTTTTTAACTGGACAGAAGAAAGAGAGGCATGGACATGTTATTGATATTGTCTTTTACTGCACTTCATAATTTCAGGTAATATAAAAACTTTATTAAATTCATTGAAAAACAAATATAAGGCGTTTTATTTTGTGATTTCGTTAAAAAAAAGTTTATTTTTGTGTTTAATATTTACTTAGTTTATTATCGATAATTCTAGGAACAACTCTACGAATTTTTGTGTATTGCCAGTCACTATATTTGTATTTATTTCATGGGTAAATTAAAGTTTAGTCTACGAAATAAAATAAATATTATATTATGGAGCACTTCAGATATCGCTCTGCATTTTTTGTGGTGTTTTTAATCTATACTAAAACTATGTTTTAAACAATGCAGACAGTATAGTTCTACGCGAGATTTTCTTGATTGTAGTTTTCTTCCTAATCATTAATTTAATTTTAATTCACTGACTTCAACCATTACAGGATGTTATAATTGTGAACCTCTTGAGACATTGTGCCATCAATCACCTCTTTATCTGTCTAATGCCTAAATGGATGCTTTAGTCCGAAGTAGTTATCGAGATAACTATCTCAATGATAACTTCCCCCAGATGGGAATTTAATGCTGTCACATGGTAACCCTTTTAGAGGTCTGTCATTAATGTCATTTAAATGTCAATCAAGAAGCAAAGTATATTGCAAAATTAAAATTGTAATTTTTATTGTACGAAAATTGTATAATATTTTTTTTAATCTTAAGATATTAAATATAAACAGTCACAACATTCCAAATACAGGATATATCGGGCAGTGAAATTGTGAACTCGGATATACAAGAACTGTGTCATAACAAATTAGTGTGGAATTACGATTAATATTATGAATTGGATTACTTGGAGTATATTTTTATAAACTACCCATTTGCATTGTCCGGCAAGAATATTTTAAGTGCATTAACCACCGAAGTTCTACTTAACCAAAATTAACTCAGGTAAGCAAAGTATTAAAATATTTATGTTAAAACCAGTTTTTTTTTAAGTTGTTCAAATATAATTATTGTGAAATTATCTATTGGGATCGCATGAAGTTGATCTGGTTGGTTTTTCCTTGTACTTAACTTTGAATTTAGCCTTATCTTGTTGCTGAGTTCAATCTTATCATGGTAGCAGATTTTTTGCATATTTCTTGAACCGAAGCTGACAGCATTGCATTATTCAACTGTCCATTAAAGTGATAATTACTTTTGAATAACTTTATTCCATTGTTTATGGAAAACTATAACTTATAATAGTTACAGCAACTAGATAAATGTTTGTTAAGGTTGCATGAAGCGTTACTTGGATCAAGAGATTAATGTTATAAATTATTAGCAATAAAATACTGCTGTAAATTGAGTCTATGATAAAATGCAAGTCATTTGATGGTAAATAAATGTATTCAATCATGTGCCTGTTACACTCTACCTACAATAAACTGGTATTACTGTATTTGAAATGAGCGTTATTATGTTTATCTAAAGTAAAAGATTAAGTACACATAACTTTTAATATATGGTGTGTTATATTGATTATGGTAAACTTGCAATAAAAGTGATCATTATACTATCATTAAAATCTAGTTATGAATGTACTGGGAACGCAAATGTACTGCTAAGATACATTACTTGTATTATCACAATGAGATGACTCATATTAATTCTATGAATTCAGTTCTCAATCAATTTTAATGATACAATTATTGAGATAAGATACATTACGAAATATGTCCTCTACGGAATGAAAAAAATCAACTCATTGTATAACAAATTCATTTGATTATTGCTATTCAATGTTAAAAATACTAATAATGAGAGTACCAGTTTTTGAGAACAAACAAAATAAAAATCATTCCAAAAAAAAACATGACTTAAAAACACACCTACATTGCATAATAATTTATTTGTCAATCTCGTAGATTATATTATTTACTTATTTTCATATGAAAATTGTGGAACAGTTAGTACAAAAAATATTTTTTAAAAGTAGTGTTAAGAATTTCTTCCCAGTACTTCTACATAGGAGTTGTATATAGGCTATATCATAAAGTCATTTGAAGTTAATGTTCCACAATGTAACTGCTTTGGGTGAATCCCTTGAACAATAATACTTCATAATCTATACTATCTACCTCCATATCCATACTTAATATAGTAAAGAAGAAACATTTTTTGTTTGAAAAAATCCTTCATGTTGGGAAGCTGTATGATCCCCAAGGAACATAGCCTATATTTTAATCGGGCTGGAGAAAACACAAACTAGTAGGTACTTCATATTTTAAAAAATACTCTATGCGTTCAATAGTAGATATGTATTGACTAGACCAGTTTAGTAAGTCTCAAATTGAAACTACATTGTCATTTTAATTGTTCACAAAAAATCTGCTCTGTCATTGTAGAATAATAAACTGCCAATATATATTTTATAAAATGGTTCTTAATGTTTTTACGTTTGTGTTATATAACTTATCATAGGTGTTCGCTAATCACGATTTTTTGCTATGTCTCTGTCTAAGGATCACGATTTTCGTGTTAATCCTGTCTATCAGATTACCACTTTGAATAAAAATAGAACCCACTATTTCTAGTCTTCTAATCTAAATCTAAATATATAATAAAGAGGAAACATTTTGATTAAAGGCCCCGAAGCTACCAGCCCCAGTGTCGTACGTAGGCTTTATTGTAACGCGAAGTAGTTCCTACGGGACGCTGGTAAAGTCGGAAGCTAATATAGAAAAAATATATAAAACATTTCTCAGAGTGGTTGAAACATTCCACAATTGTACTTTCACAATTTCTTCTTCAACAAAATGAACTGTGAGATTGCAACACATTCAATTGAGTCCTATGCAAAATAAGCATTAAAATGCAAATAGGTGCTACCTGATGTCCTTTTATTTTCAACGTTATGTTAATCGGAATATTTTCCTTTTCTTTCGCGTTATTTTTCCTCTACGTAACTGACCTACACAAAAAAATATTAGGTACGTATTATAAAAGGTACATTTACGTACAGACTATATCCCACTTAGTACGCCATAACTGTAACCGGGTATTTTCCCATCAGACACCGTGAAGTTTAAAAATTCTTCATCTAATTGCGGTCAATTTGAACCAAGTTGCAGAGTCATGCCAAATGCAATCTTTCGCTTTTTTAGAAATAGAAAAAAACTACTTTCGTGCTAGAGATGAACCATAAATCTTGGTGAACTAGCAATTATAACGAAAGTTAAGGGACATTATAACCGTCGGTAAATTTTTATTATATCTATCGAAGTTTGGAAGTTAATGTATAAAGCAAGCCCGAGACAGTAAATCAAAATTGGTTTCAAAATTCATATATACGTATGTACAAACGACATCATATCAACCTACCTCAATCTGTCCTTCAATAGATTTTCAACCTTATCACAATAGTGGACGGATAATATTCGATTGGTAAAATATGACAGATACGAGTAGGTTGGCATGCTGTCGTCTACCTGTACAAGTTGGGTTCATGAGATAACTTTTAGGCTAGTAAAATCGCCTTTTGATATGAGAAACCACAAACATTTACATGCAATTAGTAATACATCCCTGCTATTAAATAGGTAACATACAGTTATAGGCACGGTTATTGAGCCCTGACCTTCACCTGCGCACAAGCGATTTACTGCCTTATTGCCTTATGCGTACGGGTGCGCAAAGCGATCCCCACTCTTCCGCCGAGAGCTCAATATCCGTGCCGGTAACTATACATGATATAAGTGAAAATCTAATCTATATTGAAGGAACTCAAAACAACAAACATTTAATTATTTACGCAATAACGATAGATACCTATGACTATAAGTGGGGATTACAAATGACGCGTACGATAAGTAAACAAATAGTCCGATTTACATTGAACAGATTGTGACCTCACTTCCGCTCAGAAATGAGCAGGTAACGCAAAGGGCTCATCAGCAATTCGTCGGGAAATCCCGTAGTCACGGACTCACGGTTAAAAAACTCATTCGATCGCGATCTTCCAAACAATTATTGATCTTGTCTGGCACTCTGTATTTTGTTTTCCCGCGGTTTCACCCGCGTTCCGTGGAAATTACTGTCCCTACCGGAATGAAATATAGCCTATGTTACTCGGGAAAAGTGTAGCTTTCCAACAGTGAAAGTTTTTTAATCGGATCAAAGTTTTTGAGTTTATCCATTACAAACAAAAAAATATTTTTTCCTCATTATAATATTAGTATAGATACAAAAATATCTCGATTTTTCTGAGGTGTTAAGATTTATCTTTAAACAAAATGCTAATTCAGAGTAGGCAGGTATATAATGTTGATCTTTTTTTCATCAAAATTAAGGCACTGTGTTAACGAGTTTGTTATTTAATAAGCCTGCTTGTCCTTAAAATAGAAGTTTTGCAATGTTTTTAAAATTATAATTTTTATACTTTTGCGACAGGTGCCTCTTTTTAAGAAATCATAGGTACTTATTGGCCTTATGACGTATGTATTTACGTCAATGTATGGACATCAAACACATAATTTTTACTAATGACTCAATATAAATATTACGTCTATTATACATTACGTAAAAAAATGTTGAATAAATATAAATAAAAGAACCCAAAACGGACCAGCTGTAGATTCTCTCCAATTCGTTTTTCAATCTTATTACAAAAACATTATCACATATTTAGTTCTTACCTAGAACTCAAAATTGGTTCTTACAACTTTACCATATTATAAAGAATGCTAGAAACCGCAATATTCTTAACTCCTAGAAAATCCCTATGCTGCTGTTTTTCATGTTTCGATTTTTCAGCATAATTTTAGGAGGCCCCTGGGCTGAAATTCAAAAGCAAACGTGGTGCTTTTAGTTTTCAGCTTTGAATAGGCTACAGCAATATAAAAAGCTTAGATGCTTATCCTAATTTATAAGATCATGCGTCAATCAAAATTCTGCAGGTCATCCCGCGTCAACCGGTTCTTTTTGATGTAATGGACAGTATAGCAGTAAAAAACGACCCCAAAATACTTGACCTGTAGTAAACCTGAAAAAAAATGTTTTTGAAATATTTCATGCAGTCTTACGGGATTCGCTCAGAAGGAAGTTTTTGCTGCACTGAAAAAGGCATCCATGGAGAATTTTTCAGGTTTGCAGAGAGTATTAATTTATTTTCCTCAACTGCATAGGTGGTAGGCAACACCTTTTCAGGATTGCACATCAAAAATTTTTAGTTTATGCAAAGACCAACTACATCATTTGGACACCTAACCTTCTAATATATAAATAATAAATTAATCAAATAGATACGTCCCAGGTGTAACTCAAGCAAGCACATGATTGTATACAATGACTTTGAATTTTTTATTCGGCAATTCAAAATGCGATATGGGTTTTTGCCGAGTCACCATGACTCGGAACAGATTGGCGGCAGAGGTTCAGACTACCAAACTTTCAGTGTGTAAGGTGTTGTTCGTCCTATTCAGTCAGTATTCGCGCGCCTCTTGTGGCTGGTACAACACTTTCTCATCCGGACTTCGTACAAGCCATGATGAGTGGAGGCCCAAAAGTGCTTTAACTCAAATATTTACCAAATAAGTGCATTGTGTAATAGTGTGTGCATCACTTGGAGTGCGGTTCTGTTGATCTCAAATTGAAATTGTGATATAGTTGTTGTGTTTAAAGTCAATCTTTATTGATTGTGCAGTGATTATGAAACTTGATTCAAACATTTTAGGACCAGAATGCTGCCCGCCTTTCATAGGTAATTTTTAAATGCAAAACTTTCAGCTTTGAAGTCATGTCAAGTTTGCCGTATAGGAGTAGTTGTCTCACTTTTGAAACAATGTTTTGTGATTGAATTATCATTTAACTTGACTATATTAATGTGGATACTATTGGTAGAACTAAATACAGAATTGTTAAAGATGGCAAATACTTCGAATTAGATCTAAAATGTATCAACGAATAGCCTGTGCATATACTTTGCAAAAACTCTGCAAGTCTAGCGAATTTCATTTTTTACTGTTAACGTAGTACTTATTGAAAAAAAACTTGAGTGATCATACTACAACACATTTCCTTAGCAAAACCACCTCAGATTCAATAACAACGACGAAAATTCTAAACTTATGAGACCAAACGAGGCGTGGTTGCAAAAATGTCTCGTCCGCAAGAGCGGACACTACGTGACTTCACTGCTACGTCCAAAAGCAAGTTAAAAAGAAGCAAAAGGAAGCTTCTTTC
Organism: Helicoverpa zea x Helicoverpa armigera; assembly: GCA_033682625.1. Taxonomy (NCBI): domain Eukaryota; kingdom Metazoa; phylum Arthropoda; class Insecta; order Lepidoptera; family Noctuidae; genus Helicoverpa; species Helicoverpa zea x Helicoverpa armigera. Next base: position 3,858,497 of record JAWIIS010000032.1, read on the forward strand.
TTTTACAAAAGATCTGATTTGATCATTATATCCTCCCACATTTATTTAGGAGAATGTTCAATTAAGCAGAATGATCCTTGTTGATGGGGAGTTCGTTGCGCCACTTCTTCCCAGCAAAAAGACATAGGCAGTGGTGAAAGGTGGGCGTTTTGGGGGCTGTCTTTTGTAAATTTCTGAAGTTCGAAAAGTGCTGCCTAATTTGAATAAATGACTTTTGACTGATTTGATTTGATTGAATCCCTGATGCCCTCTTATCTAGGGATACCATCGACCATATCAAAGCCGCTAACTCCCTCTCTATCTTAGGTCAAACTTTCTGTAGCTTATGGAACCTTAGTAAATTGGTTCTCTTTGTCCATCAGGTATGGAGACTGACGAGGATGTGGGCCGAGGCAACATGTTGGACAACATGCCTCCAATTAGCTGTGACGTCACGCTGGAAGGCGAGGTGGGCACCGGCTCCAATGAGATCGGTGACCTCACATTCTGCATGGGAAACTATATTAGTGACTTTATGAAGGTAAGAGTCGTTCTTAGGCTTTTCTCTGCATTGTCTTACAGATGTTACAGGTGCAACAATAGTCTCTGTTGCTTATAGACCCAAAAGATTACCAACATTGGTGTTTGCGTTGTGAGGTCTATCTAGCTTGCCAAAAATCTCCTTTGTAGCTCTAACGAAGATTCTTCGGTAGAAGTGCTCAACTAGTAGTATCTCCTGAAATACTGCCTGTAGATCATTAGACAATTGTTTTACGTTATAGTCATACCAAACATATGAAGCAATCTCAGACGTAACTTCCAAGTATTGTTTGGACTGTTAAACCAACGTTCCCAATTCAAAAGGAAATATTATTAAACGTCTTTGTTTACAACGTACAAACTTTATCGTAGCCGAATTAAAATCGAGGTCAAAACCTAAGGAACGGCATTCCTAATCGCTGACATAGTTCAGCGACCTGTACGATATGAATATATGCAGGACTTGCGAACTCAACAAAGCTGACAATATTTTGGAAACCTGGGTTGGTCACTTAGCAACTCAGAATACCACATCATCATGAATTTTATCTTTCGGTCTAATCTGAAGAGTTCACATATAAATATTTTGGCAAGTATGTCAACTCTGAAAAGAAGAGTTTGAATAAAAGATAAACATGTTCTGTTTTTCTTTCGTACTATTGCCTTCTTCTTATGGGCAAATACCAGCATGATCTTACTAAGAAAATCAAATTCTCAAAACACTTGCAAATTCAACGTTCAATGTGGGTTTTATGTCTTGACGACCAAGTTGTCCTTCTACTTATATTTTTACAAGTTGCCAAATTCCGATGATTAAGCATTACATCGCAGTATTCGTAAGTCATCAGTCATTTTTATAATTTATATTTACTAAGAATAGAAAATCCTCTGATACCATAACTAGAGACTGATCTTGAACTGAGGTTTTTTTTGGAATCATTGTGACAATACGTCATTAAAACAGCAACAATAATACTATTTTATGAACAACAATAGACAAGGTTAACAAAAACCAGAGGCTGCCTCGTTATGCCTTTGCGATATCCTTTCACTACTTCTGAAGGTCTTTAGAATATCCTCCAAACATAGGCCAAAGGACCAGGTTTTTTTTTTGACCAGACATCTAGATTTAACTTTACAAGAAAAAGAAATCGTATCACCTTGAATAGAATTTTTCATTGAGATTCTGATTTCGCAACTGCATACGAGTCTGGGAGAAAACCTCACTATGTGGCTACGGTTGCATTATTGCAAAACACTGGCTTGATAACTTTGGTTTCAAAATATGCGCAGTGACTTCATAATTAATTAAAAACTGAACGATCTCAGTTTGGACTGTGTAATCACGGTTATCAAAAGAATCTTAAAGATATAAGACGTATAATTTATTGAACTTTGTACTTGGACTTTGTACAGATTTCAAATATTTATAGATGTAGTATAGATATTAATTTTAAAGATTTGGACTTTGGCCCTCCGAAAACACCCGAGTAACCGAGGTTCAATCAACTTACAATAAACTTAATACGTCAACATCGCTTCCGACAACGACAACTGTTGACGTGGGTTAGATAAAAACTGATGACGTCAGCACTTTTTAACGTTTTTAATTAAAAGTAGCATAAAAAATTGGGTAACAGTTTAATGGAGTGTCCGCCTGCAATCAATAACCCAGTTACTTACTAGACACACTTCCTCTTCGTATTGTTTGTCAGATATTATCTCTTGTAATTACTCGTAACGGCTATCAGAATACATTCAGGACCCAATTATGGACTGACCTCGGTATTAGAAACTTCGGCTAACCGTGCCTCTAATACTGTACCCGGTAACTGCCCTTTTCTATAACAATGAACACAGTTCTTTTAAATCCGAGTACAGCACCATAAAAGTGTATTTAGGCACCTTTAATTCAGTTTATTTGGCATCCATACGTTGATACACATTAAGTATCTTATCTGTTATCAGTCGTCACCTTTCACAAATTGTTTACATATGCCTGTCTGTTTTGCTGAACTACATTTTACATTTCAATATTAATATTTTTTTTATTCTTGCTTCCTTCTTGGCTTCCTCGATTCTTATATATGATTCTGGGAACTTATTCTTTTCGTATCCTCGTGAGGTATCATTGTTATGGCACTGTTTGTGTATTCTTTATCCACAAACCCACCACTTTACTAGACCGTAGTATCTCGACATACTCCACCGGTAATATTTACCCATACTTTACTACGAATTCATATCAACGAGTTATTTTAAACTGATAGATAACATTACATTGTTTGGCAGCACATTTAATTCGGGCATTTGCTCCTACTAATATAATCAGTGGTACAGCGATTGCACATCGACCATGAACTCGCAACGTTCACGAGACCGAGGTAGTTTCGAATAACTGACAGCATTCAAAAGTATTCTTACTAGGTTCACCAGCATTTTTCCATTCCATCAAAGCATATGCTTATCGTGATTCGTCAAAACAATTCTTAGTACTTTTTACTTCCATGGAGTTCCTTCTTAAAACATCCTATCGTCATTTCCTTTTCCTTTGTATAATCCGTATGAACCTGGTGTAATGCATCTACTCCTCGTATATCTACTGCTGTACTACTTATACCTTATGTATTATCTGAGCGGTTTATTGTAGCATCTCTAATGTCATGTCGTTGCCAATTGCCACCAGTTTTGATTATTTTACTAACAATTTATATTGAGGTCGTGAAAATTACTCAGGCCCAAGGTATGCGTTCAATTTATGAGCAGGCAAATATTGGCACAACTGCATCTGTAATAAGAAATGTCATGTTTAACCCTAGTTATTTGCTGTGTTTTAAGACTCATAAGATTCTTTCAGTAATGTTTTAAGTTTTTCCTCTAAAATCTTCCTTTGGTGTGTTGTCGTAAATTAACAATGAACCGGTTTTCGGAAAACTGCTTATTCATGAATGCAAAATTGCCAATGAATATGATAAGTATCGTAAGTTATGTACAAAACTAGTAAGTAATTGCTCAGTAGTCACGACTCCGACCACGTGGTTACAAAGACTTTGCATCTCGAATTTATAAATAATCATTTACTGTCCATTATTCAAGGTCGTTACGTAACTTGTCGGTTGAGGTACTGTGTCAATTATGTTAATTTTTCCTTTCAAGTTTCTTTGCGAGTTTACATACATTTTGTTCGTTCTTTATGACACTTTCTTTTTTGTCTCGAACGAGAGGTTGTTGTTTTCTGGTATATATTTATACCAAGCTATGCCCAAGCAACAAATATCTACCTACCAAAATGCATTCCTTCAAGGGGCTTGCGCGATGCATTGGTATGCATTCCGACAGTTCCAAAACTTTACCTGATTGTTAATGAATTCACGAATGTTGTGTTTGTAGTTGTATGAACCTCTGTCTGTCAATGTATTGCTTTTACTTATACAAAGTCCAGTAAATGTTTATAGGCAGTGTCTTGACTTGGTTCAGAAAAAATGACAACTGATGTTGATATTTTCGCTTTGGACCTAGGGTTTTTGTGGCATTTCCATATTACATGACTGCGTGAGTTCTGTTCGTTAACTGTGTATTCTCATGCAAACATAATGAACTTAGTATTTATGTAGTTGTCGATTCACGTCCTCATTTCTGCTACCGTGAAAGGCAGACAAGCGTTATATTTTAGTCTACAAAGCCTTGTTGTTTGAGACTAGGCCAGTACGAGCAAACAGAACATAGTAGAGTACGCGTCGACCGGTATATCTACCTACATATAGGTATAAACCCAATAAATAAACATAATATTGCTTACGTTGTTATCGCAGGTTCGCAATGCGCTATGCCGGCCGTGACAAAGCAAATTTTTATCATATAAAGCTATATAATACACACATGTACATTTACACTTATTTTTATAAACATACCTACATGGTTTTATACTCCATATAGTGTAGGAATATTAATTATTTGTGTCGAACGGATTAATTTCAAAATACATTCGATGTTCGCATTTTAGCTGAGTCATGTTTGTAAATTCCGTTCTATCATCCACACTGGCGGGCGGTCAGAACATGTTTTGTTTTGCTGCATGAATCCAAAACTTTTTAAACTTTTTTTTATACCTATTACTTATAGTTGTTTTCATACTTACCTATGCTATCATTTTGTTATTAAAGAGGTTCGTTGTCTACTGTTTACGATTGGCAGAATTTTGGCGCGAGCCGCAATGGTGACCATCAATTTAATTATCTATACGGAACAGTTTTTGTGCCGATGACTTGTTATTTATTCACGTATATTTATGAGCCTCGTTCAAGGGAACGCGTTCGTCTATCGATGTTATTGAGACTAGTAAACAAATGGAATCATGCTAAGATGTTTAATTATATAGCGTTCAGAAGTAATTATCCGTGATAAGTGGTTTAACAGGTCACTTATTTGATGATGACACGTTATCTTATTGAAACAATGTACCTATCAGGCGCCGTGTAGGTTTTTTTCTCAACTTCCTAAACATTCTACAATAGATATAGTCCGTATGATGGATTCTGATTTCGAAATGTTAATGATGCTTATTATCAAATATTGTTACTTAATAATTAGTCATAATAGGAATATTACCTACATTTTAGAGATAAATGTATTTACCTAAGTACTAAATTACAAATCACTATGCTAAATATATGATATACCTACCGTTTTCTTTTGTAATTTAGTTTTCCTTATTCTTATCTTTTCCTTAAAAATACAATTTACTCTGTCTGATGTTCTCGGCTTATCTGGCTGAATAGGTACGAGGAGTACCAAGTTCTCTCGATAAACCCTAGAAACTGCCTAGGTACTTAGGAATATTTCGGCTTTTACTTCTCCAAAAAATAAATATGTAATCGGTACGTACATGATATCATAACGTAATACCTATTAATAAATTACAAAGAATAAATAATGATTTCAAACAATGTCGCTTGTTCAGTTGTGTTATTTTTACATTGTTGGAAAATGTACAACGTGTAAATAGTTTGGAAATAATATGACAATAAATAGTGTATTGTTTTGTCAGATGATGTTCACGATGCGGTCACACCACATGTTGACTGACGTCGTGTTGGAGGTCGGCAACGAGCTCTTCCACGTCCACAAAGTCGTGCTGGCTGCGGGGAGCCCCTACTTCAAAGTAAGTCATCATCATCAACCTGCCCTTATCCCAATGTTGTTTGGGGTCTGCGCAGCATGTTTTCTCCTTCCATACTCTTCTATCTGCCGACATCTCACAAGTAACATATTTCAAAGTATACAGATGCAGATATGTCTTTATGGCGTATTTTGTATATGGCTGATGTGAGCCTCATAAACGCATTCACTTCCAGAGTATTGACCCCCCAAAATATGAGTAAAAGTCTAATAGATCCGAGAGTAATGTCTAGCTAAAATATTTTGAGAAAGTTTTTATAGCCGCCCCAAACATTAGCATACTGCTAATCATCGTACAGTCAAAAACTAGTCGATCAGCAACGAAACTAGGCAGTCAGTCACATTCGTAGACGTGATTGCCAATGTCGAACAAAAAATATATCTGCCTACTGATAAAACTGGCTGTCACTATCCAATTCTGCTGTAAAATCCTTACAACTTCAATTAAGTGTGACGGATGTCATTTGTCATCAGAATCATTAAATCTGACATGTTTATTTTACTTCATCACTTTGGATCTACAATACCTACTCGTCTGTAGTTCATAGGATTTAAAATGTTTAAGCCGATGTTGCTTTTCGCTTACTTAATGTTGCCATAACAAATTATTGTTATCACATGACGCTAATTAAATACTTGCCAGTCATCCTGCTAGCACATTATCATAAGTTATTGTTTCAAAAATATCCTTTGAAGGTTACTCAAAAATGGTTATGTAAATATACACAGTCATTTAGGTAACTAATGCAAATGATATATTATTAGAAATAGGTACCTACATAAATACATGATATAATTAATTCATTGGCTGAATATTGTAATTAGTAACAGTTCATTTTATTTTAGTAAGTAACTACTTCAGCATTTGAAATATATTGATTTGCCTACTATGTTCACATAATTAATGCTGTAAGAACTATTAGTCATTCATTCACACGTGTTTGATTAGTAGGCAACTATCTACCTGTGAAAATGTTCGGTAAACAATGAGTTCTTATCATAGGCGAGCCTCTAAGCTCACTAAATATTGATAGGAGCTGTAGTCAACAGTTCTTCGAAGTATATTAAACATGCACGTTTGTACGATGACTTGTATATTTTGTTGTCATCGTCGACTCGATAAAGCGGTTAGTCCCCGTTATTTGTTGAATATTTTCAAATCGACCGCAGAGCATCATTATTATTTTAAAACGATATCCGGTTAAAGGCTCCGTGAAAGTATGAACAGTGTAACGGTGTAGTTCAAAATGTCTGAGATCAACCAGTCATGATTCGTCAGAACTAGGTACCTACTATTGTTCTTAAGATGACTCACCGATGGTAACTGAGGCACGGAGTCTGAGAGTACCAATGATATTAATTCTATAAATAGCACTTAAAATCTGAGAAGTTATTTAACCGGGGATTTTCAGTCTGCCTCATCGGTATTTAATTCTATAAATAGAATTTAAAATCTGAGAAGATATTATACCGGGGATTTTTGATCTATACCTCATCTATTATCGCACAACTTGCTGAGATGCTTTGTGAAACATAAGGACATTGTCACTTACCATCATTCTACTATCCTCTACTACTACACAACAAGTCATCTATATAATGTTTTTAACCTGATGCTACTGATTATGTTAGCTGCTATGAAGTTACTATTTTCTTAATCCCTACAGCCCAGCTACCATATAACACGACCATTTGATAACGTTATTCTGGACTCTCATCCCTTCAAAGAATCACAAGTACCTTCGGAGTCACCGAAGTCCTTTTATTTAACGAGCAATCGGTAACAATACCTCGTCTTGCTCCTCAGGCCATGTTCACGAGCGGGCTGAAGGAGTGCGAGATGTCGAGGGTGCGACTACAAGGAGTTTGCCCCTCAGCCATCGCGTGGCTGGTGTATTTCCTCTACACCGGGAAGATTAGGATTACGGAGATCACCGTGTGTCAGCTCTTGCCTGCCGCTACTATGTTCCAAGTAAGTCATACGTTGTGTTACTATTTGCTGATAGTAGACCTGTCAATGAAACTGATTCGGAATCATTTAATTTTAAAAAAAGATTCTAAAAGTGCTGTCAATAAACTAGTTTGAATATCTAAAATGCTAAAAGGAAGGAAGAGAGACTGGTACTTACACATGGGGAAACCCCAAATATCTGTGCACGTAGTTATTTTTCCAAACAAGTTTTTTGTCCAATACTACCGTGATGGTAATTGGTAGGACAATCGTAAACACGGTATCACTCAGTAACTTAAACATAATCTTGTTGACAAGTTCTTTTCCTTTCTTTGTTGCAAAATAATCCAAATTACATAACAACGGATTATTTCTGAATGCTACGTAACGTCGCTCATCCAACGATCTGTGATTACATTTTCACCATTTTCATAAGACGTAACAAGGTTTAACATTTACTAGACCGATTGAAAGCAACAAAACCTAATTTTCTTTCTTGTCTGGCAATAGGTACCTAAAATAGAGGTCATTAGACTCATTTTGTTCTATTTGATGAACAACCTGCTAAATAGGCCTCTGGCCCTGAATTTCAGTAACATACTTTGATTCATTACTGCGTAGTTTTACCTCAGTTAAGTAATGACTAATTAATCATTGCAATAAATGCTAAGTAAGTAACTGTGACTATAATATTTAACTAAGAAAATCCCACACACGGTAAACGGTCTGATTTGGAATATTTTGTCGTTTTTCTGACTAATAACATTATCATAGCCATGTTTGGTTTAAAGTTCAGTGTATCATAAATACAAAAACCATGCATAGCTAAGCCAGCTCAGCTTGAATTAGATAGTTTGCTTTCTGTTTTAATCCCAGGGGTTGAAAACCTGTCAAAGAGTCTTCTATAAATAAAAGATTTTATATACTAGTTTCATAGAACCCCTCTTCGTATTCATCCTTCAGCAATCAAAAAGCCCGTTCATAAGTCCACATAGATTGGTTAACTTTAGCAATCTACACTTATTTTAGCTATGTGCCGACAGATAACGAACGTGATCGACGCGTGCTGTGCCTTCCTGGAGCGCCAACTGGACCCGTCCAACGCCATTGGCATCGCCAACTTCGCTGAACAGCATGGCTGCGTCGACCTTAAGAAGAAAGCTAACCAGTTCATTGAGAGGCATTTTACTCAGGTAAAGTTATATTCTGTTGTATTGTACCTGTTTGTAAGGTCGCCTATTTCTTATTCATTATGTGGTAGGCCTTTACCAAGGTATTGTTAGCTAAGCAATCTTCTTCTTTCGCCAAACGAAGTTGATCTTCAATTGTCGGCTCTCAGATCGGAAGAAATTCCTTCATAATTACATCAGCCTATTTAATGTCAGTCTACTAGGAACACACACCTCCACTTACTTATGCCTTATCTCCCGACTTCTTAAAACAAATATGTATGTAAAATAAATTCCTGAATACTGCGAGACGATGGTGACGTAACCAAAAGTATTATTTAATTTTATGTCATTGCTAAACAATTTATTTCAATATGATAACGTGATAGTTAAGCGCCACTTCAATTTGAGAAACGTGAGATATAATGAATACTTCATGTAATCCCCCTATTAACATTTGAGGACACACCTTGGCATATTTTGAGGAGATCAGCCAGCTGCGCAGGACATATTACAAAGCGCAATCATTTGCGCAGACACAGGTGCACTCTCTATTCTTTCACTCTCATTGCCCGACGGGACGGCAAATTTCATTTTATCTTTGATTATTAAGGACTCCAATGCCTTTAAGAAAAGCTTCGAATGGCAACTTGTTAATTCGTTATCAAAATATACCGCGTCATACATACAAGCTAACGGTAAAAATAAATCAATTTAGATATCTTAGTCATACCTACAAAGGTGATAACTGACGAGTTATTCCCTAATATTATCAGAAATAGTATTTACGATTTTCATGCTGGCCTCGCATGACGTTGGCGACAGCTGCAGCTTTGATACCTAAAGTAAACAATAAAACGTTAGCAACAACAAGCGAACGTGACTGTTGTAAAGAGTGCTGGGGATGAAGTATATCGTCATGACGCGCCAATTTTAAATGGATTGTATTGATAAAGAAAATTGCGAAAACAACTGACGCTCGCCACTTGAGAGTCACGGGTATGGCCCGTGACTGCTGAAATTCATCATCATCATCACCTCCGTTCAGTCTTCACCTACTGATATATTTATTTTATTTAGGTCCATAAATCCATTAGAATTATGTAATTCTATAAGTTTTGCGCACGGTTTCCCTTGTAACGCGCATTGTCATCGCGAACTCATAGCTTAGGTAACCTTATCATGTTAGATTTTTATCTATCTGTTTTTGATTAGAAATTCGACCATTGGTCGATAGGCTTTAGGTATGCTTTATATGATTCATTTTGTGTACCGTGGAAATCTTCGCATTATTTCTCCAAACCCTATGACTTATAAATAAACCTTTATCTATTTTTGCTATAGGATAAGTATCTTAGATTTTAGACCCTTTTAAGCAAGCAATGTAGGTATTAACCTATATTATTTTACACTTTTCCTCCCTTTTGTCTCCCAACTACTTACGCACTTCTCTACTCCCAAATAAATCGTTCTTTGGAATGCTCCTTAAGATTCGAGTCCAAAATATTTTGCCTCATTAATGGTATACTTTGTAAACTCTAGAAAATAAAATTTCCCGTTTGTTCCCAGGTATGTCAAGAAGAAGAGTTCCTACAGCTGACGCCGCAGGAGTTAATATGTATGATTCGCAGAGACGAACTCAACGTCAGAGAAGAGAGGGAAGTCTACAATGCAGTACTCAGTTGGGTAAGTTATTACATCGATACTGAAATAGTAAATAATCAATTAGTTCATAACTTAATAACTACTAGGCTAAATTCTTCATCATCAGCCTTTTATCGTCCCGCTGCTGGGCATAAGCCTCCTCTAACACTGAAAAGATTGAGCCTTAAATTAACTTTTAAAGGCTGAAACTGAAACTTCTATTGGTCCTAAGTAGTAATGTCACAAGCTGCAAAATATCTGGTGTTGTATGTTTTATTTCAATATCTTCAGCGCATGATAAAATAATGACCAAGCGATATCTGCGAAAATCTAACAAAGTTCTAAGTTCTTAACACGTGGTGCGAAAATGTTGTACAAAATATCATACCTAGCCCATCATTACTTGACAACATTTAAAAATTATCAGAACATTGATAATATTGATATAATATGTATAACTACATTATGATGGTAATAATAAATTATGGTGTAACCGCTATCATGATAAGTAAATTCCTCTACATCCGTTAATATCGCAAAGTAAATTGTCAATTCAGTTTGTTATCGCGTGTTCAGACGTTTTAATGTTTCATGGAATATTGAGTATTGGTGTTGAGAGACAGCGATTTGTGCCAATAACCCGAGGTCAGTTGCGTCACCTCGCAATAACAAACTCTTCATCCCGTGATGACCTAATAACGATAATAATCAACTAATTCTGTTGATGGGTTCTCATGATTTTCCCTGTAAGATTGTAGAGCAACGACCGATCGGTCGACTGCCAAATGCAGCCCACTAATGGTGCGATTGCTGACTGACTATCTTATCGCAGTACGTATCGTTGAACTCTGGTACGAAGTGACAATTTAGGTAAATAATACCATGACTTTCAATTTTGTTATCATTGAAAACAACGTTCGACTATAGTTTGATTTAAAGTCCACTTTAGAAACCAGCCACACATAATGGCTATTCAATTAAAATTTATAAAAACAAAATTTTTGCTTGTAACCTAATGCCATAATTGTGAAATACCAATAACAAACTAATTTGGTGATTAAAGTATATCGTAAAATGTACTAATTGATGGATAACAAAATCGGTGATCTAATAGGACAGGAAAAAACTCAGACATCTTATCTTCTGAGGATATCAGACCTTACATTTTTTTTTCTAAGAATTCAATATTTTTGCATCACGTAATATAGGAATGTGTAATTAAGCTCGGGTGAGAGGAACAGCGGTAATAACTTATCTTTAACCGTCGCGCCAATGTTTTTATAATTTCGATGACGTTTGTGGGAATTTTGCAGTGTAATCTAAGTATCGCGCGAAAATTAAGACGTCATCTCGCAAACTTTTTTCCCGTCTGCGCATTAGTAGGCTAATAATTTATTTAAATAATACATAACATGGTCAAATATATTGAGTAGGTACATGTAAACAGTCGACGCGAACTGCGTACTTGCGAAAAATTCGTTCAGTCACATGTACTATGAAACGTAGAATTTTTAGCACGTTTTGTGCGTCCTAAAGGTGTCTAACTCTTAAGACAAATAGGTCGGCATTCACGAGAATCTATGTGATTATTATAATATTCAGTGAAGCCACACGCGTTGTTAGTTCAGTGCGATTAAGTCAATAAAGAAAATGAGAATCATGCTCTCATTGTTGTACGTATTATGCGATGACATTCACAATAACCTGTACAGTCATCTTATAACTAATGTGTAAATAATGTAGTCTGTAACGTTTTTACATTTACTGAATTATTTATTCATTCAGGTTATTGATTTTTCTTGTATGGGAAATGTACATACATTTTCCAATACTTATAGCCTTAGACTACATAACCTTATGTTATGGTAGATGACACAACAACACCTGAATGAGGCATTAGACCATATTTGACAAATACATAACTCAATCAAATTATACCTAACATGTAATATTTTCCTCATTTTTTACCCGACTGCCAAAGAAGGAGGGTAATGTTTTTCGAGTGTATGTAAGTATGTAAGTATGTATGTATGTCTGTTCCTTTGTGACCTCCTGTAGCCTAAACGGCTTGATGGATTTTGAAGTATGAGGTATCGTTAGATTTGTCTTGATTACGGGAGTGTCATAGGATACATTTTATCCTAAAAGTCCCACGGGATATTTTAAATATAATTTTTTCTAAATTTCCCTTTAAAAAAATATGTATGCGGTATCATTAGATTCATTTCAATCACGGGAGTAATTAATATAGGATACGTTTTTTCTCAAAATTCCCACGGGAACATGTTAATTCTGCGTCAACGCAAAGCAACTCATGCGTTAGCAAGCAAAAAGCGATTCTTTTGGCGATACAATCACGTCGTCTTGATCAAATGCATGAACGTCGTCTTGATCGTCTTGAACGTCGCATTGGCGGTAAATTTATGTTGCGGAGTAACATCACTCGTAATCTAAAGCCAAATGTCGTCGAAATAATTTAAAATGGTACTTACATATACATAGTCTTCTACATCTACAACATTTTCGTTAAATAAAAACAGCTAAAAAGTTATAAATAAAAGAATTATTATTAAAAAAACAAAATACCCGACTGCACACTAAAAAAAGAGTAAAACAAGCCCCACAATAATATTGATCAATACAACTTTACTGAATATAATTTATAAATATTGATGGAAAGCATCGCAGGCGGGGACCACCTTGACCACCTTGACCGCCACCAACGAAAATTCTGCTAAATGGTGCACAACCCAAATGACTATAAATGAGCCTCTGTTGGTCCCCGCCTGCGATGCTTTCCATCAATATTTATAAATTATATTCAGTAAAGTTGTATTGATCAATATTATTGTGGGGCTTGTTTTACTCTTTTTTTAGTGTGCAGTCGGGTATTTTGTTTTTTTAATAATAATTCTTTTCCTTAAACACCAATTGTCAGCATTTCGTTGATTTCAATCAACAGATTGAACAGCAAACATCCTGCTAACAAGATCCTATCCGCCTTCAATATTTGGTCCCTAATTTAGCGTTCATTAGTAGGTAAGTTTAGCACAATTATACTGATAAATTAATATAATTTACACAGGTGAAGTATGATGAAGACAGGAGGCATCCCCGAATGGAACATATCTTACAAGCTGTGCGGTGTCAGTATCTTACACCAAGTTTCCTCAAAGAGCAAATGAGCACGTGCGCAGTACTGAAGAAAGTGCCCGCCTGTCGGGAATACCTCGCTAAAATATTTAAGGTAAATACTCTTTAATATATCTAGGTTTATGTATAATAGTTATTTGTTATACAAGAGTGCAAAGTTGCTTTTTAACCGCGGGCTCAATTTTGATGACCGAGCAAGCGAAGGATTCTAAAATTGAAACACGAGCGTAGCGAGTGTTTCAATAATTAGAATCCTGAGCGATAGCGAGGGAATCAAAAGAGCAAAAGGTGAAAAATCTTTGCACTCGAGTGCAACACGTATCTTTTCATCCCACCTCATCGAGGAAATTTAAAAACAAAATGGCGCGCACATATGAGTATCAAATTAGAAAGAAGTACCTACCTATTAAAGTTCATTTATTTGAAAACTCAGTTTTAAATTAAACGAGGTCAAAAATCTGTGTAAAAACAATAATAAAAATTACTTAATTAATTGAATAATTATTTTAAGCAGTATTTTATTTGTTGAATATGTATTTGTTTGAAAAGTCTTATCAAGATTGTCACAAATTTGGACAATTCGATTTGTAGATGAATAATGAAACTTTCTCTAGTTCTATAAGTATTGTTTGACTGTAAATGGTAGACAAACAGCTTTAAGTACCTATAATAAGTACAATGTAAGTATAAGTGAAAATATGTAGTAAATAAAATAAAGCTCGGTCCTAATTCTTATAAATTATTAATATTTAAACAAGTACGTACACGAAATTTTGTTCTCGAAACAAGCGGATAGAGATTTTATCAGTAGTAAATTCGCAGACATTTTATACATAGTCATCGCATATTTCGGAAAAGTTTTATCCATTATTGTGACACCTTCATAAAAAGTTACAATGTATAAATAAATATAGGAAACGGAACTTTATGTAGGAGCATATAAGAGTGAAATTATATGTGACTAAATAAAAAGTTGACCCCTAGTAACCCCGCCAGTATAACCGACCTTCCTCACATGACATGCACTTATACGTCTCGCGACACTGCGTACAACATATTACCTCAGTTTTTGTCCAAAGAACATTATTTACTACCCAGTTCCCCATAATATGTCTACTCAAAACAGCACGTGTAAAATATGTTCTTCACATATGGCGCTTTAATACCTATAAGATTTTATCTCGGAAACGATATGTGAGAACTGGTTTTTCCCAGTTACTTATCAGGACTTCCATTAATTCGATTGTCTCTTTATAATCTTAAGTTATCCTCGATAAGACAAGAAAAATGTTGTGAAATTTCTTATGACATCCGCTCAGGCTTCTATGGATACATTACCAACAACTCTTGGTAGACAATGATAAGAAAAAGTTATGACATTATTATTTGCAAAACTTATTAGTTTTCAAGTAGGCTTTCTCATACTTGCTTGCTTGAACCATAGAATTCGTGACCCACAAAAGATTACAAACAACAACTTTTGAATTCTTAATTTAACTTGAACACAATTTAATACAATCATGAAATTACAAATACCTTATTAATAGTAGGCCAAGAGTAGAGCATACCACTTGCCCAAAAGTAATCTCTACAATCCGACTCAAAGACTCCGTGGTTACAGCAACATAGAATATTCTGCGGTTTGTCCCGCATCGCATCTCGAGGAAACTTCTGCGGTAACCAGATAAAATATAGCTTAGGTATATCACCCAGGGATAACTTCCCAAGAGTGAAAAACTTTTTAAGAGGACGAATTGGAATTTTTGGCGCCAAGGATTTCAATTTTTCTCAGTAAATACAAAACGGATCAAAATACAACTTGGTTACCTGAAAGTTCATGATATAAACCTTATTTTGTTAGTTGTAGAAACATGATTAGGTAACTTTTATAACAGAGAAAAATATATCAAACATACCTCTTTTTAAAAAGAGATTCACATATTATGGGCATACGGGACCGATTTAAGCCTCTTAACTTTTTTAGTAGTTGAGTATATACATACTCTTTAAAATTGTAGAAGGAATTTTTATCAAATTATCATTTCTAAATAATAAAATTACAAAACCATTTTGCCGCTTACGACTTTTAGTTATAAGCTAGCGCGCGTATTGTTATCCTCGCCCCGCTCAGACGCTCCGACCCCTTTTGGCGCCTTAGATGCGCGTGCCGGTTATGGAATTATTGTTGACCACTTCCTCGCCTTAAATCCGTTCAGTCAAATGTTTATCCTTATAATATGAATATAAATTGCCAAAGCTCCGATTATCAAGTTACTTTTCCTTCACCAGGATCTCACGCTACACAAGAAGCCGGTGGTAAAAGAGCGGCGACCGAACACACCCCGCATCATATACGTGGCCGGCGGCTACTTCCGACACTCGATAGACTTGTTCGAGGCCTTCAACTTGGACGACAACTGTTGGACAACGCTGCCCAGGCTTACCGTGCCGCGGTCAGGGCTGGGCGCTGCGTTCTTAAAGGTCAGTTCGATATAATTATTATGTTACTATTGTTATTATTTTTAAGCTATGGCCTCTAACTTATATTTTTCTCGTGTTTTTGCTGTTCGATCTAAGGACTATTTCGATTAGACTTCAACGGTATAAAAAGAAGTTCAGGAGTATTAGAAACACAAATGAGTGTACATACAAACGTGCTTCAACATATTACCACCTCCTCCAATAAGAGTCAACTGACAAAATCAAAAGCGTAGTTTCCAGTTATAGTCATGACAAGTAACTTAAACTCAGTTTATTTATAATCCGAACACAGTCATAGCCTAATTTTTGATTCACGATTACCAAAAAGTGAAGTCGCAGTCATAGCTAGTATATTAATAAAATAAACAAGGCAAAGTGCGCGGCTTGTGGCGCTCGCACGTTCACCGAACTGCGCAAATATACGCGGTTTCACAAGTCACTATGACGACGGCGAAAATGCTACATTTTAACGTCATCGTTAATAATAATATGTAGGTATTAGCTGGTTTTATCAGTCTCACACGGCATTTTATCATTTTGGCATATAACGAATTTGTTTTTGAAATTGTAATTTGGAAACCTCTGGGAATGGGATGGGTAGCCTCAGGATCCGTTTACGGCTTGGAATAACTTTGTCACCAGAAAAATCAAGTTTATCGCACCAAAAACAGCAGAACATTGTTAAAATTTCAACTTCCAACGCTGTTTATCACACCAATACATATTATGAATGTTGAAGTTGATGATTGGTTTTTGTTGCTCTTTCACGCCAAAAACTGTCTTTGAAGAAACTTCTCTGTCATAGCTTATATGTTTTTTAACCGGGTGCAAGAAGTAATTTCTTCGGGACGCTGGTGAAACATCTAGTGTCATATAACCTTTAAATAAAAAGGTATTCATAGATGTTCATATAATAATCACGTATTATTAATTTTCCAGGGTCTATTCTATGCAGTCGGCGGTCGAAACACATCACCTGGTTCATCTTACGACAGCGATTGGGTCGACGTCTACAACCCCGCCACCGAACACTGGAGACCATGCAGTCCTATGTCCACGCCCAGGCACAGGGTACGTAACCTCTTTGCTTGTTTATAGCGTACTGGCTGGATAATGTTCTTAATTTGAATTGAAAATGGAATGTTCTTTTTTATGGCGGGAAATCAGATAAAAATAGTTTTGCATAATATTCTATGATGAATAAATGAATAATAATATTATTGAATTAGTGTGCAAAAAACTGCGCATGTTAAAATGACACAGCATAAAAGTTAGAAATAGAATAAGAAAACTGTTATAAACAGTGCTGTATAATTCATTATCTCGGTCGTATTTTAATTTCTAGGCGAAATTACCCGGAAACGGTAATAGCAATCTTTGACCAAAGTACAATTACTTGAACTTCGGAAGTGGCCTTTGCCCAGCAGTAAAATGAGTCATAGTTACTGTATCTTGAACTAGATCTATTAGTTCTTATCA
Source organism: Helicoverpa zea x Helicoverpa armigera (assembly GCA_033682625.1). Lineage (NCBI taxonomy): Eukaryota > Metazoa > Arthropoda > Insecta > Lepidoptera > Noctuidae > Helicoverpa > Helicoverpa zea x Helicoverpa armigera. The sequence continues at coordinate 3,876,071 of JAWIIS010000032.1, forward strand.
AGAATAACAGTCATACTCATACTGACACAAAACTTTAAACATTTTGCTTGTGAAAGATGAAGCGACAAAAAAAAATCTAATTCACTGTGACCAATATCAAATTTTACAAGGGTATTCTAACTATAAAATCCTCGCGTACAACAGTTAATACATAAAACCATCGCTTTATAGATAAAAGTCCTGCCATGTCATAGCGAATTGCCATAACTTATTTGCCAAAAATTTTATCTGACATTTTATGGTTAATCTGTCATTCAACGTGACCCTTCGTTGCATGTATGTAATAATAATAATATTTATTTTTTTTTCAGGTAGGAGTAGCTGTAATGGATGGATTATTATACGCTGTTGGCGGTAGTGCAGGATCTGAGTACCACAAATCAGTAGAATGGTAAGCATAGTTTATGTCAAACTTAATAGCGGCCCGCAACTAACTTCCGAGCTTAAATGTGACCTCTTCATACCCCCTGATACCTTAGACTGGCTTCTACGCAGACGCAGGGCAAAGTTGCAAACCGACCCATAAAGTTTATGAGAAATATATAAGCTTCGTGGTTATATATTTATATTAGGAGGATACCCATACAATTTTAAGGCCCAAGTTCAGTCAGCCCCGACAGCATATACTTACGTCAGTTTTCTCAAAACAACTGTATACAAGTATGTATTATGTATTTTCAAGTTCAAGTAACAGTTGTTTTAAGAAAAACCGGACGTTTATGTTATCGGTAAACTTACCTAAGTGGCCTAGTTGGCCTAAGTGCCAATGAAACTGATCTCGGTCAACATTGGGTTCTAGTGAGGGATTGTTCAGCTATGTGTGCGATATTACAATTTCCGTTCAAACAAATGCACGCGATAACAATGAGTGAGCAAAACTCAACTTTATCTGATGTTTATTAAAGATATAGCGTTTTCCCCTCGGACAAAGAAATGATAACAACCTGCGAATAATGTTTGTTTATTCACTTTCCGCTCTGCAATTAAATATAATATATACCTAAATGTTGTGAGCAATAAACCAAAATACAGGTAAAGTTTGCCTCAAAGATATACACAATAAGCATGACTCGGATATTGGCTTCCAAGGAAAATTACCAACAAAATAGGTTTTAGCTTTTTTTGCAACGTGTACATTACGTGCGCGAATGTACGTATACCTAAACAGATGCTTCGATACTCAAATAACTTAAAGCGAGTTTAACGAAAACTGTGCCTTATGTGTTACATGTTAAGGAATAGATTAGATTGGAATTGTATATGAGGACTTATTTGCTCGGCTGGCAAAGTCACGAGGCTTTTTATAGTTCGTATGGTTGATACAATCTTGATACTTGAATAGGTCTTTTACGGCCGTTCCCAAATATTCTGTCTGTTAATTTCCCCATCATCACTCATTTCCATCAGGTTTAGAATTTTGTCACTAGCTCCATATATCATCATCAGCCTCTTTATCGCCCCACTGCTACGCATAGGTCTCATAATCTAGGTTTATTCGAGATGTTTTTCTTCACCTTTAATCAGTCATTGGTGCCTAAAAAGTACATACAAACTAGGAAAAGTTGCATTGGTATTAGCCTGAACCAGAATCGATCCCACACTGATTCTTGAGAGGTTACTGCTTTACCCACTATGCTACCACAACCTCTAATCCCATACAAATAGCGTTAAACGTCTTATATCTAGTAAGCAAATAAAGAGATACTTAGAATACAGGTAAAGCCCACTCAACCTCTACTATTGAACACATCATACATTATAAGTAATAAAACATGTTTTTAACTATTATTCTCTCCCCACAGTTACGACCCCGAACGCGACACGTGGACGTCAGTAGCCTCTATGGGCTGTGCTCGGCTGGGCGTCGGTGTGGCGGTGGTCAACCGACTGCTGTACGCAGTAGGAGGGTTCGACGGCGCTAGACGAATAGCGTCCGTGGAGTGCTACCATCCGGAAAATAATTGCTGGAATGAAGTCGCGCCTATGAATATTGCTAGGAGTGGGGCTGGTGAGTTTTTATTTATTTACATATATGTATAATCATCGGCAAGTATATTGAGCCCTGACCTTCACCTGCAGACGTGATTTATTGCCTTAAGTGTCCAGTGCGCAAAGCTATCCCCACTCTTCCGCCGAGAGCTCAATATCCGTGCCGATAACTATGTTTCCAGTGTCCCGTGGAAACTTCTTCCCGGAACTTATTTCCAAAAAAAAAACTAATCGAAGTATGACCAGAGATACCTATATCCCCGTTCTGGGATCTCGTTCTGGTCATATACCATATTATCAATTACCAGATCTTGGGTCCTACATAATGTTTATACTAAAATGATTGGCCTGTTTTGGCATTTCAAATATCAGCCTTTAATATCAGTTTAAATATTTCATAAATAAATATATTTTTTTCATTAGTCATTTATTTTTAGACCTTATCAGGCAGTAGTGTATTTTATGATAACTCTATCTGTAAATAAATATCGTATGACTTTTCAGAAAAGTTTTTAGTTTTATAATCACTTATTTAACATTAAAGTTCAAATCATGCTGAAAGAGCAGTGGCCGAGTTATTTCTTTTCTTCATAAAACCCATTAGTCACGGAAACTAATCGTGCATTAATTTCTAATCTTTGTGTCGGTTGAAAAAGTAGTTGGTATTATAGTCGGAACGCTGCTATTTTTAATATCAGGGGATGTTTCTATTTATAGTTCCAGTCATGTCCATAGACAATTAGTAAGTTTTGCCATAGACGAAAAATGACACTATGATGATATGATTACTTGACTCCTAAAAACATCAAATTCCACATTTGCCAATATTCGTAATAAACTAAGCCATTTATTGCCTTTGTTCTAGGTGTAGCTGCAATGAACCAATACATCTACGTAGTCGGCGGGTACGACGGTTCGCAACAACTCGCCTCTGTAGAACGCTATGACACGGAGCGTGATGTGTGGGAGCTGGTGGCGCCCGTACACATCGCGCGATCCGCGCTCTCCCTCACTGTGCTCGATAACAAGTTATACGCGTTAGGTTAGTATTGTGGTTTTCAATTCAAAGGCTTAAATGTGACATCACCTTTACTGTTTTGTAATATTTATTAATCTGATTGCACGTCTTGCTTCCCAAAACCTCCCCAGTTTCTTATATTCAAGGTTTACAAGTTTCTAATGACATGATAATTTAACAGGTGGTTACGACGGCACGTCGTTCCTAGACATAGTAGAAGTGTACGACCCTTCGACGAACACTTGGAGCAGCGGCACGGCGCTGACGTCGGTGCGGTCGGGGCACGCGTCGGCGGTGTGCTACCAGCACGTGGCGCCGCCCTCCGAGCCCAGCGAGGCGCTGCCCACCGTCATCAAGAAGCGCGCCCGCCGCCCCTCGCCCGCGCCGCAGGCCGCGCCCGACATCCCCACCGCCAACAGCATCATCGGCACGCTGTGCAACCCGCGCACGCCCAGCGACTACCTGTAGGCGCCGCCGCCGCACCGCCACGCCTGCCCGCGGCCACGTCGCGCGACTCCAAGGACGTACACTTTCCGTAATCTCAAATTGATATCCGGCTACAATTATCGCTTCAATCGGGCTCTCAGAGCGACATACTATTTATTAAATCAAATTGTAACAAACATGTTTTTCGAATTAACGGAGTTCAACGCGCCGTTATCGAATATGTTTGCACCGGCCGATATCAAAATTGAGCGACCATCAAAGTCACGGTCGAGCACATGAGTGTCATCTTTTACAATCGGTTATCACCGATCGATTTTGAGTTCCGAGTTATCAGATAGCAGACCCAAATAATATAAGAAATATTATTTGTTGTAATGAATAAAGATAATCTTCCAATGTTAGTAACAGGAAGAATTATACACCAAGTTAAATATCTAACAAAATTTTAGGTTTTACTACTGACTTGTTGAAATCGACGATCTTATATAATTTTAAAACATTGGCGTAGGATAATATTAATGTTGTGTTACATTTCCGGACACTAAAGAATTACCAATTTGCGAATCAATAAAACAATCAAATATTTTAATTTGAAAAGACTTCCTGGTTACTGTAAATAGTTTTAAGTTGATATGGAAATTAAATGTATCTTTAAATTAATTAATTATAATTATGTACAAATTCCTATAAGCTTAGATGTTAATCTTTCTTTCCATTGTATCATATAGATAGACACTATTGAAAATGTAAATATAATTTACTGTAATTCATAAGGAAAAATAAAGACTGTTATGGGAATATAACAAGTATTTTTATTTGCTTCAATACTGCTCGTCTAGCGCTATGTTCATGATCGTAGCTTGTTATGACACTGAATAAACTATGCTATGTACTGAATAACAAAAGCCAGTTTGTATTCTTTTATAAACTACACAACATTAGAATACTCTAGCATCACTCGGACATGTTTATACTATAATCAAATAAGTACATATTTACTTTTCCTGAAACTACATAATATGTATTTACATGAGAGCTTTTCCTTAAAATATATTTAATCACAATTCACGTCTGGATAATCAAAACGAATAAAAACCTGAACAACCGAAATAGTTTCACACCATCAATCATGTCTGAATCAAAATAATCCAAGAATACACCAACAGATATCTAAATTAATGACGTGAGTTCATTTTAGACAGTGTACCATTGGGAGGAACCCACTGTTTTGGCTCCAGGTGCAAAACTAGAAAAATAATGCTGTAATTTCAAAAATCTATCAAATATTTATGTGACGTCACAGAAAGTATAACTAACATGACTCACTTGATTTTCCACAAATCACGGAACTTGCGTTATCTATTTAGATACGGTCATGTCTGCCGGAACAACAACTCGCTTCTATTAAAAATCATACTTTTATCCAACATTCTAAAAGAATTGTCATGTTCAATACAAAAATAAGCCTAAACTTAAATAAACAAGGATCCCATCTAGAGAGTGAAGTAACTAGTATTTACATAAATAGAGAAATTATTGAACTTATCTCAAATACGGTGGTAACTTAAATACAATCTAAATGAAATACTACGTTTCTGCCGGCCGCTGCACACATCCAGTGCGGATACAAGTCACACGGAATCTTCCTACTCAGCTCCACATTCCACACTTCACAGATTACAAGCCTAATACAGTCAGTCAGCGGCTGCTAAGTGGCTGGCCGCTTTGCAAGTTTTCTGCGCCTTTTCACAAAGATTCTCACGTCAGGTGCGTCTTGACTTTCTAAAGTATTCGCGCAATTTTCTTTGACTCCTTGTTCTACAGGTTTATTAGAGTCACAAACAATAATAGGTTTCATAACACCCGCTTCTATTGGGTTTGATATCGGAAAATCTTTGTGAGGTGTAGACGTAGCTAGAGCTTTGAGTGTGTCCAGTCTTTTAAATTCCTTTAAAGCTGGAACCTGACTAACATCTCCAGCAGTTTGTTCTTCATTGCCTACCACATCTGTGATAGGGGTTACTGTGAGTTCTCTATTATCAAACTCTATTTCAGGCTGTTTCCCTGTTGAAATTACAACAGTTTTAACAATGTCAGGTGGTTCGTTAGAATCAGTCCCAGGGTTCATATTTTCATAAAGAACAGGCGATGGAAGTTCATGGGGTTCAATATTAATAGACACCAATAAACTTTCGTTAACTCCTTTCTTTTTGGGGGCCTTTTTACCTCCTATTTGTTCAAACCCTTCTTTTTCTTTCATGTTAGAATTTTGTGGAACATCTGTAGGTTTATCGTCATGGGTTACGGCTGTTGCTTCTTCCGTCATTTCTATGGCATTTACTTTATGAACAATGGCAGGAAAGTCTTCGTCTTCTTGTGTCGGAGCATCAATAATTCGATCTATTTTTATGTCCACTGCATCCTGCGCGTCTTCTGAAATAGGTACATACATTGGTATTCCTAAATCCTCTGGAGTCATCAAACTGCTACTATCTCCGAAAAGCGCAGAAAATGTCTCCTTTGTTTCTCTAGGTTTACCTTCCTTTTCTTTTTTGTTTTTTACCTTCTTTTCTGAAAATTGAATGACATCTATACTTTCTATTAAATCTTTGGGAATCTCCACGGATTGAGATTTTTTCCTTTTACCCCTCTGTTTTTTTGTACAGTCAGCTTCTTTACTTTTTGCTTTTTCAGCATCGGTCAAATCAAAACTTGGAGATCTTTTAGAACCTTTTGCTGTTTTACGAACTGAATCATCTCCTCTAGCTTCCTTGGTGTTAAGTTTACTCTTATGCTTCCTAGCACTGTCAGCATGTTTATATTTTACTTCTTCTGCATCATTAAATTCAACAGTTTCTAAGGTCGGAGACGTTTGGGACGAATCTTTTGCCGTTTTGTGATCAGAATCGTTAACTCTAACTTCCTTGGTATTAAGTTCACTCCTATGCTTCCTAGCGCTATCAACATCTTTATTTTTTTCTATTGCTGCATCATTCAGTTCAATAGTTTCTAAGCTCGGAGATGTTTGAGACGAATCTTTTGCCGTTTTACGGACAGAATCGTCACCTCTAACTTCCTTGGTATTAAGTTTACCCCTGTGCTTTCTACCGCTGTCAGTATCTTTATTTTTCACTTCTCTGGTAACATTCGATTCAACAGTTTTTAAACTAGGAGATGTTTGAGATGAATCTTTTGCTGTTTTATGAATAGAATCATCACCTCTAGCTTCCTTGGTGTTAACTTTACTTCTATGCTTCCTAGCGCAGTCAGCATCCTTAATTTTGACGTCATCAACAAAGTCAAAACTCAGAGATGTTTTAGATATATCTTTATCTACTTTAAGAACAGATTCATCACATTTAACTTCCTTGTTATTATGTTTACTCTTCGACTTCCTTGTACAGTCATCTTCTTTATTTCTGATTTCTTCATCAGCAACAAATTGTTTAGATGAATCTTTTTCTACATTCTGAACAGAATCATCACCTTTAACTTTCTTAGTATTAAGTTTACTCTTAGACTTCTTAGTAGAGTCAGCATCTTTATTTTTGATTTCCTTGACAGCATTGTATGGATTAGATGGATCTTTTTCTATTTTATAAACAGAATCCTCACATCTTACTTCCTTTGGGTTAAGTTTAGTCTTATGTCTCTCAGTAGAGCCAGCTTCATAATTTCTGACTTCCCCAACACTGTGCAATTCAAATGGGTCAATGTCTGAAGAAGTTTTGGATGAATCTTTATCTATTCTTTGAACAGAAACCTCACATGTAACATCCATGGCAGTTAGCTGTGCTGTCGATTTTTTCGGATTGTTTTCCGAAACTGTGTGGCGGTTAATATCAAAATGGTCGCTATTGTCGTCGCTTAGTTCTAAATCATCTGCAACAATAGCTAGATTAGCTTTTCGCTTTTGAATTCCAACTTTATCTTCCATTGTGCCGCAATATTCATTCATATGACGTCGATCATCACGCCAATCTCTAGGTTCCTGGCTATGTACTAATTCTTTTCGAACGTGAGTCTCAGTTTCAACTTTATTATGAATGTTCGCAATATGAGGTTCAGTATAGCCTAATTCAATATGATGAAAATCCATTTGGCTTCGAGCGTTTATTTTATCTTGCCCGATTTTAGGAATCCGATATTTGTTTATATGTTGAGAATCTTTTAAATGGGCATCTGTTCCCTGTCTTGAATTAAAATCTGTTTCTTCTAGCCTTACTGCAACATCTATACTACCTTGGTAATTTTCGTTACAACTATCATTAGAACTATAGGGAACTGATTCCGCTGCTGAATGTGCATCGGCATTTGGACTATCGATGTCCATATAAATTTGTTTAACAATGTCATCTCTATATTCAGAAGGTTGCTGCATTAAAGCATAAGGGACTTCAACTGGAGTCATATTCCACTTAGCTTTGTCAATTGGTATGAGATCAATATCTCTGCCCACTGTGGTGGATATTGTCTCCTTTCCATGTTCTTGCTTCAAAATATATTTACTGTCTGTCAGTCGGGGATCTTGTATGGGTGTAGTAGTAGCAGTCTTAATTTCTGCAAAAGTGAATGATTAACTTGTAGAACTTACTCAACTTATATTTTTAAATAAATAATAACAAATAAGCATTTCAACATTAAATTTAATATAAAGGCTTTCGGATTGACAAGTAACTATAGTTGTTATTAGCAGTTTCAGTTGCACAGACATGATGACCTTATTGTATATGGTTGTTTGGTGGTCTGGTCTATAAATGGAGTCTTCAGTAAATATTACCTATTGGTTCAGCTGAAGCTGCGTCGGCGTGCTCTAGATCTGGTGACTGACAGGAGTAACGATGCGTTTCATATTCATGTGGCGAAAATTCAGGGTTGCGGTAGCCTTCCGAGGACTCTTTGTCATTGTGATACCTCCTGTCTTCCCTGGAGTGTGCATCAGGATTGCCAAATGATTCCCTTCTCAGTCTTTTACTTTGTGGCTCATCATGATCTATGGACAATTTACTTTTAGAAGAGTACTTGTCTTCATGGCGGTATGTATATTTATCATAATCATGGCCATGTCTGGAGTCAGACGAGGGCCGGGGCTCCGGATAGCGACGTGAGTGACGACTGTAAGGTTCATGTGGCGGACTTTCCAGTGATCTTGCTTGATATCTCCCGCGTTCTTGTCTCCGATAGTCATCTTGATGTTCTCTGTAACTCCTCTTCATTCCTCTGTCAGGGCTATATGGCTTCCTTGGTTTCAATTCATACTTGTCTCGGGCCCTATATAAACTGCTTGTCATATTTCTACCAGATCTCACTTTATCCCTCGAATCCCTTGAAGAGTATTCATGGTAATTATTAGCTCTGTCTTCAAAACTGGATGTTTCTGAAGTTTTATTGCTATGTCTATCTAGAGAATGTTTATTAATATATCTCTTGTCAAACTTATCCATCGGTGGATAATCAGGTCTTGTATCTTTGGCTTGATAGTTTTGTTTGTTTTCTTCGTCCGAACTAAAGTAGTCACCCGGCATGCTGGAATTAAAATATTGATGATCAATGTTACTGACATATGAATGAAGTATTAAAGAAATAAAGAAAAAATGCCAAGCAAACATACCTGCATGCAGCAGGTGTAGACTTTCTTCTATCCCGGATGCTGCTTGCCTGCATTTTAGGCATTTCATTGAATTCAGTCTTTTTATGTACCACATTAGTGTTCCTACTTGTGCATACATCTCTTGCACCTGCATTTTCAAACTTATTCCTATTATGAGTATCAGTAATCAGGTCCTTTGTGTCTCTAGGACTCGGTTCAAATCTGAAACAGCAAAGACTGGTTAATGCATATTGTATATTAACAATATAATTTCCTATACAGTTCAAAGAGTCATAGTATTTGAAGATACATGCATGATTTGCTGTAATACAATAAGCTTATTCAACAAAAACTTGAGTTTTATTTGTATTTTTTTTATAACAATATGTTCTTTTTTAGGGTTCCGTAGCCAAAATGGCAAAAACGGAACCCTTATAGTTTCGTCATGTCCGTCTGTCCGTCTGTCCGTCTGTCCGTCTGTCACAGCCGATTTACTCGGAAACTATAAGTACTACAGTGATGAAATTTGATGGGAATATGTGTTGTATGAACCGCTACAAAAATATGACACTAAATAGTAAAAAAAAGAATTGGGGGTGGGGCCCCCCATACATGTAACTGAGGGATGAAATTTTTTTTTTCGATGTACATACCCGTGTGGGGTATCAATGGAAAGGTCTTTTAAAATGATATAAAGTTTTCTAAAAAACATTTTTCTTAAAGTGAACGGTTTTTGAGATATCAGCTCTCAAAGTCGTAAAAAGTATGTCCCCCCCCCTCTATTTTTATAACTACGGGGTATAAAATTCTAAAAAAAATAGAGGTGATGCATGCTAATTAACTCTTTCAACGATTTTTGGTTTGATCAAAGTATCTCTTATAGTTTTTGAGATAGGTTGATTTAACTGTAATTTACGGAACCCTTCGTGCACGAGTCCGACTCGCACTTGGCCGGTTTTTTTTTCTTTCTCTTTTTTATGTTAATGTAATTGGTGTGTAAACCGTTTTAACATAATTTTATAAAAAAAAAAAACCTAGAAATCATGTAACCTTAAAATGCAATATCTACAAGTTCAGCATTGAAATCTGAGACTTTTACATTACAGTGAGAATCTTTTACATACATAAAAAAAAGATACCTAATGGGAGCCATTAAAAAAAAACTAGTATGACTATGACAAAGGAGTATGTATAATATACCAAAAACGTATTCTTACCTTTCAGTCCTAGTAATTTTCTGCTTAACATCACATTCCTTATTATAAGTTTCTTTCCTATTATCAGGAAAATTAGGTTTCTCATTGTATCTCTGGTTATTTGGTACACCTTTGTTAAAATGTCTTCTTATAGTTTGTCCTTTCTTTAAAGCTTCTAATACCATTGTATCTTTTCTAAAACAAATATAAATTGTTTATACTGATGTTGCCATCAAAAGTTTCTTAAGTTAATCTATGTACACTATCACAAAAATACTTCATATATAACTAGTGGCTCTACATGAATGAAGAACCGCTCAACCGATGTTGTGGCAATTTTACATACACCATCTACTAAATAGTCTATAAACTACAAACAAAGCCTAAAAATTTGGTTTGGGTTACAAAATTATAACGAAAAGTGACATTAATTTTTATAAATATAGATAGAAATGAATACTAACTCCAAATTAAGTTGCGTAATCCTTTGGTTCTTCCTCTCAATCTCTGACCGAGCAGTTTTCAACAATGAAGAGTAGTTGTTCTCCAGTTTCTTGAACTCCATCTCCAAGGTATCATAGTCCTGTAATATTTGCTACAATATCAATGTGCTATCCATTCATGTGTTGTTTTCTTACTTTGCCATAATGCAAGGGGTAGGGAAAACAGTAATGATATCACACAGAAGCAACAGCTGAACTTAAATATTGTCAGTTATTAAGCTGGTGGCAGGCATAGCAAATTGAGTGAGTACAGTACATGTTTAGTTGATATGAATGTTTAGTTCAACTTAAAAATCCCCACTGAACTAAAATCCCATGACTGTAAAAGTAGCACTGATGAGACACTTACTCTTTGAAGCTTTTGCATGGCTGCAGCATGTTCCTCAAGCTTCACTTTCAATTCTTTGTTTTCATTACGCAGCTGAAAAAAGTATACGTAAAATAATGCTATTTTGTGCAATTTTATGTTTAACTGAGAGTAAACAAGATTCATTAAGAAATAATTGTATTATTATGAGACAATAATCGAGAAACAAGGTGCAAAATCTGAAAATATATATGACAGGAAATTTTGGCGCTAAACCACAATACCTCATGAACAGCGTTTACGTCTTCGTAATTGCTCAAATCGTCATAAATGCCCTCCATTGCGAAGTACTATGTAATTAGAAATGTGCTGTAAGAATAACAGGTAGTTTTTAACAAGATACGAAAACAATTAACTGATTTATTAACGCAGTTTTTTATATAAAAAGCTATTCCGTCCGTTTCGCTCGTCAAGTGCCTCGATCTCCGCTCGTTTGACAATGACACTTGACAGTATGACAGTGACAGACACAAACGATTCGTGAAGTGGCTAACATTGTCGATTTTTTTAAATAGAGACGTGTCCAATCGACTAAATACGCATTTCGCGTGATAAAAATTGTTGCAAGCGCTGGCAAGCATCGGGCACATCCAATCCTTCGTACAGCAGATAAAGTTTGTGATTTTCAAAATTTTGAATTGATCCCTAGCTAACCGCCTAAACTACTTAATTGTTAATGGGCTAGACAACGACGTGCGGAAGGAATTGGGGAAAAAACACTTGATACCAGCCAATGAATAACCATCAATTAACTGTAAAAATATAATAAAAACTATGTATTTTAGTTTCCTGACTTTCCTGTTATCGAAAAGGTGTTGTTTCAAGATGGCGCCGATAGCGCGCATCATTTTAGTTCCACTTGTCCCCACGTTCACAAAGAGCGCTATTGGTCTCACGTTAGGCAACTTTAGCTTCTTACCTCTCCCCTCAACCCTTCCTACCCTCCCCTTGCCCCATGGCCATGTCGGATGAAATGAAATCGTTCGTCGTTCGGTCGTTGTTGCGTTTTGCTTTTGCTTCGCCGTCTGGCGCCTGGCTCGCTCGCGGAATCGGTGGACGTTACGTTACTGTTGTGTTTATCATAAATGGCTTGCTTCAGTTTAAATTAGATTGAGTTTTTTGGTATTCGTTAATAACTAGTGGTAATAAGAATGATGGTGTTTAGGAACTCAATATAAAAGGTTTATATGAATTAGTGCAACAGGCGATTGTAAGTCGCAAAGGGCTCGTGTAAACATAGGAGAACGTTGTAATTACAACATGCCTACGGATTCTGAATGCGAGTGCGACCTGGTGTCGAAGGAGTGGTTGTTGGCGAAGTTACGCTCCGACGAGAGAGATACTGTGCTGATAGACTGTCGCGGTTCCAACGAATATGCAATATCCCACATCCGCTCCGCAGTGAACTTTTCAATACCGAGTATAATGCTGCGGCGCTTGGCCGCGGGCAAGATCGAGCTCGTATCAACTGTGCAGTGTAAAGAGCTTAAGGCGAGGATCTCGCACTGTAGTACGCGGGGCATCTTTGTGTTGTACGGGGAAGGAGTTCCTCGGGACCCCGACTCGGTGCATGGAATCCTGCTGCGGAGGCTAAAGCAAGATGGCGTGCAGGTTGTCTGCCTTGAAGGTACGAGAAACTCCATGTATCAGCTCATTACATTAGTGGGCCGTGTCCCCTACGCCTGTAGGGCAGTAGGTCCTTTATCCTTGTGCAGAACCAGTTTGTTTTGCTTGTACTCATACTAACCACCAACGGAAACTGATTGAAGCTCTCATGATAAATTCTTGATTATGCATGATACTGACTCCATAGTGCCTCATTTGGATTATGCAAGTATCCTGCATGCTACTTGGCTTTGTTTAGATACATACTCTTACTGTAGAATTGGGAGTTAAAACTTGTTTAAGTACACACAAACCTAAACTAAATTTTGTTGTGACACAATTTTGTAATTAAACCTGCTTGAAATTGCAACCAAATAATTGAATTTTCATAAAAGATGGATTGTTTTCACCAATTCGTATTGTTTGTAGTAATAAATAAATAAAGCCTGACTAGGTTGCGATACCACAATATTACACTTTTGCTGTAAATTTACAAACATTACAAATTCATATACTTATTTACCTAAGTGATTGCAAAATCAACAAATATCTCTTTTTGTTGATGCTTATAAAGATCATTTTTCACACTAGGAAATTAATTTAAATATATCCTGCATACCTGTAAAGTGCAAATGATACTGAAGCTGTTTCAATCTGATTGGTTCTATCAAAATTCAAATTCAACTATTTAAAACATTAGCAAATACACATAGAATTACTGAAATTATCTACAATATATACATTTCTGCTGCGGCAATATTAAAGTAAAAAGCAAGTTAAATAAAAGCTTTTATTAACTCGGTTGGCTCAGTAATTTTAAAAGGTATTGTGGTAATTCTATACTGCACTAGCACCCTCAATGGCTTATATACTATATGGTAATTATCATGAATAGAGAGTATATAAATAGTATATTTGGTGATAAATATCCACCAAAGTGCAGGATGAATAATTATATTGTCCATCAACAGTATCATTGATAACTTTAACCATATGTAATGTCATACACAATGTATGATGGATTTCTTTGGATTGTCCAGTTACTGAAAATAACTGCTTAGAGGTAAATCCCATAAAACCATAAAAATAGTACACACACATAATATATTTATAAATATTCATCATGCCCTATTGTTGTAAAAACCATTTGTTACATGGTTAATGAATAAACAACATTTGAACTCGGGAATCAAAGAGAATTATATATAACAGGTCTTTGTCAGAGGCCATAAGCTTACGCTGTATTTGTGTGCAGCAAATAAGGTCCTCTTAAAAGCATAACAAAGATACCATTCCTGGGGCATAATTAATAAACTTTTAAATTGTTCTGAATATAAATAAGTTGACTGTGCAAAGATTAATTTAGAGTAGATACTGTTGAATTTCACTGTATTACGAATTTGTGCACATCTTCGTTTGGAACCTACACTCTTTAACAGCTGAGCCATCCTTTAATTCATTAGTCGCAAACCACTTTATTAATTAAGGACTTCAACTACATGATGCAACTAAGTACAAACCTCTTGCAGTACAACAGAAATTCAGCAAGATATACATATAGCTAGAGATATCAGCTATAATGTGCATTTATTTCTTTAGTGAACTAGCTGAAGTTGAAAAAAAAACACATTTCTATTTTTACTAAATTGAATAAAGACTATACCTACCTCTTCTCTGGACAGGACACCTGCTATAGTGTTTGTAGAATAGAAAAAATGTTTGATAAAAAATATTATTGTCATTTATTAAATAAAAAAATCTATTGAAACAAACACCTATATCCTGCTTTCTAAAAGCCTTTCTGATATTACGTAGTTTTACATTTCAGTTGTAACATTAATGTATATCAAATAAATAGCTGTGTGTTATTCTCACGACTGTATTCATTCAGTAAATTATTACCTAACTCAGTGGTATACACGTAATACCGGTTGCCACGACGAAGAACCGTTTCATAACATTCATTGACAAAAACTCGATACTTATCTATCTTCGAATTTGAAAGCTACGATACCTATTCAATTATGAAAGACTCATCACGCAAAATAAAAGAGTAAATCGTTTTTTTCCTCTGTGACCCAAATGTAAACAAAAGTCTGGGGGCAGGTAGCACATACTGCCTAGATTCTTTAATAAAATAAACGAGAGGAAAAGCTGTACCCCTTTTTTTCTCCTTAGAGTTTGTGTAATCTAGATTTTGTAAACCGGAATAAGAGCCGCAGTCTTCCGCACTAATTAAGATCGATTGTATAGATTTATTTGCAACAGTGAATAGAAGTAAAAAATACAGATTTTGTAGACTTACGAAGTTACGACACTGTATAACCGGTAGTTAACAGTATTAGTATAATATCAGATGCGAGGTACGTACGTAACGTCTTCGATTCAATCTGTTTTAGTTTAAATATGTGTGAGGGGCGTAAGGGGCAAGCCGGAGGTCGCAAGTCGAGGCATCCGCTCCTCCAAACGTGGGAGAGGAAGTCGACTACTTATTGTGCTCCTCAATGCGAGACGTTAGATTATAATCACCTCACAGTCTCGAATACGCTTACCAACTATATTATTTTCCGTACTGGAAAATCATAATGTTGTGGGGCACATGATAGATTCTTTACTTATTTGTATTGCTATTGGTGCTTATAAATTCTGTAATGTTCTTCAATGCGACGATTAAAGTTACTGGCACCCCAATCTTTTCACGAAACTGTATCATACCTAACCTGCATGCTGTATTCAAACCCATAGGTATATGTATATTCTAATGACGTCCCAACGTGTACATCAGTAAGAATGTTGAGAGGATCGTATAATTTATCAGATATAGACTGGATGATCAAACAGACCGGATGCGCGGTGCTACTGCTTCGGTCTTCGTCCGACGGAAGAGCGCCGCAATTTTATTAATAAGTTCCCGTTTCACTCACGTCCTGTCAATTTCAACATTGCGTGGTGTCCGTGTAATCTATACAGGGTGATTTTTTTAATATTTCAATTTATGAGGTTTACCAAAAGCTAGAATAAAACAAATCAGAATTGTATTAAAAGTAATTGAACGATGTACTCAATAAACACCCATTTGCGAAAGGACTTAAATCAACTTTAAATGGTTGTTAAAATCTATCCTTTGTTATTTCCTATTCATTCATCCAATTATTCCAAACAAACCGAAACTAATTATTAAGAACCAAATTAGAAAATTAACTCATCTGATAAATTAATTGCAAATCATTTTATTACATTGATCTAGATATTAGACAGTAAATTTCCCATTTGTAGTGTCTTGAGTTCGGAGCAGCTCGATCGTAAAATAAATGGCACGTGCTTGCGAACAACAGGATGTTGTGAGCTCCGCTTTGAATGTAAACTCTTTGGGCTTAACATTTATAATCGTAGAGGAAATCGTGTGCATCTGGTCGGAGTGGATGACTCACGCGAATAAATATGATAATATGGCAGCATAGAGGAAAAGCAAATGGGAACGGGAAGCAGGATCTCATAAAACAGGATAGCGTTGGAATTAAACAACCGCATGGAAACAATAATTATACGTACTGCGTCCTCTGTTCATATCCAGATGTGACAGGACTCTGGTCTCATGATAAGCTAGAGGACGGACATAATACTACCTAATCAATATATATCATTGATAAATCTCAAGCGTAAAACATTGAATGGAGCACAGTGTGTATAAATAAACAAGTACATCGGAAGGCGTAACATTGGCATTGACAGTTTTTATGTGCTGATGTAATGTCCAATCCGCGGATTACTATTTTGTGCTGCGTATTGTATTCTGATTTTATTTATACGGTTACGCTACAGTGATCCTAAATAAAAAATAGGCAGCTTGTTACGCCATAAAAGCACGTAGAGGTCACCAATTTACTAACGCTCGGGTACATTTGAATATAGTCGTACTCAAATATCATCAGCAAGAGTACATGATGTAACGAGAGAGGTCGAGGTGCATCGCGATGTAACTCTGCTGTACTGATACGATAATCAGGAGCGGTATCTGCCGGCCGCCGACATCGGCGCCACACTCATTATCGGCTTGAAATCGAGCCGACAGTCAATTAGTGCAACATGTCCTGACCATTTATAATTCAATTCGCTGGCAAATAAATACATCTACGTATCCATATGCAGAAACAGGAAATTGAACATTTTGCGGTTGGTCATCTACATTATTTTGACGACATCATCTGTATTATGAATCATTATTAAAATGACACATATGACAACTGTAAGTTTTGCGTCTTTATATCCTTCAATGCTCACGGACTTTGCTCTTCGACTCGAAGATGAACTGGGTTTGTTTATGCTTCGTGGTTGTCTCACATTGTCACCCTGGTAATTTAACTTTCAGCTGAAAAAGCTACTGAGAACTCAGTTTTTCTCTTCGTTTTCCTAACATAGTCTTTTCCACATAAATGCGTGGGTTACGATGTGTAGTTAATAGGCATATTACAGATACACTTTTCTAAGTACAGTCAGTACATCTATTTTCGTGATATCGCCTTGAAATCCAAAACTTCCATCCCGTCGATTCTAGGAACCTGAATCAAATCGTTTGGAGTGACGTCAATCTGCTACATTCCCAGAATCTGGGCGAACGTTATTATTTATTTATTACACTGTTATTTCTCTATTGTTTTCTTAACGCAAGCTTCTAAATTTATAGCAGGACTTGCACAGGTAACATGATTCTCACATTTTGAAAATGATAGAAGCAGGCTGTACTAGTGCCTGCGATGCCAGAAGGTTAAAATGTTTATGTCATTCATTTAACGAGAATTGTTGTCACGATCATTGTGAATGGATTTAATTGACCCAGCTCGAAGAACAGTCAATAGAGGCCGATGTGCAATCATATTTATAAGTCGCCCACCAAC
This sequence comes from Helicoverpa zea x Helicoverpa armigera, assembly GCA_033682625.1. Lineage (NCBI taxonomy): Eukaryota > Metazoa > Arthropoda > Insecta > Lepidoptera > Noctuidae > Helicoverpa > Helicoverpa zea x Helicoverpa armigera. The sequence goes on from JAWIIS010000032.1 coordinate 3,893,681, forward strand.
CTTACTAAATTGGTTTAAATTGTTCCAACAGGCTTGATTAAAGTCTATTTAAAGATGCCACATATTACCAATGACAAATGCTTTCGCTTCAGCCTATTTATTATAGTAACAGTTTAGTTTAATGCAAATGTTTCCTTGTTGCTTGAAGTTTTATGTTTCCCTTGCTCAATATTGCTCATTAAATTGAAACTACCACTCTTAAGACTGTTAACATTTTTGTGCTCATTTAAATCGAGACGATTTAGAATACATATTTCCTGGCACTCGGAATGCATTGAACAATTTTATTAAAGTTGCAATAAAGTCTGTTAAAATGTCGGTCAAAACCTCTTAAAACAGAGCCCTCAAATTGAAACAGAACAAACAGTTGATCATGTAAGTCTGCTTAGTGTAATCTTGTATTAGGTGGTTAAAATCGCACAAGGTTGTTGATAAACGTAGCTGGAAGGACGCGGGCCGCCGGACCAAGGCCTCCCGCAGTCCGCACCTGCCTCCCACACCACGCCACCGCCTCCCTGCGTGCCGCGGTGCCACACCATGCATGCTTACTCTGCCTTGTGTGCTATGCGTATTTTCAGCATATTTATACTGAAATGTTTTTACATCTTCAGGATTAGTATTTTTCTTCTGCGACTCCCTCAACATTTTAAATTTGTAATCAGCTCTAACTAAAAAAATTAGGCACAGCTTGTTTATTGTATGGCTATCGGTGGGCGGTCGAGAGTGGGCGCTAAATGTGTGCGAAGTGATCACGTTTATATTATGTGGGTGTAGCAGGCTGAAGGATTGGGTTTGCGCGGTGAAGGGCGAGTTTTATGGAGTCCTTGCTACCGAGGACGCGCGTGGAAAGTGGGGGAGGGGGGTGTCAGAGACGTGGAGGAGGGTACGACGGGTTCATTGAGTGCGGCGGATGAATGGGCCGCGATGAGTCATCGGATCGATGCCGAGCCGCCGCCTGCCCCTCTCCCCCGCCCAGCCGCGCGGCTGCGTGATGCCAGCCTGCCAGGCTTGCAGCTACCTAATGGCCCATATTTAATATGAAAGTGGCAAATCGGCACACATGTCCCTGGCTGATTATTCAACGCCACCGCGATAGCTGGACCATATTCTTTAGCTGGAGCGATATGCAGGAAATAAAATTAATAGCACGCCACCGGGCCTGTGCTTAGGGAATTTGTTTAATTGGATACAATAAGTAACAATCATATACGCCATTGTCTACTTGGAACAAAATGATCTCACTATTCGGTTTATAAAGTAATGCTTTATATTTATTATGTTATAACATCGATTTAGGTATGCCACGATGATTTTCTTTCCTGTTTTGCTTCAGTCTCAATAAGTGCGAAGGATATTGAATGGGCGTCAGTAATGGCCTGTCGTGGCTATTGGATATACCTCTTATAGTAATGTGATGGACATAATGGGAGCGATATTAGCATCACAATTGTGGGCTGAGTAGCGGACGACAGGAAGCGGCTCGACTCGACGGAAACGCTGCGTTGTCGTCGCATTACCGCACCTGTCGAACACAACGACGACTTGCTATCGTCTATATTTTGTATTACTGCGGGGACTTGATTGTCCTTAGTTTATGTCTAAAAGGGTAACAGATTGTGGGCATAAAACGTGTAGGTGGAATAACAGTACAACTCCGACAAATAATAGCATGACCTTTACCTTAAAATATTCTGAAGATTTCTAAAAGTCAAGATGTTCACAAAATACGTCATAGCAAAATATTCAACAACTGGGGTTCGCTCATTAAAATTTTAGTCTTTGTAACTCGAACGATATCTGCGGGCTTAGCTGTAAATGTCATTTTAATATAAAAGGGCATGCATAAATGTAAATTAATTAAATCCAGCTATAGAGGTAGATCGACAAAAAAGTTAATATTTTATTATGAGAATCACATCAAAGGAAAACATAAATAAATTCATTCAAAACGCATGAGTGAGTAGGTAGGTAACTTATAATTTTAAAAAACTTAAATATTCATAATAAAAGCAAGATATTCCGGACGTAATGTACATAAAGATAAATCCATATTTATTATCGTAACTGACCACGAATGACTAAGATATCATACGATACGTTACGGTAGCGGGTCATGATCGTTCTCCGTCTACGTTCTTACAATATTTACATGCATATAAAATTAACAACACCCTGTATTTAGTATACATATACACAGTCAATGTTATAATTTTCATGTCAAATTAAAAAAAAATGTGAACTGGGTGAAGGGGATGATTCAACCGGCCCTAATCTTGCTTGAGAGAAATGAAGAAGCATAGGTATTATACAAACAAAGCATTCTGGTTTGGCTAATGGGCTAGGTGGCCTAGTGGGCATAAAAAGCTTTGGTTCGATTGTAAATTAATACTTGTTTAGAAAAACCATTTTCAAGTAATTGTGATACGTAGAATTACAGGTTAACTTTTATAGTTAAATGATTCACAAGAAGTATTAGTTAATCAAATACAAGTTATTTGTGGGGTTCCGTGTATTTTGTGGTGTAACGCGTTATGAGGAAAATACAATGAAATTATTGTGCATCAGCATCAGCACAAAGTTTACTCTTTAGTCATACTCGGAAATTATATAAATTGATATTCAATGACGTGTCCAATGGGGAATAAAGAAATACTTGAGGAGAAAACGTAGGCACGTGATCTAATATTTTCTATAGTGTGACATTTTAGAGAGTATTTCATTAAACAATTAACGATGGCAAAGCTCTCCTTATCGGGAATAAATAACTGAAACTTTGTGATCTTGTCTCTTCGTCAACTTATTCTTGTGCACGAGACGATCGGATCAGACCGTCTGACGTCAACGTGGCCTTTGATATCTAGGCAACACAAAATAATTAAATCTGTTCAAATTGTTGCGGTCTACAATTCAGAATAATTTATTACATTTAGGTATTTCGAGCGTCATTCTGCATTACATAACTTAGCATAACTTTAAATTAATTGTGCATACTATACAATTCTATTCCGGATAAAAAACCGTATATATCTGGTTGGTAGCGTCAATCGGCAGGCATTTTAATGACTGTAGCCTTGTTCTCACACTGAATTATTCCTGTAACTTGATTAAGTTAATTGTATGCTGACTGGTTATGGGTATTATAATAAATGTTGCTGGGGCGAATAGAATAAATGTATTCAATTATTTGCACGCTGCTTGCAATTTCAATCACAACCTCGATTTAAGGGTTACACCTGTCAACTATTTTTCCATACGGTTAACACACACCCTTTCTTGAACATATTTTGACATTGAGATACAGAACAAAAAATTCAGAGATTTATCTCGAAGAAGATAAAGTGCCAAAAAAGCGATTTCTAACAATATTTGAAGTAATATTAATTTTTTAACTGAATGGTCGTCTTTGTGGCAATATTAGTTTCTGTAGGTCCCAAATAACAAGAATAGTGACGAAGAAGATGCTTATGTTTGCTGTTGTTTGTCACCAGGCGACTTCGAAGAGTTCCGGCGCGCGTACCCCGAGTGGTGCAGCGAGGCGGGCGCGCAGCACGTTCCACATCTACCCCTAATGGGACTGAGGTCAGTAACAACGCTGATTTCTTCTGTTTATATCAAGTATTGATATCACATACTTGTCTTGGAAATGAAACCTCATGGGAATTGGTGCAACATTCACTGCTGCCGTCAAAACTTAAAATGTATTCGTGATTTTTTATATATGAATGGTAATCCGAATATCTTGAAGTTATAAGCATCACTAATATCTACAGAGACTCTGAGCCACTCGAGGGTAAACATAGCTACCTAGACCGGTAATGGATTTTTCGTGTTATGCTCAGGTTTAGCGAGAAGTCTGATTAGTCTAGAGGGCCTTTTCTCACAAGGCAGCCCAGAAGTGGCGTATATGTGTGAAATGTACACACCTTCCCCTACCGGGAGTGATTTCCGAAAACTTTAACAATTCCAACTCATTACAGTTCTCCGCTCTCGCATTCGGCTTACACGTTGCTTTTATAACTTAACTAACGCCGAAGCCGTTTCGTAATGTGTAAGGTTATTAAGATCACAGTTATAATTAAACCCGATTGTGTAATACAAGTATATCGAGGAAATCATTAGAATTGTAATTCTGAAGTGGCTGCCTCACTCAATTGGAGAGAACGAGGAAACTCACTCGTGGGAACGAGATTTGCGCGTGAGAAGGTTTTTCACTTCGATGGAAAAAGTGTCCGAACCGATTCCGGCGAGACTGGATACGATACGGCGGACTTTCTCAATATGATGTTGTAGATGAGCGGACTCCGTGAGAAGTGATTGTACTATGCTGGCTCGATATCTATTACAGCACCGTTTTAATGGCTTAGGAAAGTGTAGCGCTGTATTATCTATTTAAGTACATTGATAACGTTAAAATGTGAGTGGTATGGCAGTTTAATAAAATCAGCACTTTATCCTGCTACTGGAGTTAAATTACACTTATGTACTTCGATTCACCTTCACCTGAAGTTTGTTTAACGCGTGGGTCGCATATGCAAGCAGATCGAATCATAAAAAACGGATTCTCGGTATCGGTGACGATGACAGAGGATGTTAGTCATAAAGTGCAAACACTGGTTCCTTCCTACCGCTCTTTGTTACTCAGCCAGTATGTGATAATAAATATGAATATACTTGTTAATAGTTACCTATAACACGTAGCCGTGATTGAGTTCTGCACGTGCGAACAACTCAATGTCAAATATTCCATTCATGAGAATGAGTGACTTGTTCAACTGGAACCGTATCGCTTAGTACTACATTGTTAATTAGACTTATTTACACGTCGCGGCTAAGTTCAGCTTATAGCATGGCCTTCATCTACTAGATACATGAGTCCGTAGCAGGCTTAGCGACGTTTATTTAGCGTATGGTTTACAACGCAAGTTTCAGCTTTCATCTTTATTGTCCCTTCAAAAGTATAATTTGATCAATCAGATCTTAATCTGCAAAAGTTTGGGAGATTTACAAACTTAGATTCTAAAAAAATAACCTTCTGAAGGCTAGTTACTAAATCGATCGCTCAACATTTCAGTGCAAAAAACTTGCGCCACATTGGCGCATTGCAGTCGGTTGAATAAAAAGAGTTGGTTAATAAACTCATTCATCATTTGGAATGGTGACGAGCGCCGTGTGCGCCGGCTGTAAGTGTGCAGTTACCTAAACACGTAATTGGCGTATTGCATTAGAAGCGGTGAAGGCTTGCGCTCAATGGAGTGCGCGCCATTCATGCAGCCAGCGCGCATGCGGTCAGCGTTGTTCGCTGCTCCGTTTTTCCTGCGCAAAACACTTTGTGCTCATGATGTTAATGAACCGACGCTGTTGAATGGCCACTTATGAATCACTAAACAACATTTAATATTTGAATATATCCGACAGTAACGTCATTCCGTCAGAGATTTAACACACTCCAATGTTCTTGGAGCAATAATAATAAATACAACATGATTCTTACAACATTCTGCGTAGGCAAGGCTATTAATGAGTTACCCTCTAAATCCGAACGTATGAATAATATAAAGGATGTTAATGTAATACATATTTAGCAATTCCCAAATAATTTTTCCTTCACTGATTTACAAGCATCCGCTTCTGGACGCGGGGGATGTTTGACTGGTAACTTTTTCGGATATATTAACTCAAAAGAACTATAAATAGAATTATTAAAATGAATGGAATAACAAACCCCACGTTGACGTGGCTACCACTGGCCCAGGGCAAGCGCTGCTAGCGAGAGCCCCTCGCCGGGACTAAACACGCAAGAATTGCTCAGCAAACGTCTGATGGCTGCCTGATATCATAACCCTGTTCGTGAAACTTATAACAACATTCTATTTTAAAACGAATTTGTTACACATTGTACGTTCGTGAACAACAGGACGAAATATAATTACAATACCGCCTACGTAAGTTTATAAATAGAAATCTTAGAAATGCCATGGTTATTTAATTAAATCTTCATACAATGTTTTGCTAATGTTACCAAATGGAAGATGAAATACACGCTTTATTATCGTTAGGGACTGACGTCAATTGATCCCCGTTTGATTATTTGATATCTTATCGATGGATAATCTGTTTGAAGATAATAGTACTTTAGGTGCTGACGCAAAATTATCCGGAACTGAAAAAGAGAATGAGACAAAATTGGTGAGTTGATGATACCTGTGGAGTATTGTTATTTACTGGGCACTTGTGGTGATGTCAACGTGTTGTGGTGATGACAAGCACAGATCCTGGTTGACGCGACCGCGGCTGCGAGCAGGTTATCGCTGACGTGACGTCAATGTTGACGTCAAGGCGATCCTCGCGCTGCGTGAGTTCATTCACAAATTAATCCGCACACGGTCACGGTCGGTGACGGGGATATTTTCATATTGCCATTTATAAATCGGTACTACTATGTACCACAACATATGGGGACTCGTGCAACTCATATACAACAATAAATACTACTAGGAATTTAAGAAATACCATGCTTTATAATAAGAAACATAATTATTATCATAATCAGTTTACGTAATAGGTCATACATAAATAATGGAGACACATTTATTATCAATGAACTTTATTTATTTACAAATGTCACTATCTGTATTTTCGAGTTCTATTTACCGCAAATCATTTGTTTAGCTCATTATAGAAATTAATTTATCTTTATTTATTGTGCTATTAACTTCACACTTTGTCAGTGTTTGAAAACTATTTCAATTTACATTTATGCTTTTGATATAAATACAAAATTGCCTTATTTTATTATCTGCTGCTAGTATAGCTTGAAATGCAGAGATTCTTTATACAAAGTATTCTACCCTCTGTAGTGAATCACCACTATTGCGTCAGCGATCGGCCACAGCTTGGAATGCATTCATTAGTGACTTTTCTTTCTTTCGAGACGAGATATTTTTTGTTAAACATATTGAACTCAAAGATCACTTGAGCATCCTTCTTACACTATCTTTCTCTTTTTACAATTTTTCTTTGATTTAGACTTGAACACAAATACCGTATTTTCTCATTAAATCATAAATGCACCATAATGATTACATGATTAGTAGGTGCAGCATGAATACCTGTTAACAGACTTAAGTCCATATTAGTAAATAGCAATAACTGCACCACAAGTTATTAAGTCGGTAAAGTTTGTAATGATCCATGTCTTGTCTATGCTGACTTGTTTCGAGTTACTAGCTCTTCAAGAAATAACTTGGTGCAACGGACTTCTGTGCCTTTATGTATCTTTGCAGTAGCGACGGAACCAGTCAGCTAATTAGTTACTTAGAAGCAGCAAGTATATCGTCTTCAGTTCAACACATTTTTTATGTCCCAATTCAATGTTATTAGAAGGAATCTCACGCAATAAGTTAAAGATGTTTTTCTGTGCCTGTGGTTGTGATTATATTGTTAGTTACATTCAACATGTTTGGTACTTTGGTAACCAAACTGGAGAGCATCTTCAGTTTCACTTCGCTATCATATCTCATCAACATTATTTCTGCCTTTTATTGATCACTACTGAATGTGGCCCTTCCCTTTCTTCATATCTCAATAAGATACTCTCAATAATTTCAAATACACATACTACATAATGTACGACCTCATAAAGCCTATATTGACTATCAGCAAAGCTTGATAAAAATAGAATGCCGTGTTAATTTTACACGACATCACTCTTGTGAAGTGTAGATGCTAGAGTGGCCTACGACCTCGACACACTTGCTAAAATACAATACCAAACAAACACACGTCCACAGTTAAATGCCAGTTATATTATATGAGAATACATACAAACATACTTATTTAAGATGACATATAGCAACCTAACATAGCGAGTGATCTGCTTTGTCCGGACAAGTCGGATCGTTAAAGCCGTTGCAAGGATGGGAACTAGCGAGTCCGCCATTAAAAAACCGTCCCTTGCAGGCGGTCATTGGCAGCGGGTGGGTCGAGCCGCATTCCTGTGCGCCAGCGCACCGCACGCACTCCTACGCCCACACGCACCGGCGCTCCAGTGTGCACACAGTTACCCGACCGAGTCGCGGAGGCCGGCGACTACATCCCGTGCCTATAAGTTGGGCCGTACTCGTTATTGAGTCGGCTCGCGGAGGCACCGGCCGCCCATACGTATCGGAGTCGTTCATTAATAACACGGCCGACCGTGTCACGGCTTCCGGCGTCCGCCTTGCACACGCCACCGCCATTCAAATACGAATTGTATTCGCATGAAATCGCATGGAGCCGACGCCGCCGCCACTTACACAATGCACTACTACAAGTAGCTAGTATGCGCGCATTTAAATGAGCAGCTCACATTCATTGTTTTACGGAGTGACATTCTCCGCAGCCTTGTTACACCTGTGTATCGGGAATATTGAGTTCACAATCGGCACTTGCGTAACGGACGGGGCCCCGTTCACCCACATGTAGGTAAAATTGGTGTAAGTGTATCGTTAACATGACGGGATCGGACGGAATGGCGTCGGGTGCGTGGGCGCGCCAGCTCCCCTGAATGGACGTGTCGGCTGGTCGTCGCCCACGCGCTGCCCACGCCACTCACTACCTACTATGAGCCTACTAATGCCTAGTACATGCTGCCCACTGGCTGCCGACTGTAAATAATTATCTTGATGACCACTCACGCGACACTGATCCAATTTGGCTCATGCCATGCGCCTGTTTGACGCTGACGCACATTCTGATTGAAAGCAAAAACATTGATATAATTTATCTTTCAAACTAAGAAATATTCTAAAATAAGACACGTACAGTATTAATTCTGATTGTTAGACTCGTTTTGTACGGGAAGGGTTGTGATTTTGGCAATTTGTGTATATCAAACAATCACGGATTTGCCAAAATCACAGGATCTCATGTAAGTTCAACCGTACCTTAGCGCCCAGATTGTCTATTAAGCTGATTCTGTTATTAATCGATTTATTCATCTTGATTGTGAAGAGAACATATTTTGCCGAATGGATTTAGTGAAACGGCTCTTAGCACTAAAATCCAAAATGTCACAGAATGAGAATTTTCATTTTCGAATAGGCGGTTCTTTTTTCTCATTGCGAGGGTACAAAACGATTATAAAGCTTTGACATTTCACAAAAAGAGTGGTCGCGTAGCCCGCATTCCTCAAACGAGGTCCAAACGCAAAAACACTGCATTGTTTCGACGACTGGAAGCCTCACATTCTTTCTGGACTTGCCTAACCAAAAAAAATTTACGTGTCTGCTTGTATTGTGAGTTGATTAGTTATGAGTTCTTAATTCTTTTTATAGCTTCAAGCAAAGCGGTTTCGGTTCGTAGACAAAAGTTGTATTTGGCTTTCATTCATAGTTTTGTGTTTACGGTTATTATTCTCATTCAATGTTAAGTAAGAGTAACAAAAAAGGCAAAAATCTGCGTAGATTTTATTGACCTTCAGATATTATGACGTAGAAATTAGAGAGCAAGAGCGATTTGAAGGACAATAACTTCTTGATATGGCAATAAAGCCGGTGATATCTCTGCGAATCTGGCATTGTAGCGTAGGTGGCAGGCTATCAACAGTGCGATGTACGAGGCAACGGCGACGGGCGCACATTCGCCTAATTTGATTGCTTTCAAAACAGCAAACTGAATGGCGGCGAGACGATTCAGAGGGCGAATTTGGAAAAATGTCGCGTGGGAGGAGACGCGTTGGAGCCGCGGGCACGGGGTGCGGGGGGTGCGAGGTGCGGCAGGCGGGGGCCGGGGGGTGAGAGTAAGGACGCGGCACTGCGTGGGCGGCCATTGAGCCGCGGGGGCAGGTGAATGGTGAACCCCGGAGCCTCCTCCCCCATTGAGCAGCCTCGCGATCGATACCGCCCCGCGCCGCCGCCGCCCTGAGCCCACACATACAGCCACCAACGCTCGCTTGGATGCGCCACCACCAACCTATAACAACACTATGCTTATACCGCACTCCTGAAGGTCGATATCAGTTAGTTTTACTGAAGATTAATGAAACTGATGAACGGCACGACACCCATTCACTTGTGTTACATAACATTCGCAACAGCTCATCATTTCTTCTATGCTAAAATGTTTTAAACTGTATTCACTCTAATGGAAAAGCTTTGTTTATGATTAACGCTAATTATAGCGATAATTGGGTGCAGGACAGGAGTGTCTCTCGAGGGACGAGGGCTACCCACGGCTACCCTTGTTTTGTTTACGTAATAGATATTATTTTTAGTCGCTTACGTTCAAAGCAATTATGCCATCATAATAATGTATTTATATAGATAAATCTTTGACCATGAAATATTCTGTGATCAGAACTGATGAAGTTTAACTTCTATCTAAGTTTTGTACGCTTTATGGTGAGATGTGGTCCATGCACACTCCGTTAACTAACTAAGTTATCCATGTACACGTGGTTGTAAAAGAATAAATGAATAAAAACGAGCATCTACTTAATTTTAATACACGGTTAGATTGTATTACACAAAACTTTTGTGACAATACACGAGGCATTGTTAGCAAACTACACAATAGTGTTCAGCCACAAATAATATTACAATGTGGAGGATATCGCGAATCTGTAATGCTTCAGTTATCTCAATGTCAATCGGTTTCGTTGTTGTCGTTTGGCAAAACAGTTGAAGAGCGCAGTGGGAGTTTGATGGTGTAATGACGTGAAGGGTGGTACGTTTCAGATCGCTGCGCATCTCAGGGTCGGGGTGCGAGGAGGCGCTGTCGTCGGGCTCGTCGTCGGAGTGCGAGGACGCGCACGGCCACGCGCCGCAGGACTTCCCCATCGAGATCCTGCCCAACCTGTACCTCGGCAACTCCACCAACAGCGAGGACTGCGACGCGCTCGCCAGGCATAACATTAAGGTCTGTACCTTTACATCAGCAGGGTCAGGGTCAGGTCAGGGACATCCATCCAAAATTTACATAAGTACTTACATGATATTCACGTACGTGATTGGGTAGAGAAGAGAGTATATGTGTAGGGAGAATACATAGGGTGACTACATAAGAGAGCATGCAGAAGGAGTAGATAGTGGCAGTACATAAGGGAGTTTATAGTTTATAGGGGGAGTATGTAGGAAGAAGAAATAAGTGTGACTGCACAAGCGAATTGAGTTGTGAGTATGGCCTCAATACTCACCACGGTAGGTTTACTACCTTACCCGAGAAATAGACTAAACATACATCAAAATGGTGCCTCAAAATTATGACATAGATGGACACCCATCCACAGACCGAGCAGCCTTGCCTTAGCCAGCTTCTCGACATTTTACGGCTAAATATTAAAGTAACGGTAATGTTTGTGTTTCCAGTATGTGCTGAACGTGACCCCAGACCTGCCCAACACCTTCGAAGCGGAGGGCTGCGGAATAAATTATTTGAAGATACCCATCGCTGATCACTGGAGTCAAAACCTCTCCGTACATTTTCCACAGGCCATAAGATTTATTGGTAACGATCTTCTATAAACAGACCCTAGGGTTAAATTATTTGTGCCATGACCGAGAGGTGAGAAGCGGAAGGTTTCTCGGCGAACGGTAAGCGAAAGTGATGTTGGATCGCGTGTACTGACGAGCGTGGTTGTCCGCAGAGGAGGCGATGTCCGCGCGCTGCGGCGTGCTGGTGCACTGCGTGGCCGGCGTGTCGCGCTCCGTCACCGTCACGCTGGCCTACCTCATGCAGCGCCACCGCCTGTGTCTGCGCGACGCCTTCGAGCTCGTGCGCTCGCGCAAGACCGACATCGCGCCCAACTTCCACTTCATGCGCCAGCTGCACTCCTTCGAGCGGGACCTGGGCCTGCACGAGCACAGCGCCAGTCTGAGTAAGGTCCGCACTGCCGCCGCCGCCCGCGCCGCCGCCCCGCTGGCCCGCGCTACAACGCTGCTCCCTGCGCAGGTGCTGCAGGCGCTGGGCGCGCCTGAGCCGGCGCCGGCCGCCGCCGCCTGCGCCTGCGCGCCGCACGGCGTGTCGCCCGACTCCGGCATCGAGTTCGACCGCTGGAGCGCCGCCAGGGACACGCCGCAATGACAGTTCTTCACGCCGCGCCAGCCCCACTGCGGCCCGCCGCCGCGGCCCGGCCCGTCGGGCCCGCCCGGAGACCCGGGCCAGCCGGGCCCGCCAGGCCAGCCAGGCCCGCCAGGCCCGCTAGGCCCGCCCGGCCCGTCGCCTGCCTGAGCACCGCCCCCGTACGTCCTTGTTTGATAGCACGTTTCGTAACATGTATACTTGGTCGAGCACGCTGCGAACTTTCTCACCGTCGGTAGCGACAGTCGTAGTACGTTAGAGGAGCCCTGCGCCGCAGTGCCGGCTGTGGTTTTATCTGTTAGTCTTAAGTGAATCGGATTAGTGTACAATATATACTTTATACATATTTTTAAGTCAATTTTATAAGTTCGACATAAATCTGGATGTACGACTTGAGATGCATTCCCGAGTATTCTTCCATTATGCTACGCATTTTACGTCAGTTCAATGTTATTTAAAACTAGTGAGCGCATTAAAGTGTATTTTTATTTGGTTCTCAGGAATTGTTGGACCGTTTAATGATTGTGTTGTCCATGAATGTTTAACCTCTGTGAGGGTTACGCGCCGTGAAGGAGGTGACTCCGTGTCACTAGTGCCACTCCATACAATCCCAAAATGTAATACAAGGTATTATTTGTTGAGATTGGATGAATGATTGTTCTATTCATATTTTTATTAATAAGTCCAGTTTTTCGTAGAAAATTGTAATGACACGGGGCTTCTGATAACTCTTCCATTGTTGTTGATATATGTATATTGTATTAGTATGAGAGTGAGTGCGCGAACGTGCGTGTGATATTATTGTATAGTTGTAACTATTGGTCATATGAATACTATATTTACAATTTTTTAACGCCACACTAGCGACCACTGCTGCCGCCGGCCGCCACGGCAGGCCGAGGAATTCCGCAAATACATAAACCTATGTTTTATACGGAAACAAATAAGTATTTCGGATGAATGACGATTTCAATTTATTTTTATATTAGTTTACTGCAATCAGTCTTAGAATCGAATAGCAGCAATCAAGCAACAAATGTTGTACATTAGTGGTCAAAAACAATTAGTGTGGGATCTATTAATATAATTCACACCTACTATAACAGTTCGTTTAATAAGGTCTTGATATGACTATTTTTATATGGAATATAATACACAGTGTATGTACTCTAGCTATATAGGTGCATATAGAATATGCCATAACAATCAAACATTAACTTTGCCGTTGAAACCCCGAACTCGTTCAAATTTTATTTTTATGTCGTATTTTAATTTCACGCTATACTTAATGGATGAAGAACGTATTGGCGTGTGAAGTGCCATCAAATCAAAAATATGTATGTATATCCATAAAATGATTTATATTGATTACTAAAAAGCAAAAGTTTTTCAAATATTAAACTCTCATTATCACAAAGTTTTCTAAATTGTATTGTCGAGACCAAATGCAATATTTTTTTTGGATTCACTTCAAATTAGTTTGCTTAAAAAATATAATTTACGAGTTACCATTTTTTATGTGAGAATCGCCTAAATTATTAATTCAACTTTATTCGGCAGCCTTCTCAATTTGAATGATATGCGATGAATACATTGCAGTTTGTCGTGGATCAACAAAATACATTGTCCATGCCATTAAGTACCTAGTTAGTAAGCAGATGTAACGAGTTCGGTGTTCAGCCGCAGCGTACAAATCCTCCGCCTCGCAGCCGGGCAAAGACACTGAATACGTGATATTTTTATTTAAATATATTGACGTTTCCATTGGCATTTATCATTTACTGACTTAAACTATAATTATATATTTTTCTATACGTTGCATAGTTTCATGAGTTTTAAAATAGTATGTAAATACAAGGCAAGCTTTAATATTAAGTATGTTAATTATGATTACGAGAAAGTAGAAAAATTGTTACAATGTAAATTTGTTATAGATTAAGACTTAATTGAGTTTAGCTTCCATAACAATGAATGCCAATTTATTGAGTAGGTTTGGTCCTAAAACCAAATTATTATTAGCTATCAACTTTGTTACTTACTTTTGTAACAAAAGTGTTGAGATCATTTATTTTTAGATTTATATCTTCCACAAACGAACATATAGATCACAAGTTTTAGCGACGTTGTAATTTTAAGTCACATTTCCAAATTAGTAAGGTGGAAGATTATGCCAAAGTTCACTGTCATATAAAATTACGTCACAGAAAATATGGAATTACAAAATATCCACCGTAACGAACTAAACTTGTTAATTTAGTTAAAACAATATAATTTTAGTTGTTTTGTACAAACCGCCTTTACATTCTGAATGTTTCTAATTGCACTATACATTGTAAAGTTTTATATTTCTAGGTATAACGTAATATTATTATTGTAGTGCACAAACTAATGTCTGGTCCACGTTAACGATGCCATTGTGCGAGTCGATCCGGATGGAAACGTAAACAAATGTATATAGAATTGTATCATTTCTGTTATGGTATAAAACTCATGTTAACTGATGAAGATGATGTTGATAATGTTTTAGAAAATCTTTTAGTGCTTTTTCCTAAAGGTACCTAAAGCCACATGGCACACGTAATGTTAACCTCAAAACAAATATAAACACTGTTAATCTATTATAAGTTTTCTTTTATTTATTTTGCCTTATATTCCAAATATCGAGCTTATCGTCACTTTCTTTATCGAAAAATTTGGTTGTTGGCGCGTTCGGTTTGTGAGTGACCTTCTCGTCATGATGTGTTCCGGAACGCACGATAAATTGGTGGGTCCTGGCCGTCATTTCAAAGTCTGACAACTAGTCTTTCCATGAGGTATCAAACTGTCTGGGAAACTGGGTTAAAGAGATAGGCAGTCGCTCCATGTTAAACACTGGTACAAACCTGATTACCTGCGTCCGATTAGACAGGAAGACAATCCCGATATAGTTGGTAAAAGACAAGAAACATGATAAAATATGTCAGGGACAGCAATAGATATTGAAATAAAACATTGGGGCCATGTTATTTTATTTATTTTCAAAAGAAAGGAAGTACAATAGCTACCGTTAATAACAAATATAATTATTAGTTTGCATAATAATAATTATTCGAAATATGTTACTTAAATATTCATTATGATATCTATGTTGACATTTTCAAGCGTAATTATATACAGTATAGCTATTAAAATCATTAAAACTCCTTTCTAAAATTAATCTCAATCTTTCTCTAATTGACTATCGTTGGGTGAATACTGGGTATTGCGAACTGAATCCCCAGGAACTAATCTACCTCTACCCTCTCGTAGGCCTGTCGTCTCGACTTGTCGTCAAATTGTTGCCGCCGCTCTCATCCAATAAACATTTACATAATACAAACAGGTGTACAAAAACCCTAATATAATCACAAGGATTTTACTACCTACATTATATACAGTAAATTGGTGCTATAAAATTTTAACCAGAATTATGTAACGAGTAGCAACCTGGTGTGTGAGAAAACCTATCGATTATTTCAGAACTTAAAATGAAGTACAGACGTGGACTATCACTTTGTGACCGAAGAAAATCTAGGCAGAGATGGAAGTATATTTATATGGTTGCACTTTTTTTCGAATACACGCAGATGCGATTAGGCAATATTTGAAAAGCTACGATAAACAGCTATGATATATGAATTGTGGGGAAGCAAATAAGAATGACCATAAAATTAAGAAAGTCTGAAGATTATCAGATAAGCTTATATTTCACGTCATGTTGCTCAATATTCGTTCACCTCTCTACATATAGCTTGATTAAACACTAGCAAAGGTGCGCAGTAATTTTTTTATCATTCTCTGAACATTCCAAAGCAAATAGCCGGTCAATTTATTACACAGGCCATCACTTATTCTTTATAGATTAAGACGCGAGTTTTACTAATGACGATTGCTCTAGCTGGGATTGATATTAATCTGTAACGAGTTGAGCTGGTGTTAAGATGCTCCGTGGTATTTTATAAAATTGCAAAATCACTATTTATTTTGTGATGTTCAGCGATTTGAAACAGCTATGGACTACTGGCCTACACTACAAATTCAAAAGTAATCAAGTTACTTCCAATCATCCAATAACGGGTTGCCTCAGAATAAAATATTCCGCCACTTCAGGCGAGTTTTGCCACAATATGGAACATATGTTTTGGCACAAACACGTGCAATTAGCCTATATACTTTAAAATTGTATTTACAACAAAGTCTTCACAATATCTTATTGCTTTTTGTTAAAATTCGAATTGTAATAACAGGTCAATCTTTGAAAAAATATTGAAAAGATAACAACCGCTATAGCGGTAAACACATAATACATTCATGTTTCATAGGAATGCTTTTATAACATACATATAAAATAGAAAAGAAACAAATGTTCTTTGGAATGTTACGAAGTTACAAAAATATGTATGGCAATGCATATAAACATAACGGCGTGTTGTGAAATATTATTGATATGTAAATTTACTTTTAAGGTACACGTAAAGGCACCCTCCAATGTCGTTTATTATATTGGTCCTCCCAGAGAATGAATACTTTTACCATCATCGGCAATAACCAATTTTACATAATAATACAATGGCACAATAGTTCCGACTCTAATTCATACATAGAATGTGCCCACTGTTAATATATACTACATATTCCCAAAATATGAATACTATTAAAAATTTTGAATACATAACCAACTATTCTCTATAATAATAAGATATGGTCTGATAAATTGTAATGTATATTTATATTTAATATCATTGCACTAGCTGCTAAAGCGATATCTTGTAAACATCATTCAAAATTTCTATAACAATAAAAATATACCTATTTGAGAAAGAAAACTCTCTTAGATACTATGATTGACATACAAAATTGGTGCTACTGTTGGTCGCATGGTAGAACGTCGCGCGCATGTCACGTTTACAGATACATTTTTGGATTATTTTCCCAATATTTATTTCATACATGATGTGAAAGCGAAAATACTGACTTTTATAGTTTTACTTCTTAGTAATGTGTTTTAACACGTGTATAAATAAGCTGCCGAAAAGCTACACATTGGTTTGAATAACGCTTACATAATTTTCGCTTACACAATTGTGTAATAAGATCAGAAAATAAATATGTTACTTTAATACTGTAACACAAAATTGTAACGTAACGTCACAACTTTGTTATATTAGGTACTATAAAAATCATTTTAAGGAGTAATTATATTCCTCTAGACATAAACATTATGTACACGCAAAATGTAGATATTTATAATGTAATATAAGTATAATTTATCAAGTAATCATAGATTTAATGTACCGCATCGATGTCTCGTTGCGCGCGTGATATTTTGACCTGCAAATAACGTTGACTCGTTTATATAGGGTGTTTATTTTACCCATGCAAAGCTAGATAATTCATTCCGAATTAAAAAGAAAGGCTGTTTCAAAATAGTCGCTGTAAACAGCGGCTAATTTGAAAGTGCCTACGACTGAACGGATGAGGTACACTATGTAGTTGAAATTATACTAGTGTTAGTAGGTCATACACATAGCATTCACATACGTTTGATAGATTGGCAATGCGAAAGAGATAAATGTAGTTATCCATATGATAGACTGAGATGTATAGAAATCCATTAACCAATACGCTATCGTATCTGTAATGTCCTAGCTTAAATGAAAACAAAACAAAATTAATATCGTGAGTAAAGTTCAAAGAAACCAATTGATATGAGTCCATGTTTAAGAGGCTTTCCATAATATTGTTATTTGTGGGAAGTATTTTTAACAACCTGACCAAAGAAGATGTAATGTCAAAATGTTATTGACAGACATAATTACTGTTAGGACTTTTGCAATTACATACACTATCTGGGAACTGAAACAATATGCACATAAGTGCGGCGAAGTATAACATTATACCAAAATAAATTTCGAAGTTGAAGGAAATAAAACATAACACTAAACTATTTACTTACAAAGGAACATCTCATGCACACGTAAGGCTAAGAACTCACGGAGCGATTTTGAACCGTGCCCGCCGCGGTGGCGGAACTGCGTTTTTAATTTCAAACTCACGAGACCGGTTATTTGCGCGGTTACACAGCCGTCGCGGTTGAGATTATCGCCCGCAAATGTGGCGGCCAATGATCGCAAGACGCAAGACGGGCAGCCTCTGCGCTACTGCGATCGCCGGCCAATCGACCGCGGAGCGCGCGGGCGCAACCCGCCGAGTCTGCGGGTGACCGCGGCCCGCGCGATTCTACTAGTTGCCCGCCGGTGCAGCGGGACCCGCAAACAAACGCGCAGACTGCGGGCGTAAAACGCGTCGTGAAATGTGCTTTAATTTTTTACATGTATATCTGCATTCTACAGAAGCTACGGGCCCGCAGCCGCGGCGGTCGCGGGTGAAAATCGCTTCGTGAGTTCTTAGCCTAAGTTTACTTCGTTTCGCGCGAATCACTCAATTGCCGATCTATCTAGGCCCAAGTTCACCGACAGTATAAAAATCTCCAGTTTTTGAAACAACTATGAATTTTCACGTTTTATTTTCAAACTTGTTGCCTGTGAGCTTGGGCCGTCGTGTAGTATAGTATAATAATAGTCTGCGAGGTGTGTCGTCGCGGTCAGTGCGTTACCTTGTCCTTGGGCGTGGAGGCCTCGCCGGACTCGAGCGCGAACATCTTCATCTTCTCCTTGAAGGAGAGCTGCTCCGGCACCGGCGCCGCGCTCGCCCGCGCCTGCTGCTCCGCCAGGCGACGGGCGCGAGGGTCCCTACACAGACAGACGTATAGCTTGATTTACACTTGTGTAATGGAATATTTTTTTTATATTTCAAACTTAACATTAATTTGCTGTATCACTACTAACTTCTAGAACCCATTGCGATAGTAGTAACGAAAGATGAGCGGATATCCTATAATACAGGTAGGCTAGGCGCCTTTTTTTAGCTCAAATGTGTACATATGGTGGCAATAATCAACACTATCAGTTACAACTAAACAACGAGGCTTTCGGGTTTTTTGAGATATCAGTCAACAATTTTTGGTTTAAAAAAATGGGTAAGTTCCAAAGAACGCGTATAAGGTCGGCGGTAGTAAGTTCTTTGTCCCCCCAAACACTCGCATTTTGGCGAGCTACATAGGTTTTCGGTGATGGGCATCTCGGTCAGTGGGTCGTATTAGGGCGCCGCTAGTGATACTATTACCCACGGCTAGTACGTACCTGTAGACCTCCTGCGCGCCGATGACGCCGGGCGTGTGCGCGGGCGCCGCGCCCGACGCCGCCGGCGACACGCCGCCCGACAGCATGCTTGCCGCTTCCTCGATGAACCGCTGCAATACGGACATTTCATTATTTTACAAGAAATGATGAACGATAGCTCCGGTTACTTTTACCTTTTTTATATAAATACGGAAGTGCGTTATTTGTTATGATTGATCGGCAAAACGACCCAAAAGAACGACTCAAACTAAAATTGAATAGTTTTGACTCTGAAACAGCTCTTATTCGGGTTTGTGGTCCGGAGCAGTCCAAATCAATTAGATGGTGTTAAACCCAAAATGCAATGATGGTGTTAAATGCAATTTGTGTGGCATAATAAAATTCACTGGCTGGCTAGAGTAAGATATTGGTCACTCAAAAGTGATAACAAGTTCTTTATACAGATGAGTTATAAAGACAATAAAGTGCTACATACGTCTGGGTCCTCTCTGGGTGCCTGCGCGGGCGGCGGCGGCGGCTCGTGCAGCGGCGGCGGCGAGGTGGAGGGCGGCGCGGGGGGAGCGGCTCGCTCGTGGAACGACACGCGCTTGTCGCGACCGCTGCCCACTGGAGATCTGGTAATGGCAAATAGAGTACTTTATTTGCGTTGAATATAAATGATGTGATAAATGTATTCATGGTCTTGAGTAACTAACAATGCTCTATCTAATACGTAAATGAAAGGAATATTGTGTTAA
The DNA here is from genome assembly GCA_033682625.1 of Helicoverpa zea x Helicoverpa armigera. Classification (NCBI taxonomy): domain Eukaryota; kingdom Metazoa; phylum Arthropoda; class Insecta; order Lepidoptera; family Noctuidae; genus Helicoverpa; species Helicoverpa zea x Helicoverpa armigera. The sequence continues at coordinate 3,913,695 of JAWIIS010000032.1, forward strand.
GGATTTTTTTTACATGCGACCGCAGTGCGTTACCAGCAACTGCTCGTGACAGCCAAAAGGTGGCTTTACATTGTATTTTAAATACGGGCGGGTCCAGCGATTCGTACATTTATCAAAGCAAAAATCCGCGTGCTCTGTTGCGCTGCGCACGTCACTTGCGCATGTTAACTCGCTCCAACTACATGCACTAAGGGTCTGTACGCATTGTCGACTAGTAGCTGGTGACCGAGTCGCCAGTGACTGAGGTGTTACGCACTTGTCTTCGGCCTGAGTGGCCGCTGACTAGTCGACAGTGCGTAATAGCTCCAAGAGAAGGTCGATAAAGCTGTATGATGTAATGTATGTTTAGTTTACATACTGCGGCTGCGCGTGCTTGGGCTGCGCGAGCTGCAGCGCGTCGTGGCGCGGCGGCGACAGCGTGCGCGCGCGCTCCGCCATCACCGCGAACGACGAGCCGCGCGCCGGCGGCGCCGGAGCACCCGCCCCCACCCCGGGTCCGGCACTGCCCACGCTCAGAGCGCTCACCGCCGCGCTCACCTCCGATACTCTGCTCTCCTCGTAAGTCACCTGCACAACACACATTTAAGAATATTAAGCCGGCAATACACGGACCGCTTGTATTAGTACAGTCAACTTCAGGTCAGTGGTAACAGTTTTATAGGAAAATCGTACTTATTACTATTGAGTTAAGGTGCATGACAGTTACCACTGATGTGCGGTCTACCGTACATAAAAAATAAAAAACTAACTTGTAATAATTATTAATACTTCTATAAAAGTAGCATGAGTGGAGAAAGAAGAGTATGGAAAAAAAAATAATCTACGAAAACACCAAATAAAATTGAAAAAAGGGCAACGAGATGATAATGACCACAGCATAACGAAGTTTACATAATGATTTCCTAAATAAAAATAAAAAAAAATATTTAAGAACATACCTGTTCACTAGCATAGCCATTAGTAATCTCAGTACGAGTATTAGTCTTGAGTATGGACTTGGGCGGATGAGGCGGCGCCAACGCGTGCGGGGGCGGCGCGGGGGACGCGGGAGGAGGGGACGCCGGCGTCTCGTCTAGTTGTTCTTCTGTGTCTTCTGAACCTTCGGCCGCCGCACCTTCTTCCTGGAGGAGCAAAAATTTAGATGTTGTTAGAACACATTCATCAGATATCGTTGAAAATTGACATGAATTGAATATTCGTATCAGGTACATGAGGGGGGTCTATGATGGAGTTTATAGGGGAATAGATGAGGGGGTTTAAGGAGGGGAAAAAGGGGGAGTACATAAAAAAAAATAAGTTTGACATCACAAGTAAATTAGGTTTTGGGAATACGGAAGATGCCACTGCATACAAAATAGTTCGTAAAATGTATGATTAAAAAATAATGTTATGTTACCTGATCATGCTGCGTGGCTCTGAGTTCGAAGTCTCTCTCCAACTGTAGTGCACGCAGCTGTTGGTTCTGTACGGGCGTCCGCGCCGCTCCTAGCGATAACAGTTGCGCGATTGTCGCGTCCCTAAAAAAACGATATTAAATTATCCTTTCGTTCCGTAAATAGGTTTCATGACTGGTCCTCGTTTTACAGATCGTGACTGAATATTAAAACAAATAAAATTTTATAACACCTTTGCGTTTAATTTCACGTTGTGTGTGATTTTTGATGAATTAATGTGTAACATTAATAGAAAAAAAAAAACTAAATAGATGCACTTTTTATTTCCAATTTACACTTATACCATCGAGACACTTCGTTGATCAAAATTGCTGACATTGCTTCTCATCGTGACTTCACTGTCACTGAATGGCTACCGAACACAACTTACCTTCTGGCGCGTGCAGCAGCTCTCCTAGCCTCATGCTGTCGCTCTCGCTCCTCCCGCTGCCACGGGTTATGCGGGGGAGCTCCCCGCCCCGCGCCGCCCGCCCCGGCTGCCCCGCCCGCCGGGTACACCGACACCGCCGGCGGCTCTAACGCGCTTGCTACGTACCGCTCTGTGTTCAATGAAAAATGTTATAGTTTTTATCATTGAAATGTGTAGATATGACAATCGAATATGAAATTGTTCAACTTTTAGTGGCAACCGCAATTTAATGTCATCATTCTGTGAATGCGCTACTCATTCAATCAAATAGCAGATTCAACTAAAATAATTTGATAAAATTAATATAACACCTACTGTAAAAGGTCCTCTCTAGGCCCAACTCTTAAAAAAAAACAGCAGTAAAAAGACAAAAAAAAATCAGAACCAAAAGAAATAATATTGCATACCATCTTCAGGCTGTACAGTGGCAGGCGGTTGTTGTGGTTGCGGATGTGAATGTTGCTCTTCCATGTCCATTTCCATTCGTCTCGTACCCTGACAATGGAGAATATTTTGTTAGTTAACGTTCATTTATTATCGTAAAATATAAAGTTTAAGTTTAGTGTTCTATTTACCTGAGGTTTTGGAGCGACAGGTGGTTGTGATCTTTGTGGTGAAGGTGGGCCTGGTGGCATCCATTCGTACCTGCGAACGATTCATTACGTTATAAGTTATAATATGTTAACCATTGTATGAATGATGTTTATTCGAGCTTAATAGCCTGTGAGCAAGCTCTGTCAACTGTGTAGAAGACTATGTTGGATCTAATCAACATTGTCAAATGGGCAAAAAGTGTTCCATAATATTCCCCACAATATAGTACCCCTTACTAAGTCTGGCTGTCAGACTTTTTTGCTTCTAACTACCCATAACAACTACCAAGAGCGTTCACAAATAGATGATCCATGACCATATGAGACATCGACCTGCCCTCTTAGTCACACGATTTATAAGAGTGAATGTTTTGAATCTTATTAAACACCTGTATAACATAATGGAAAGCTAATAAAGAATAGAGCATTATCACATACCTCTGCGGCGGATGATGCTGGTTGTGGTATATCTGGTGCGGGCTGTGCGGGTGCTGCGGGTGCTGCGGCCCGCCCGGCGCGGGGCCGCCGTACGGACCTGCCAGCTGCATCTGAGGCTGGCCTGAGGATATAATGAACCTATGTTATTCATATATTTTTATTATTTATTCCTTTACATCGGGCAACTATGGCCCATAGAAAATACAATTCATAAATAATTGGCATTACAATACTTATAAACAAATACATATTAAAATATAACAATACATATAAAGAGGAAATATTTCTTTTGTTTCTAGCAAACAAAAGTAGGGTACTAACACAAAACCTACTGAACCGGTTTGGAAAAATATTTCACAGTATGAAAGCTAGACTATCCCCGAGTAACGTATTTTGTAGAGACACGGAAGGAAGGTCCTCTGGGACGCGGACAAAACCACGGGAAACGGCTAGTCTTTTATAAAACCGAAAGCCTGCAATGCAACAAAGCCAAAGATAACCTCCAGCTTCCATCTTGTCGGATGAATTATATTGAGGTTAACTAGAAAGAAATGTATGATGTATTTACCCATGAGATGATGATGCTGCTGGTACGCCATTTGTCGTCGCGACACCTCCTCAGACATCTCCGCCAGCTTCGCCGCGCGAGCCATCGCCGCGCCATGCTGTATAATAAACAATTTATTGAATTGTTGTATCTTTTAGTAATGCCTATTTTCACAGCTCTTGTCAAATTACTTTGCAGGTCTGAAGTTAACAATTTGATGGCTCGAACATGTAATATGTAAAATAAAATTGAACAAAACAGATATACATTTTGACTGTCCTACTGTCCCTGTCTTCAGAGCGGCAAAGCTGCTTGGGGAGAACGGTAATAATGATGTTGTACAATTGTTAGGGATTCTAGCGAAAAAAAAAGCTTGACACTTTCAAGCAAAATAAATTAAACATCGATCACCAATGCGTATTTTAACACTGCTATCATATCTGTATATAAAGTACATACAAGTAAATACAAAATAAATAAAGTTATTAATCTAGGTATCGGTACCTGGTGATGTAGTGGTGAGTCCGGCGCCTCAGCGTGACCGCCCGCCGCGAAATGCGCTGACTGCGGCCGATTGCTGCCCGTCGAACTGCGCAGCGATGACCATCTACAATAGTCACATTTGAATATTCGAAAGTTTAATTTTATTTTGCTGTACCCTACAGGATCCACAATTATTGTTGTGGAATGCAAATAAATAAAATATGAAAAAATTGCTTTCTGTAAATGTATTAGTCTTGCATTTCGTAAAAGATTAAAACTGAGGGAAAGTTTCCAATATTCTATCTATCTGCTCTTTTCCTTAGTGTGCATCTACATGGTATAAGTAGCTTGCGCATGTTGAGGCACGTGCGCAGGTTACCTGCTTTTTAAAAACGTGCGACTCGCGCATGTACCAAAACAAAATAGCCACCTGCGTATTCTTGTTACTTGCGCATGTTAAGTTGCACTAGCTACATGCACCGTATAGGCGCACCCTTATATGCAGAAAGGAGTTTGACATTACTTGTATGAGGCTTATGTCAATACTTTTGGATACAAAAAATAGTTAACGTCATTACTAAACATCAATGATTGTTCGATGGAAAACTAAGAGCTAATAATATAATACCTGTCTTGCAGTGCGTGCTGCTGCGACTGCACGGTGGACAGGTTCTGGTAGAAGACGTCGTGCTGCGGCGCCGACAGGTTGTGGCTGCTGCGCGACTTGCTCGGCCAAGCGCTCGGAGACACACTCGCTGCCGGCGAGCTTACTGGCACGCTGACAATGTGGGTAGATTGTCGTTTTGTACAGTTTTACGTCAGAGTTGAATTAAAATGGAATAAGACTTAAATATTTATATTATTAACATTAATAAGTGTTCAAAAAAGGCCTCAATGAATAATAATAATAATTTGACTTTGAAACAATTTGTAGTTCTAACACCTCGCCATGAAAATTTATTTTTTATAAAGAACTTATTTGCAAGCGTATTGCGATATTATCGTGGCCCGTATTTAAATTTTACATTCATATTAATGTATGGGGGATCTATGATAAAACAGCTATGAACTTCTTACATAGAGAGTACCAAAATCTTAAACTGTTTCAATGAAAAAATACACTTTGAATCATCGGTTTAAGTCAAATTGTACTAACGGGTTTTTAATAGCGACAAAAACTGAGATCTCTTTCCGAGTATATTTAGTTGTGTTACCTGACAGGCGGGTGGTGATGCGGCGGCGGACTGGCCACGTGGTGCAGCGCGGGCGTGCTCTTGCTGGACTTGACGCCCGCCTCCGCCGCCAGCCGCGCCGGCAGGTCGCGCTCCGACGCGCGCCGCACCGCGCCGCCCGCGCCCTGCCCAGTGCCGCCCGCTAAAACACGACAACATACTGTGATATCTATGACATTATATGACATCATTACTAGTAAATAGTGCCGGATTAATGTAGCAAATTCTTCAAGCTAAAAGAAGGAAGAAAACTGCGAAGAAAGAAAAGTGAGTAATTGACAATCCGTCATTAGGGAGTGACTTAAGTAATCATTCAGAGTGCGGTGGTAAGAGACTTAATTTGAATGATGGAGGCTCTAGAGAAGATGCGAGTCTCGAAGCAATTGTTACTCTTACTTTATCGTTAATCCGGCACTGCTTAATATAAATAATAATTCAACTACATCAATAATAACAAAAAAATATCTGAAAGAAAAGGAAAATTAAAACGAGTGCACGTGACAAAAAAGAACGACAAATAAACGATGACCAAATCATATACCAAAAAAACATAAACATAATGTTTTCCATGCATTCGACACAAATTACATTCTGACCAAATAATAGACTTCCTGAAATTTTGCACTTGGTCTGGAGCTAGTCTATCCCAATGATTAATTTCAGATTCATCAGCATAATATAAATATGCATTGATGACCTTTTAGGAAGTAGAGTATCTGTTTAACGTAATGTGTGCGTAAACGAAATAAAATAGTCTAGTGGGACAACGAAAAGAATGTTGTGCGTCCAGCTATAACACACCTATCGTCATGCGTGTGTGGGAGCCTTACACGTGGTGTGTGCGGCGCTGATGTCGGGGCAGGAGGCCGCCAGTGCTGCTTGAGACAGCGGCAGCATAGCCACCACCAGCGGCAACTGCTCCTCAGACCCCTTCCCCGAACACCCACTCACGTCAAGCGACTCCTTACTCTGTTTCGTGTGATCAGAGTTCATACTAGACTGATTCGACTTCAATTTTATATTGTCCAAAGTGATCCGTCTAGGCTTTTTGTCAATTATTTCAGTAAATACATATCCGTTAGAAGTATTCTCAGTGTGCTCCTCGGAAGGCAGGTTGGGGATTTCGAATTCATTGCCGTGCGCAAGCGTGTCCTCGCTACCGCGCGATCCATACTTAGACCAGTCTTCTAATTGAATGAGAATACTTTTCACTTCGTCGTCAGACATTTTTTCACACTTGGTGTCGCTTGTGTCAGTTTTGTTGCATTCGTATTGAATATCAGCAAGACTGGCGCTAGTGGGGATGTTTTCAATGACTTTTGTAGTTTTATCACGAACGCTTAGGTTTGGACTTGACTGACAATTTCGTTTGTATGTTTTAACACAATACTTTAGATTGATGTCATTGAAATGTTTTGTCAACTCTTTCACTTTACCGAACGAAGGCCTATATTCGTCCGGAGATTTCCAAGACTTTCGATCGACACTATCTAATATTTGTTTAGCACCGGGTTCCACAGGAGCCTGTGCCTTAACAGTGCCGACATCACATTTCATTAAATTACTCGTCTCATCAAAAGAATCAGACGTTGAATAAGTGGACGGAAATTCGGTATCTTCAGATTTACCCGAATTAGATGTCGACATGCTAAATAAGGCTCTCTTTAGCCGGCACTGAATGTTCTCTATTTGGTCGTAGTCTTTCTTAATATCAAGATTAAGGTCGAGTTTTCTTTTCGGAGTAGAAGCTATACTTTTAACTTCGCAGTCAATAGGCGAAGAGGGTGTCTGACAAACTGCGTCCACAGTTTCAGGCTTTCGCTCCGAGTCAGACTGATCAAGGGACAGCGATGGCAGTATTCGTCGTATTTTCGGTGTAGCGACCTTATCAGGTGGGCCCTCGTTTTCAAATATCAACGGTTCTGAGTTTGGTTCATCGATGTAAGGTATCTGCTGGGTCTCGGGTTGAGGAGTACGACAGCACTCGCATGCACTCACACACTCGTCAATGCCAGTACATCGTTGTCTATAAAACTCGTTTTCTCTACTACGTGCATTGAACAAGTCTAGGGTTAGCTTAGTGTCTATGGGCTCCATCTGTGGGGGCAAACAAATAGAATCTCCGTTGTCGCTAGACTGATCGTAATTCGCGGGAGGTTCGGGTACGGGTGGTGGTTCCTCTGGAGGGGTTTCGCTTCTTGAGGGGAGCGGAGACTCTTCAGGTTGAGTCGTGGTCTCGTTATTTTGCTGCAGTTCATCAAAATCTTCGCACGTGAACGTGAACACAGGTATGGGTCGCGGGGGCGGCGCCTCGCTCCTCAGTTCGATGGGACAGCCTGGCGTGTCCGGGGACAAATCTTCCTGCAACTGGTTATTTTCCCTGTCTAGCGTTACTATCAACCTGGGGATTGAACCATGATAATGAGGTTGCTGCGGCCACTCCTCGCTCTCGTCCGTGCTCGATTCCGTAGACTCATCTCTTAGGAAATGACATCGATTGTGACAGGGTCGTCGACCATAGCCTGCAATAGATACTGACATGAACCTCAATTCGGCATTTGAATAGGTATTTCTAACGAAGCCAAAACCAAAAGAAACGAAAGAAAATACGCAAGTAAGCCTGCAACGTAAAGTATAATCAGCGGTACGGCGTCATTATGTGAAGACTGCAAAATAAAAAGTGCTCGGAGTCTGTAAGGTGGATGGCGCTGGAGGGAAGGGCAGAGGCTTGCGACCGGTGGCGTGTGACAAGCAGCTCTTGGTAGCGGGAAGGAGGGGTGGGAAGGAACACATTGCCTGCGGTGGCGAGCTCGGTGCGCGGCGAGGCGGGGCGCAGCAGCGCGGGGTGGGGGTTGGTGAACGTGCCCGAGTTGCGTCGCGCGCGGTCCTCCCACTGCAGCTCCTCCACTGCCCGGCCCGATACAACCAATACCCGTTACAGTTACGATACATTATATATAAACGTCACCTCACAATAAACCTAGCTATTAGGTAGGCTTGCCTAAATAAAGAAAACTTGTGCGTTGCGATGATTTTTACCTTGGTGACCACTTTGACCTAATAATTTGTTACTTTAATATGTCATCTTGAGGATGTATGAAGCAAAATGTGTTTAAGTTGACTGACAATGACAATAGATGCTCGGCCACGACAGGTATAATGTATCTTTTGACAATTTGAATGTATTATGTACCAAAATTGATCACGAAATGGAATCTAACAAAGAGTCTGTTGTAAGTTGAGTATGTGATCTCCTAATTAGTCAAAACTAACGCTGAAAAGTACTTCAAAAACCTTTATAATTATAAAGTTTTTTACATAATATGTTTTAGGTATATAACAAAGAACAATAGGTACCTACTAAGTGTATATTTAAGCACATACCTTGTCGCTGGTTATACGCGGGCTGGTGTAGTAGCGTCGCCAAGCCGTGCAACATGGCGCCTTGCTTCGCCACTTCTAGCGTCACCGTAGGTCCAGTCCGCACCAGGTATTCGGCAGCCTACGAATATTTACGAATGTTATCTTTGGTTTGAGATTTAATGCTCGATTTCTACTATGCGTAAATAAAATTGTTTCTTTCTTAACGGAACCGGGCATCTCTAAACTAAGGTTCAAATTCCAGATAGAAAACATCAAGATATTTAGCAATGCAAACCAGTTAGAACTTTTCGTATAAGCCCACTCATCGTTACACATAAGTTACTTTTAAAGTGCTGCCAGTATTTGAATTAAACCATTGGAAACCAAACTCATTTTAAAATATTATAAGCCTTTTCTCAACTTACCTTTTCCTGCGTAATGCCGACTAGCGACTGTCCGTCGACCGACAGCAGCTGATCGCCGGCCGCTAACCGTCCGTCCGCCGCCGCCGCGCCGCCCGGCACCACTGACTTTATGTAGATACCCAGCTTCGTCTGTCCCGCACCCTAATGTCGAAAATGCACTTAAGTCAAAGTTCAACGACAGTATAAACGTCAGTTTTCTTAAAACAACCGTTCACTATGAATTTTCATGTTTAAACAGTTGATATTGGGCTAGTTATGTGAACGAACTCATTACTGAGGTTAATAATCTGATGATGGTCGCCCAGTTACCAGTAATACTGAAAAGATTTTACAACCTAAAAATGCCATGTCACGCGATCGGTGTCTCGCTCAAACTACAAATTTCTCTACTAAATGATTATAAATATGCAGTGCTTCTAGCCAAGTATGTGGCCAAATATTTTTTTACAAAACAAGCTCGCTAAGGTTTACTTTTTCTATTAAAACGTAAGAGGACATCGACCTTGTAGTTTAAAGACGTTTTTATCCGACTTACATAAGTCTATCACGACATAATGGGTTTACTCACCTTAGCAGCAACAATACTGAGTCCCATGCCATTAGAGTTCTTATGCAGCTGTATGATATGCAGCCGTGGGTCGGGTCTCCGTGCCTGCGGCGGCGCGTGTCCGCACAGGTACACCGTCCACACGCCGAGCGCCTGAGCTTGGTGCGCGAGGCGGCAGAGGCCTCCGCGCTGGAGTGGGGCTACGAATTCCGCGAGACCGGGTGGGACGCCGCATACCACCTTATCAAACAATCAGTCATTTATTTATTACATAATCCGTATAAAGGAATTCGAAGAAGAAGTTTTAAATAAGTAACAGCCACATGGATCGACTAGTCCAAGGTGCCAAAGTTTGGCATAGTTTGTTCGGGAGACAATTTGTGTCATAACGAGTTCTTTTGTCTTTCGGATGGCCCGTTATGGATATGACGGTATGGTTAATTAAAAGCTGGAAGTTTGATAACTAGTCTTACTAAAGGGTAATCAGGTTGTACAAGTAACTGAATTAAAGTGATGAAATAAGGGATACTTTAACTGCATCCAGTTAACACTGGTAGCCAACACAAAATCATCAAAATATGTGTTACTTATTGTAGGTAGTATGTATGCGTAGGTTTTTAATAGTTTTACTACTAATTACTTTTATAAAAAAATATTTAAAAAACTTACCTCTGCACTAAACCCATCACTAGGAATCAGAAGTCCAGCGCCAAGCCACTCTGCCTCCTCGAGCCGTATGTCTCGTCCATCCGCGCGGTACAATTCGTCCGTATGCGCGCGTACATATGACACGCCAGCTTCTACGACGTCGGGCGGCGCGAGCGGCGTCAGTAGCGCTCGAGTTTGTACTGAGTTCAGTTTGAAGCAAGCTTTTAATGCGCCTACTGCCTCGTCTGGCGTTCGGTATTCGCCTTGGATGAGACGCGCTGTGAATAAATAGGTGAATATTAAAATGAGTACATAACACGGTGAATTTTAGAATTAACTAAATAAGATTTTAGTATTTTCCCAGGTTAACTAAATAAGAGCAATTTGTTTCACTTACAGATGCTAGCTTTAGACGTTCTGCTAGGCGTAAAATTCTGTCAAAAAACCGCCATCCGTTACCAATACTAACTGTTTCATTGTTATAGAAAATATTTGTAAGCTGTTTGTACTTCTCTTCTTATAACTAGCCGTTTTTTCCGCGGTTTCATCCGCGTCCCGTGGGAGCTATTGCCCGCACCGGGATAAAATATAGCCTATGTAATATAGCTTTCTAATGGTGAAAGAATATTTAAAAATTAAAATCGATCCAGTAGTTTTGAGTTTATCCATTACAATCAAACTAAGTTTTCCTCTTTATAATATTAGTATAGAAAATGAATAAGTTAATACATATTATATTATTGATATATTAATATACTGGGGTACATACCAGCTTGATTCATCCTTGCGAAGTGGCACTCGGCAGCTAGCTCGAGCCCCTGCCTCTCTGCCCAGGCCGCCAGCACCTTCAGCCGCGCCGACAGCGCCGCGCCCCATCGCACACTCACCATACCCGGCTCTGTTACAAGCTGTCAAGAGAAGAGTTGTTAAATCCAAGTTAATAGTTTGAAAACTCACTTTAGTGCATAGTACATAAATATTTGAGACTTTCTATTCTATGTAAGAGGTAATGGTAAAAGGAACTTTGGTGTAGAACCTGCAAAAATACTATACTAGTACTCCGAGCCCCAAAAACATTCAGGTTATATCAAAGATGTACCAGGAAATATATCACCAAATGAAACATGGCGCGAAGAGAGCTAATCTTACACAACCAGAAGATGTATGGTCAGTTCCACCGATTATTATTGATAAAGTGACAGATAATGACCTATCAAGAACTGACAGATAAACTATAACTTTAGGTTATACAGGTCTTGGACAGCGCTGGCAGAAATTCTTTAATTTTAAATTTATGAATGACTGAACTGACTCTTTATCTATAACCAGTGAAACCACCTTAAAGTTGGAATTTTTAACTAACCTTATTAAAACAAACAGCATTAATATAATGGAAGAGATGCGAGAACAGCTGTATAGTTAGCGCCGCGTTGACGCGACACCGGCGCAAAAGCACAATGGCGGCCGCCAACGCTTGAAGCGCGGGCGCCGTCGCCTCGTTCGCGTCCGCTGGTGCCGCACTTGTGAGCGTCGCGAGGCCGCGGGACAACTCCTCTTGGAAGCACGTTACTAGGTTGCTGAAAAAAATAATAAATAATATGTATTTTCAGAGGGATATAAAACTAGAACACGCATGACAAAAAAATGCTAGTTGAAAAAGTAATTTGTTTAGTTTCTAATAAGGGTCTTCCGATAAAAGCCCTGGAAAAAGATTCTCCATAAGAACCGCTTATGATTTGCCTGGGTAACTGGGTTTAGGAGATCAGATAGGCAGTCGCTATTTGTAAAACACTGGTACTTAGCTGCATCCGGTGAGCCGACCCCAACATAGTTGGCAAAAGGCTCGGGAGGTGATAATAAGAAACGCTTATGGAGAAAAAAGCGAATGAAATTCCATAAACCCATATTTCAATCAATCAAACCTTGGATTTCATAGGTCAAGTAACAAGACAAATTACACAAATCTGTATCAATTTCATACTAATGCTAACAAACCAATAATGTACCATACCTAAAAGCATTCTGCACAGTCAGCGAGAGTACTTCTTGCGCTTGTGTCGAGAACGACGATATGTGCCGGTCGTATTTCAAGAAGTGTAGGAGCTCACTCGCGTTTGTCATCCAAAACGCTTGAGCCGCCGAATCGCTGCAACGCTCCTGGATATTGGAAACGGAATATTAAACAACAAAGGAACACAGTCAGTCTAGAAAGATGATCATTATTATCGAAATCCTGATATTAAAGTAATTAGGCATAAATGCATCGACAATATCATAAACGTCTGTTTTTTTAAAACACTTTTCAAAAAGACAAAGTCAAAATCATCTAGAGAAACTTATTACTTTAAGTTTCTTTTTTATGCAAATATAGATTTAGTTTATTTTAAAGTAAAGTAGGTACAGTTTATCTGTTTAAATAAATAAAAACTTGTGTTTTATTGAAACTAGACTAATAGGATAAGGAAATCAGACGTTTATGTTATTGGTGAAATCGGCGTTAGTAATTACCTGTACAGTAGCGTGTATGAGCTTAGCGACATGGTGTAGGAAGGCCGTCAGTTTATGCGCGCGCTCCGTCGGCGTCAACTCCGGCCGGTAATGAGTGGACGCGCGATACCTGTACACAAGGAATTATTGTTTATTACTGCTATATAAATTGGGTTTATGATGCTACCAACTTCTAGAGGCGTATGTAGCCTATATGTTATTCTGATATATAAGCTACATTACTGCCAGGATTCATCAAAATCCGTTCAATACTTTTTGCGTGAAAGAGTAATAAACATAGACATTTAAAAAAAAAGTTGGATGGATTGGTATAAATGGGGGAGTATGCATTTTCATTCTTGTTTATTAAGTTAATATGAGTTATGGTGCCCGATCTTGCTATAAAACAGAAGGATTTGGATGGCAGATGGTAATGAATGAAAATGGGTATTTATGTTTTACTCCAGTTAACCCAACGCCTTCCGAACAGCTATTTATTCCAGAAGAATGAATTGATTCTCTTTTATGCGTAATTCGAGTCGTTCTACCATTTTATGTACGTGTCGTTGGGCCACGATTTATGTGGCTCGTAAAGGTTATATTATTTATTAAATATAACATTGCCCATCAAGTTTATTTGTTCAAGTTCGTACACAGCTTTGTTTACTTACAGTTGAGAAAGTAACTTGCTGTTGGCTGGTTGAAAAACAAATAGGGGAACCACCTGACTTACAAGATAGAGTAAATAAAAAGTGGAGTTCTAATTTTAAGTGAGTAGAAGTTTAGGAGTTCTATTAAGGTGGGGTGACATTTGATTTCTAAACGGCTTAAAACATTATAGATGCACTTGTATAGAGGCCAGACAATTATCAGTAGTGGGTACATATTAACATAACGTGTATTTCACCTGGCGCATAGATACAGGGTGTAGACAGGTGCGAGCTTGAAGGCGGGCGCGTGTGGATCGAGGTGCGTGATGACGGCGGCTAGGAACTGCGCCTGCCCCGCCTCGGGGAACTCCAACACAGCGGGCAAGATCGCCTCTTGGCACCCGCGACCGCTTATCATACCCGCCGTCATCCTGTATCAACACATACCGTTACTGCGAATCAATAAAATGTGGCGACAAATTGCGTCTTCTTTTATTTAATTGCTTTTTAATGTAATTCGAATGGTGCAAGCTTGTTTTACCACTTGTAACACCTGGCCCTTTTTGTTCCGTATAAGGCAACGGGTTTCTAAACATACCAATAAATTGTTGTTGTAATGTAAAGAAGATTGTAAGATCTGTTGTTGCTAGGGAAGTGGTAAAACTGTGCCAAAATTCAAGATGTTTCTGCAGAATTATTAATATGTTATTAGCGACAACCTCACATAAAACATAAATAAGCATTACTTAATAGTATTTTTCCGTTAAACAGAAACTTGAACTTTACGGACATTTATGAAAAGATGTAAATTCGTTCGATAATTATTCAACATGAAAGAGACGTAAATTCATTAACAAAACCTGTGCCCGGGCAAGTTTGTACATTAATTATCAAGTTAAAAGGTAAGTCAGTTCCACAGCAATCCGTTAGGGTGGTTGAATCAATTTATAACTAAATACCTGTTGTCATGTCCAGAGCCCCCGCTTTTCGCGCTGCAGATGCTCTTTGTCTCAACGTTTCCGTCTAAGTCGAACGTAGTTTCATAATTGTCTTTGTATTGTTGCACAGAGTTGGACGTGCGGTTCACATTGGAGCTCTGATCTTGGTCGTTGTACACAGAGCTCGAGTGATCGTCCTTCGTGTAGTCGTCTTTGGTGTCGTTGAGGTGTTGCGACATAATGAGCGACTCGTTGTCGAGCTTCAAGTTGTTATTGTTGTTGTATGGCGGCATGGTGTCGTTCGCGTCCCGGTAGTAGGTGTCGTGCGACACGGGACTCATCGTCCTCTGATACTCTGTGTCGTTGGTAGTGTTGGCGTTGGAGTCGAGCGCGTCGGGCTGGTGCGACGACATCGACGTCGGCGACATTGCACCGCTATTCTCGCCGGGTGAAGTGGGCGATCTAACGTAAGGGTAACGTACACAAGCGGATATTCGTGAGCCAGTGACAGAAACATGCAAAAGAAAACAAACAATGACAGATGAAAAACATAAAATACACAGCTTTGATAGTGATTAGAAAGCGACGGGATTGATCGTGTTTACTTACATTGGTAGAATTAGTTTCAAATTAAAAATAATAACAAAATGTTGCAATTGTGCGATGATTTTCGACAGCTAATCGACCAAATAAATGTTCGGATCAGTCTAAGTTTAACTATAGGGCCCAACTATACACAACATAGAGAAACGAGCGAACGTTTGTGTGCAATAATCTCACCTGTCGTATATTGAGCCGGAGCCGAAGTGCTGTGATTGCGCTAGGTTCCTGTTAATGAGGTTCTCCTGTGTCGGGTCTACGAAGCGGAACGTCGAAACGCGCCCGAATTTAAGTAGGCAACCGTGCTGCGACAGAACAGTACATTCATTTAAATTCAGTCGATACTGAAATCATTCGATCACTCACAAATTCAATTAACTCTTATTTGGATTAAAACAATACATTTAAAACGTTGACCACATGGAATTCAATAAAATATTTTAAGCGTCGGGGTATTACGACTTTGCGGTTGCTCGAAAGTTGCCTTTTTATGACGATATTGATTTCTCAAAAGTAAGAAGTACATCTGAAATACGCAGATAAAATATTAAGAGCGTTATTAACCGAGACTGTATCGCAGAAGAATGCCCATTTACTGGTTTGCCAGTGTAGATATCTGCTAAATGCGTGGGCGTTTTGATGAATGTATTGCAAATAAAACTCGACCGAACATTTTTAGAGCCTAGGAGCAAGTATCCGACCTTGATCTATAAGTTCGACGCGTTCCTGGAATATATTAACAGAGTCGTATATTTGCAGTTTCCCATAAACAAACAGGTATTTTAATATCTTATAATAAACAAATCTATCCAATTTTCAGTAAGAGTATTTTCTTGAATTTTATTTGCATGTGTTTTTGATATATTTATTAGAATAATATTTTTAAATATGTTATAAGCACGGAGATCTCCTTTAAGAATACTTGTATGTTAAAACATGTTGAAGTTAAATACAAAAGCCAAAAACTTAATGAAAGCCCGTTCATTTACACAAGCGATGGCTTCATTAAGCAATGCAAACAATGTGTTCGTCCATGTATATGAGGCGCTACGTTGCGGTTCGATATTTTCGAAGTACGAGTAGTTAAATGGGTTGGCAGTAATACATGGAACGTTTGGCGAGACACACCGACATTCGAGACGTCGGAAACGATCGTCTTTATGTTAAGTGCACAGTAAACTCTATAACGGACCAATGAAAATAGAAAAGCTTTCAGTCTTAAAAGCTAAATTTCTAATAAAGTTTAAGATTTATGTTACTGTATTTTTCTGAGAAATAGAAGAATGTATTGGCAATACTTTTGTTTCCAATGAAAATAAGGATTTATCGGGACCATTGATTTATGTTTCGGTATCTGAAACTTGGCTCGGAGGAATACTTTGCTTTGACATTTCATTAAAGTTAATTGGCCCTATAGGAATTTGAGGGGATTGTCTAGAAGGAAAATGCAATTGTGAAAATTTTTTTGTGTTTTGGTCTTTGTTAACGTTATCGTTTAATAGAACTAAAGCGTTTAACACTTTACAACAATAGAAACGACATCATCCATCATATTAACATTGTAATTCGACTTGTATTTCTATTATACCGTGACTGTGATGACCGCGGCATGTTTTAATGTGTGCAAAAGTATTAACGGGAATCTAGCACGGAATATAATTTATTAAAAAAAAGTTTTTCAGCATTTCTCCTTACTTATTCAGTGCACGCATGTTATAACTTGAACTGTTTCAAGGATTTGTATGAAAAGTCCATTTTTGCAAACCTAAAATGTTCATATAGGTATGTCTTTTCGGAGCATATTTTAATTGAAAGGCAGTCGTTTGACTGGGTCTAATCATGATAAGTCTTTTTGGCACAAAATATTGATGCCGATAGTAATAACTTACTTGTAACCGCTGCGAGTGCATGATCCTGCGTCCGTTGACGTAGACATGAGCATCGGCGTGCAGCGGCGTGACGGAGTAGCCACCGCCCTCCGCGGGCGCGACCACGCAGTGCCGCGGCTGTATGGACGGCCCGTAGAGCTGAAGACTCGTGCCGTTGCCAGAACCCACCTAACAACAAACTTTATCATCATGATGGAGTTCATTGCCATTCTTAACTTAGGCTCAGGTTTACCAACAAAATAAACGTATTGGTAACGTTATAGTTCTGTTTTCCTAATTTAAGGAAAGGGGATGTATTCAAGGATGAGTGCGATCCAAGGTAAAAGGAAACTTTTGCAGCTTCATAACGATCACGTGTCGATTTGGCATTGATTTTCAGTAACATAGTAGTGCAAGGTTGTCAAGGTGAATTCTAGGAATTTCAACTATAAAATGCAATGAGTTTGCGTGAAAAAGTCAACCGTCATGAAATGCTACAGGGTGGAATTCTTTGAAAATGTAACAGATGCTACAAGGTTAAATAAATTGATCCTTTGATTAAATAAATATTACCTTGGCAACAAATTAGCTCGAAGTCGTAATTTAAATATGCCAGGGAACTCTGAACATGTTAGTACGGATTGACTTTGACGCGAAAGCGGTGTTTATTAAATTCATAAAGCTCGAGACTTGAGCAGCGTTAACAACGTAATTGAATTATTCTTGTACAGAAAACTGTGAGTCCGTGTTCAGAATTATGGGAGAAATGTGGCGAAATTATTGTTTTATGTCTATGAAGAGGAATGTTTCTTGCCTATTCAAATTAATTCCCCGTAAGCCAAGGAAATTAATTTTAGAGAATATGAAAAAGACAACAAAAATATATACGATGTTTATTCGAAAAGCATCAAGTAAGTGAGTGAAGCGAGGGCTTTTTACTTATTTCGATTTCTCATATCAGATAAGAAAATGTTTACTAAGAAGTATCGTACTTTGATTTTTAACAAGCTCGAAAATGGAAAAAATGTTTGGTACAATTAAATAGAATAATAACATATTTTCAGCAGTGAGTATAATGTTGAAGTAAAAGAGTTTTCAATAAAATGCAATTTTAACTAGACAGACATCACTGCAAATAGCTAACGTTGAAACTCACCGCAGTCCTTCATGTCTAAATGCCAGCATGTTCGTGGCTTGAAAGCTTCATGAAATTATAAAAATACATCGCTTTTCTTTTTATTATTAATTGATGCATAAAACATAACTCAGTACAATTAAACAATTTTCAGCGTGACACTGCGCCCAGTGGGCGAGTAATGCCTTTTTAAGTGGATGTTGTCGGAATATAAAACATGATGTGTTTGACCGAACGACATTGATATCTTTCATCGATCGCCAGCACACCTGACTGTTCCCTCGCGAAACTACAAACTGAACAAGAAACTACTCTAAATTGTTTATTGTAGGCATTTGTCCGTTGAATGCTATTGTCTATTCTTACATTGTATACGGTATGAATGAAATCACTACGGGATTATATTGCGAGTGGCTCTACTGAACATCAAAGAGTTAATACAAACTGCTCCATGCATGTTTAAAATTTATTTGTTCCCACTGGGGCAATATAGGCTCCCAGAGGACAGGTGAACGTTTATTTTTGAACAGCTATTCTTTGTTTACGAAAGTATAAAGTATTAGTCATAGAAAGCGTTAGATCATCAATTCTGAACTTGAGAAATGCAATCAATTTCATATTAGTATAAACTTTTTGTAGTCAGTTTTATAGATACCATTTGCAATTTTAAATTAAACCATAAGTTTTAATACCAGAAGCACTAAAAGCAAAATGGCACTGCAACGTTTGTCTCCATAACACTATTCATTTTTCTAAATAAAGGCAGAGCCACAGGCTGTAGGGCACATTAACTATAATTCTGTCGGACCGACGTCTATCCGCTTGTCTATTACAACTCTCAGCCATAAATTGGAGAGTAAATAATTAAAATGGTATAGCCTCCATTCTGTCTAGCGGTGATCATCGTCTGGGGATCGCGTACTGAGTCGTTATAGCTGATCTATGGTGAGCATTGTGATAGTAAACGTGTAAGCAATGTAGGTACTTCAGAAACAAGGTTAGAAATTGGTAAAAATACGTATCAAAAGGTACGGATGTTTCCATAGTAATAGGGTGAACTGCATTTTTTTATTCCTCGCAGTATATTTCTGAAAAGTCAATCATGTAGAATTGTAGACCGTCGAGATCGTTCGTCTATGCACGGTTTGCCTCAACTACTCTTGAAGTCTAACATATTAAACAAACTTTTGAAAGTTTGCCGCAATCAGACTCTCGTACATGTAGTTGGAAAAAGGTCGCAGGCAAACCAACTTGTCCTACTAGAATATAAATGTTCAAGTTTGGATGTTCGTCTATCAATCACGCTTTGATGGATTTGGGGGGAACACAGACAAAAACTAAAACAAAAAAACACAATTTCTTTCCGCTTACAATTGGCCATTGGGAATCCTAGCATTAATTAAGTACGAACCTCGACCACGTCCGTTATTCTGAGTCGTCGTCCGTTTTCCAGTGGAGTGGCATCTGGTGACATTTCCACCAGCATGGGCTCGTTGCCGGGCCGTCCGCCAGCGGCTCCGGTGCCCGCGCCCACCTTCTTCTTGCGCCGCCGCGGCTGCACGTCCGCTGGCCGCCGCCGCACGTGGAACATGATGGAGCCTACGACAACGCACAAACATATTCACTCAAAACATCATTAAATGCTCATAAAACACCACAATCACACGTACATTTAGAAGTATAAGAAGAAACAACAGGCTCTCAGTACAGTAAAGCCGGTGTAGTAAAGAGAAAGACACACTGCGGCAAGTAATTAATGCATAGTCACTTTTTCCAAGAAAGCGCCCTTTCTCGTGTTACGTCAATGGTTAAAATAAGTTCACAAACCATACTGGCAATAACTTATGTATTCAGTTTAGGTAAAGTTCAATACATTTCTACTTAGTCACCAAATATTCGAAAGGCTGAATCACGAGGCTGAATCAACCTTTCACCATGAGTACACGGACCAGACTGTCCGTTAATCGAGAAGCATATGTAATATTGTTGAACTTTTTCACAATAACGCATGCGGAAAACTATAAAACCAAAGTGTCAACTGATCTTTATGGATCGGTATTTAACTTTTTGGAACAAAATATCACAAAGTGAATGAATTGAATAGAAGTAATTTACATGTTCCCAGTAATATCTTATGTTTTGTTTTATTGTACTATAAACACAACATGATAAAACTAATCTAAAATTCACATGGCATGACAAGCTTTTAGTTATGTAAACGTTGTAATAGTTTCAACGGTGGACGTGGAAAAGCACAGCGGTGATTTTTAAATTGCATAATTTATGGAAAGCAACCGAGGAAAGTTGGTCTTTGTGACAGGGTGGCCGTGGAGGGCCGAGATAGTGGACTGTAATAATGTATGCCAAATGTAAATGTTAAAGCCATGACACTTTCACGCTATACCTAAGTAAAGTTGTGGACTATGCTACAAAACGATAAATTAATTCTGTTATACTTATGTTTCACAAAGGATAACTTATTCCGCATCGTCTTATAAAAAAATATGTCAGTTTTTCATCATCTGAATTTAGAAATTGGCGTCATCCGTCGTGATTTTAATAAAGGTTAGCTGCAACCGTCTTTAATAATAGGAAGGTTTCGTATACTTATTTTCATCCCTCATCCGTTATTAATCAACTGAAACTGGTCAATTTAAATAAATTCCTCATTGACATACATGTTCCCACATAAGTTCAGCGCAATACTATTCAAAGTAAGACATAAATAACATGGTTTTATTTGGGTCGACGCCTTAACGGCAGGTCACAGGCGTATTAACAATATAATCAAATGACGATCGAATGTGTCGACAGGCGCTGGTAATTGCGTTTTGTACTAGGTATATTTACTTGACAACGGAATGGTATAATGAAGCAATTGCCGAAATCCCTACTACTCGTAACATAACAACAAAGTCAGTCTATATATCTTTGGTTTTATTTGCCATTTAGTTCTGTTTGCAAAGGTTATTTTCATCTGAATCCTGACCGTTTGCTTAAGAAATCCTCGAAAAATCTATATAGGTAGTAGAACATAGCACTAGAGTGAGAATTAGTTCATCCAGGTGTATAAAATAAACCGTCCGTCGCCGCCGTCGTGCAGCTCGGTTCCGGTACGTTTCCAAATCGCAACCGTGACTCTATGTTCGTCATTCTACGGCTCCAACATCGGTAATTAAAAGTTCCCAACTTCTACATCAACGACCTAGTTTACTGGGTAACTAAATAAAATATCAAATATATTTTTCATACTTTAAACTAAGTAAAGCGTGTATGTTGTAATGTACAGTTAAACAACATCGACAGCCGATGCCCTTCAAGTTTTCTGTAAAATTACATAGTTAAGGAAACTTCTACTCCACTCTGGGGTACGGGCACAATAATAATGCGTGTTCGTTGTTGAATCTGTAATCGACTACGCAGTATACAGTGCCTGGGAGTAGAATGTCAGCATCCATAGCAGTCTGGTTCAGTTAACAATTTATCAGAATGACATCATAAAAATAGAGTTGGTATAAACATTATTATAATTTTAAACCTCTCGTTCATTTTTGGATTTAACGAAATCCAGATTTCAATTGTATTGTACGGGATAATAAGGCGAGCACGTCTGTATTACAAAGGAATGCCATTACGAATAAATGTGTAACCCAAACGCGAATCCATAATGGATTAGCTCCTGACGAAAAACTCATTGGAACATTTTCTGCAAACTTATATGGGGAAGCGAAAATTCTGAAAGCATTTTTTTGTGTTTGTAAACTGAAATGTTTTTGCTCTTGAACAATGCCCATATTGGCTAGTGAACATCATGTCTAATCGAAATTTGTAGAGGTTCAAAACCCGTTAGTTAGTTTGGACAGCTAGACTTTTCTAAGTTGTGACAGTGGATATTCATGGTAACTCAAACCCGGGTCCTCACGTTCAGCGGTGACACTGCAACAACTACACTAATGCGGCACTCTTCACACGGTCGTTAGTACCTAATAGTAATTAAGACCGTGCAGATTACTGTCACGAATTACATTTAACTACGGACCTACTTAATTAACTTGGCCACAACTTATTCGGGGACCAATAGCAGTTGTAGTTTGTATCTACATGTAAATAATGTATAAGCTGGTACCACAATGGATCCTAGGGGACATTGCCCTAATATGCCTGACGCGTGTTCAGTATGTACAGTAGAATAAATGAAACCGTTTTTAATTATTTTGTGAAAACTAAACTTGTATTAGTTATTTCATGTTTTTCCGTGGCTATTTAGAAATCACTAATGGTTACCAAAAATATATTTATGGAAAACCGTAATTTTATAGTATTTAACAGTTCCTGTTACACTCGCTGTAAACAGAAAGCTGACCCACGAGACAGAACACACATTAGCTTAATGAATAAAGAAATAATTAACCCAACTGGGACGGTGAGACGGACTCATTACGTGGGGTGGTAAACATAATTAAACTATAGTAACAAAGAGAAAACTTGGTAGTTTCCACGAAACGAAATTTACGTACTTTTCTTCAGCAGCTAAGATCACATGATTTCGTTGGCAGCTAAACACTCACGCCGTATATACATAATGCCACTTACAAACTGACGATGAGATAGCTTAACACAATTTGAGGATATTCGGAAGTGCTACATTTAGTGGCTTCGTGTTTAGGTAAGTGCACTCGAAGGCGTGTTGGCTCGTGCGCAGAGATGGGGGAAGAAGGGGGGGACGTGCTACGAGTGAGACAAGCCGCCTCTAGTGTCAACATCATTAGTGTCTACATTGTCCCGTTGCTCTACCCGAGCTACGAGAGTTGCTACGAGCTACAACTTTCGTAGGCATAACACCTGATTTCCTTGCGGCAATGAAAATCTCTGGAGACAACAATATTTCGTGGCAATATCATACATGAAGGTATAGAATAAAGAAAGAGTATAGTTCAAACTACCCAACAAGAACAAAGGTGGACACTAAAACAGCACTATAGAGTTGAGTAATTAAGCCTGGTAATTAATGGCAGCGACACACAAAGAAAAGGAAATTTTCACCTTAGCGACAAGCAGCCTCGACACGATCAGTCATTCGCAATACATACAATATTAAACAGTATCAATCATACTGTAGACGCCTTTGATCGTAATGATCGATGGAAACAAAGAAATAATTCGTGATTAATCGAGGGCGCCACTCTGTCGATATTGGAACAAAATAAATCAGCCACTTATTGACTTTTTCAAGAAAATATATAATGTTTGTTTACCATGGAAGTTGTTGTTTAAGTTCAGTCTATATTCAGAACTAGTTTCAGCATATTAGCAACTAATAACAAGACACGCACAACACAGAACTTACGTACCTGCTTTACATGGATATCTGAATTGGAAACCGGGTCAATAGTCCCAAAATTGGCAATGCAAGCCTTGTTTGAGCTCAAATATACAATGGAAATGTGGTTTATGGAGCCGTTTGTGGAATATAATACACATACATAAACAATGCACATGGGTTCAGCAGAATGGCAAAATCGATATTTAAACCCAACAGGCAATGAAATATTAACATTAATCGTATTTCATGGAATAGGTGCTTGTTACGTTTACTATACTGCACATAGACATATTCGTCCGCTTCAAGACGGCTATTGCCGCATGTGTGCGGAACGTCCGCCTGGGACCTGGTCGCATCCTCTAATGGTCTACATGTTTTATTATCGTGTATACAACTCGCATCACTATGATAATGAAAAAGATGCTTCATAAATTGCAATCATGTCGCGTAAATAGGGAATTGATACTTCTGATCCCTCATATCTTTACATCTTTGGATTTAATTTTTTTGGAGAGATAGAATTTAATATTGCACTCAAGAATAACACAAACAACACTGAACACAGGACAAGAACACTTTATACAAAACGTATAAGTATAACCACTGTATAACCTGAGGAACGATTACCTAGCACGACTTCCTTTTTATCATTTCGTAACCGAGAACTAAAGGATCTACTGAAAAGCATGATTATGAGCGCTATAAGTATTTTCTGTAGCCATTGCCGGCCGAATAGTATAAAAGCGTAGCGCGTAGTAAGTTCAAACCGACCGGCGGTCTAATTGTAACTGGACGGAGTGGCACACCACACCACCACTACGTCACACGTAACGTACCACCGGTGCCAGCCGGCCGCCACTCAACTCATAATGCAATACAGGTTAAGGACTACTTTATTGGTTTTGTCCACTTTAATTTTATATGACCACTAAACGCCGCTACATAATACATGTCGGATTACCTACGTTTGTCCTTATTATTATTGTAAGGCGTAAGGTCTGCTAGTGTTTACGTAGAATATGATATCAGAAGCCTTAATACTAAAATCAAATCAGAGAAAGCTTTTCCCTGTTCGGTTCGTATGCGTAGTTATAATGCGATAGATGTCATAGAGTATGATATAACCTAACGACGGAACACACATTTTGATAGTTCCCAAATACATCTTCTTCATAGGGTGTAATTAACTAAAATTGATATGTCAGAATGGACAGATCATGTCATGTAACTGGGTGATGACCTACATGTCCCCAAAACTAATTAACAAGAAATGGCACAGTTTGACGAGGGTGGTCAACGATGAAAGGCAATGACAGTTCTCAAGATAGGTTGTAGACGAGCCAACAGCATGGCGGCGCGCGGTAGAGTAACGTCCACGTTGCGGTCGCGTGTCTGCGTGACCTGCCGAATTTGTATAATCACTTTGCCTCACCTGTTGCTGGTTCACAAATAATATCCAACAACGACAAACTTACCCCGATACCATCGAAACCATTTTATTTCACGTGTCGAACTGAATAATTACTACATTTACAGCTTTGACATTTAGTTGGACTTGAACTGCTGTTTTTAGTTTAATACTATTTCAGATTAGTGTAGATTGAATCTAACAGCCGACAGTTGAACCAGTTTATCTATTGTGCCAACGTCTAAGTTGTATTTATCGGAGCCATAACAATGGGCATTTCCGTTTTGAGATGTACGCTCTGTATTATATCCAGATGTAGGCATAATACTGTTAAAAGCGTTTGGCATACAAGTGTTGTAAAGCGGCCCGATAGCGATCGCTCCGTCCAAACGCCACTCAACATTACACACTAAATGATATGGGACCGTCGGGTTCATATAGGAGAAAACCTCATTTTCTAAAAGGTCACGAATCTACATCTCTATAACATAATCCATTCCACACCCTTTTCCTTTCATTGGCGCAAATGATTCTGAAATTACACTTTATTTTGAGTAACGCTTTTTTTCTTTTAGAGGTTATTTTGGATGGTAATATTGAAAGGTAAAAGCTTAATCAGTAAGTAGATACAGTACTGTAGAGTTATAGCAATTTAGAGATCATCATATCGTCAGTACAAGAGAAAATCTGACTTTTCTACACCTTTTCTACTTATTATAAAAGTTCTGAAAATAAGACTTATGAACAACAACAAAACACACCTAATGTCACTATATCCGCCTGTTAGTGGTACTATCGAAATCCTGTAATTACTACTGTCATTTTGAACTGCGACCTTTGCAACGAAGTAATTATGAAGATCTTAAAATATTCACGAAAGAGACCTATCAAATAAACATTAGAAAAAAATCAAAGCACAGAGATACCATTACCACATGCAAATAGGTACGTCGTTCACATGGACATTATGCATGGAAAAATTTGCGTAATTGAAGTCGTAACAATGCGCAGTATACTCTTATAGAGTATGCGTGTGTATGAATGCTGCGATAACATCAACGGAAGGTGGGTGCAGCAACATATGACATGCTGACGATGAACGATGTCGCCGGCACGCTAGGTCGCGGCAGCTAGTCGAACCTTGCGTAAACATAACAATGAACGTATGGCCGGGGCAGGGCGGGCGGACACATGTTCCTGTGTATCGACGACCGACAATGTGGGATCGACAATCAACAATACATCTAAGGAGAATTATACTATTCAGGTAGTACCTAGTAGGTACAATACACAACATATGGTTGAACCTCGCTAGATATCAATCCATCCACCACATCCGCTATAACTTTAAGAATACATTTTCAGCACTTGAATTCATCCAAGAAATGGGCCTTGTCCTAGTTAAGACGTAAAAAAAACAAAAAGATTTTCTCAGTGGAGACTGAAGTTCTGAACTTCTGCATAATTAGCACTCTTAAAATTATACGCATTTGTATAGATGTGGACATAAAAGATGACGGGTATTTTATTCCTTGTTGCATTGGGAACAAACGAAACTGTTTTCATTTCTCTTTTCATTCTGGAAGCGAGGAAAAGCGGAGGTTCTTTTAATGTTTTATTCATATATGTTTGTGTGCAAGAATGACATGGAAGTAATATTTTAATATACCCAATTTTCGTGACTTCTGATCTCAATTCAAAATATTAAACGAAAGGCTTTTAAAAATCAGCCACGCTGAAACATTTTAATAAATTTGAATTTCAACTGGTATACCTTTGATTTTCCAGATCATCACAGAATGTATTCCTTTGAAGCGAATGTCGTGAAATTAAAATTTGAATGGAGGCTTGTTGAGGATACTTTGTGCGAATAACTAGCCGCCTTGTTGCGTTGCTTTCAGAGTTGTTACAAACCTTTCTTTTAAAGTTCTTTTTGTTATAATTGTTCAGATCCTTTCAGCTCTGGTAATCTTCAATCTATAGAAAATTCTTCTACTTGTTATAATTTCGGCTATTTCTAAAACTTTTCTAAAGATTTGAATAAAATCATAATTATGATTAGTTAAAATTGATGATATTAAGACTAAGACTCAATGTGCCATGGTTACCACCAGCAACTTATTGCATAAGTATTGATTATTTTTATGGGTTACTAACCTCCCAGAGTGCATAAAACTGAAGTAACAAAATAAAGATAGAGCCTTAATAATGTGCGAACGTCGTGTAGGCTGTTCTCGTTTAACTTATAGATCAAAATATCTGAACATGTAACCTGTTGTCGTAAGTTTTAGATTATGATATCTATTAAAATAATACCATCAACAACATAATATTGTACGGCTTATATGTATTTGTAATGAAGCGTGGCGTTCAGTACAGACTTCCCGTGTCTATTGTTACGGTTCATGGCCATAACATGGATGTATCCTATAACTATGAACCAGTCACTAGATCTACTTCGTACAGATATGGATGTCAATACAATGTCATAGCATACTATTTCTAGGCAAGTAGCTTTATGGGTGAGGGCTCGGCTAGGCCCCGGGAGACATTACACTGTCAGCAGGAAGTCGGTAATCCACTTCATTCGAATTCTTTAGGGAAATCCAGTGTTATACTTTTTGTTACAAACGGTATTATTGACACGAAGAAAAATATTCTTGTTTATTTTCATGGGGCACGCAGATTATATTATTTAAACGCTATCATGTAGTTTATAGAGCGTTGATGTCTAGCCTATGATAATACGAAAATAATGTGACGTGTCGAGTGAACGCAGAAAATTGCTTTTAGGTACACATTACGAGCTTTAAGTGTCCTTATAATGTACGAAAAATGCGGGGAAACGGTGTTGTGAGTAGGGCACTGTAATTACGTTTCCGACGAAATAATTATTCGGATAACGACAATTGAAAAAATCTGCGGTCGCTCGTTAGACTGTCGATTTTATTATGCATGAAAGAATTTGATGAAGTTAAGGGACCTGGGATTTTGGACGAGGGTAAATTTCTAATTAGTCGCTTGGTCTACGAGTTTCTAAACTTGTAAACAATGCTTTGCCGTGACCTTTGAATTGCAAATAAAGTCAACGCACCGGGGCATAAATATTGAACGATTTCTATGAAACTTCTTGTACGGTTGAAGTCACATCGTGTTAAGTTCATACGGATATAATTGGTTGTATCATTATGGTGGTGGCAAATAGTGACCTAAATTCTTGCTGCTATCCTTATGAAGACTTTATTTACTGATGTCTACTGACACACGTAGTATTCGTCTTTATCTTTAACACTAAACGTATTTTCCGTTCATGTAGTTTGTACATGTATTGTTGCGCACTTCAAACTTTATTGGTCCGCTTTGTGTAGGCTCTTGTGAGAAACATCGAAATGGCTTAGGTAAACCCTCAGGGGAACCGTCTAGTCGCCGAATTCTCTCGGGGATACAAGCTATATTACTTGTAAAAGTGTTTCTCGGCTCGAAACAGTTTCCAGATTAAGAAGACTTCTATTTATGCGGGTATGCCTGTATTTGTACCTATAACGTAGCAAATGCCTTTAACACGAAGTGTTCGAAACATCAGATTATGCAGCCCATAGAGCAAGAACTTTGTAAACAGACTTGGCTTAAAATACAGCATCCTAATTAGTCTTGGTGCCGGTATTAGTAGCTAGTTTCCTGCCACGTCAATCAACACCATCACACACAGTTCTAAACTGAAGTTAGTTAAAAATACTTTCCGATTTACTTATTTTAAGCAGTTACGTTTTACGCTATGGGCAATAATATTTTGTGTCCGTTTCTAAAAGAAATTGAGATGATTGTCCAAATCTAACTGAGGAAAGTTGGGCGCCTGATAAAACTTTTATTAAATTACGAACCTCAAAGTCCAAGTTAAGATAGGATAGAAACAACTTAATATACTGTCTTTGTTAAGTAACAAGGGTTCTCGCGGTAAATTACAAAAAGCTGCAGGGACACAATATTGTGTCGGGTCATAAGAACAACAATGAAGAAACTAAAGAATGGCAAGAGTTATTAACTGGCGAAGTCTAATAATAAATTTAACAAGCAAGTAGCAAAGTATGCATTTGCACAATGTAGGTGTACCTATGTTTATGGTATTTGTGGCAGGATATAGCCAAGTATAAGTATACAAGCCCGCGCGGAGCGAAGGGTCAAGCACATACATTATCCGCCAGTTTGTTCCCTAGCTAAATACACAAGCTATTCGTCTTCCACACAGTTTCTATTGGGTTAATAGAGCAGGTGTAGGATAAGTGCCTCTTGCCTTGACATTTACAACTTGATGTCGCAAATAAAGTAAAAACCAAGTGCTATGGGAATACACCGTGTCACACCCTGTATTAGGTTCTGCACGAAGATATTGGATGCCATTATTCGTGACCTACTTCACCGTGATACGCCGAAGGTAGTGATAATACTCTAATGCGCTTTGTATTCTATTCCATCGAGCAGAAAACATGATCTGGTTCTAAAAAATAAGCGCATGTATGCAACTGATATTGTGCAGTAGACTATTTAAATCGAAGCGTTTTCATGCTAGTGGCGTCTAATGTTTATGAAAACTTGATATTTACGTAAAGAAGAACATAACAATAGTTGAACTAATGAAAACTATCACATTGAATCAGTTCGTATTCTTAATGAACTCCTTAGTGATAAAACTCTACATCCCTTTCAGAATATCTTCAACCTCCTACGGATTTATGACAATTTGCAATTGTTTACGATTAAACGGTTGTTTTTTTTTTTCAGTTACTCAAAAATTTTATACGGAAGCGCCAATTAAAGAGATCAAAGACAAACAATGGCTTTCTTATCTACAATCCTTTAATTTTATCCATAAGTGAGTTACTGGTTCATTTACAATGAATATTTTCATATCACCGTATAATGTTAAAATGTTGCTTTGATAGCCATTTCTTGAGGTTGTTATTTCTTATATGCCATAAATTCATGCAAGATACCCGCGCGTCATAACTCAACAATTTCTCTCAGCACGTACATTCAATCGTTTATCTTTACTAACAAGTCGCCTTCAGGGATCTATCTCGATAACAAATAATGCTAAAGGTCAAATAGTAACTAGAAGAAAGAAAGACACCACTTTATGGCTCAGCTATAAAAAGTGCTCTTAATCGCGACATTCTTGGCGAAATAAAACTGGTGGAACTTAAGACAAAAGAAGCACTAACAAGCTTTGATCGGTGACGAGTGACGACACAAAATGATTTAGAAAGTTTGGGACTTCCGCATGACACGGAAACGCAGCGAGTACTACAAGATAATGACAAAACAAGTTTGCAACTTACAGTCGTGCACCAGAATATATGTAAGACATCGATTGTTGGGTTCTTGAGAAACTATAAACTCTATTCAACTCTTGCAAAAGTTGAGACTTTCAAGGACGGTATTATGCATATCGATTCCTCGAAGGAACGGACATCGAACCGCGAAACGAGTTAAAAATACCGGCACCGGCGGCCGGTCGACCGGCATCTGTGGGCACACCGGTCAGACTACTCTGTCGGCCACATGCGTTTGTTTACTATCTGCTTCGATCGCGGCTGCGGCGCCGGCGGTGGCCGCGGAGGGCCTAGCCGGCGATCACATTGCAAATTTTGAACAAAAAGTTTTTTCGTGCGAACTTACGGCGGAGGCCCCAATCCATGTCGAGGCGCGCGGTAAGTGAGGCGCGTGGCGCGGCGTCTGCGAGGCGACTGCCGCGTCCTGCGCCCGCACGCTCCCTCTCATGTATTCCCATTGTGAGCCACGGCGAGCATTGTCCGACCAAGAGAGGGACCTTCTCGCGGAAATACTGGACACGCCGGTACAATGCAACCACCGAACATGTTAAACTATTTCTACCAACTGATAACATTACTGCATAAACTTTCACCAAGAATCGATTCGGCAAGATTGACAAGCCAGACATTGAGTTGAGAAGTAGAGAATACATACGTGATGGTGTTCTGAAGATCAGTTTTCCTCAAAAAGCACCGAAATAAAATATTTTGAAAATTTAAGTAGGGAACCTTTTAACTTTTTGGGAAGTCGGTTGAAAATGGTGTTTCCGAGAGTGCTTGTGTGCCAAACTTGTGTTTATTGGACCGGTGTGTGTAGTTTTCGATATTCAATCTAGATTTTTTAACCTAAACCGGAATAGCTTTCTAGCTAAATTATTTGAATAAATGCAATACTGTTGAGAGTAACGAAGTTTCAACGAGAGGTCTTAAGCAAAAACCCTCTTTACGGCCAATAATTTAATTTAGTAAGTAGGTACTGTTCCTCTTTAAGCATCTCGGGCTCCGTCTTTCATCTATCTATATACAGCAACGTAACTTCAGTGTGGACTAAAGAATTTGTAGGTCGGGCTTGATGAAAAAGCGTTATCGGACAATTCGCGACGGCCTACTCATTCATTTCCCGTTGGAGATTCGATTTCGATTTATACGTCCATAAATGGCCTATACATTAGAACATTGTAGTGAATAGGGCTTTTTGACAAAATTGAGAGGGTGTTCTGTAGATTCCCAGAACCAAATTCACAAATATTATGATGCCAATCTTCATCTTTGCACCAAACAATGCAAAGTATGAACTAAGCTGACTTTGAAATCAACTTCAATAACAACCTTCATAAACTAATATGTAGATGTAAGCGCAACTTTGTCCTCAGATATTCAAATTGGGATTGACTTTAGCATGAATGTTTAGTGAACCTTGAGTGATACAAGAGAAAGGACTATTACGCTAATTGAATGATAATATTTAGGTACTAAGCACCGTATGAGATGAATACAAAATGTGTACACTAGAGTTTATGTGAAAATGAAATAGTATATTGAGATGATTTTTGTGTGGTAGTTGTGTATGAAATGGTTTTCTGAGAACTCCAGCGAAATCGCGGAAAACTACTAGTGATGTACCTATTTCCATAATGAATGAGGCATAGATTAATGTGAAACAGCCCTTTATTTATTAACTTTGCCGCAATGCATCAATGCTAGCTGAACTAGCGTCGACATGACCGATAGAGCTGGATAACCCGAATCAACACTGGGGACGAAGTTCATCTCGAAAGTGAACGCCGAACCAGATTCAATTTCGATATTTGCCGTGAGACAGTTCGCTAAGTAATGAACCAAGTTATGCTTTCTCGAACTGACTGACTACAATGTGTGGACTTTCTTTGATCACTGTAGTAAGTGACACAGATAAGGTCGTTGATCTTATCAAGTTTAATTGATCAAGTTTTCAGCTAGAAAGAGTGGATCCAATTTGCTGCATTCTAGATAGAAGCTTAATTTTTTTTAATATGTGAAATTACAAAAATTAATTCAGTATTTTCAAAATATTTTTTTATCACGGAGATTCCTATCGAAGTTAACTAAAGTTAGCCAATATATAGGCAGCGTTATTAGATTATATTTATTTGCATATTAATTACCTACTGATGAACATTCTATAGGGAAATAACTTCAAAAGGTATTCGAATATTCGTGAACGTTGAACATAACGTTTGACTGGAATCACAAATTGCGAAGCTATGTACCCATAATCCTTCCTAATATCGATACGAAAGTAACTCAGTCTGGCCGCCTTTCACGCCAAAACTACTGAACGATTGCATTTGGTGCAAAGTTTAGAGCCTGAGATAGGACCTATTCTACTTTTTACCCGGTTGAGGGAAATGGTTCCCTAGGGACGCAGGACCAACCGAGGCGGAAGCTAATTTAAGATAACTTATATACCATGGATATCCATCAAGGTATTGATTTTCGGTAATCAAGAAATATGTTTTTGGAAAACTGGGAAAGAATAGGTACATCATTAGGTATATATATCATTCCTATTTTAAAGAATACCTCATCCTCCGAGCCTTTTCCCAATCATGTTGGGGTCGGCTTCCAGTCTAACCGGATTCAGCTGAGTACCAGTGCTTTACAAGAAGCGACTGCCTATCTGACCTCCTCAACCCAGTTACCCGGGCAACCCGATACCCCTTGGTTAGACTGGAGTCAGACTTACTGGCTTCTGACTACCCGTAACGACTGCCAAGGATGTTCAATGACAGCCGGGACCTACAGTTTAACGTGCCATCCGAAAGAGAAGAATACCTATTTAACAAAAACTATCCCAAAAAAAACACATTGCTAACCTAACGCAACCATACGACAAATATGAGCAAATTGCTCATACTGATATGTCGCGAGCATCTCTTCACACAGCGAGATTAAACCATTTCATAGCCGCGAACACGTCTCCGATGAAATGTCATTCGCTGGTGCAAACGACGGGATTGGATGTCGCAAAATCAATTTATATCAAAATGTAATTTTCTTTGTCTGTCTTTGTCTACAAGCTATTTGTGTATGAACAAGTTTGTGTCTGAAAACTGATTTGAATCTACAGCAAAGATTGGCTTTAAAATTATATTGTCACGTTAAATTGTGGTTTTAATTAAATTAAAGAATATTAATGACCAGGAATTAAATAGATACGTCTAAGTTACAATTTAACTTTAGTTTAATTACCTAATACATAAAGCTCCCCTTTCACTTTCAAGGCACATTAAAGTTTGATTGGATTTAAGAGCGTGTACGCTCGGCGCGCGATGTCAACTTTAGGTAATTCAACGCAAAAAACCGCGCAGACTAGCGTCGCGGCTGTGTGCGTGCCTATCATACTTCACGTATAGTCACACAAACCATTTTGATCCTTTCGAGTCAAATTGGTAGAACAAAAAATATATTATTTAGTAAATAGTTAATAGCGGGAAAATAGTGTAATTCTATGGATGTCTAAAATATAAAAGCATGAAAATAAGTCGTTAATACTTACACTCTTTTGCAAAAAAATCGGGCACCTAGGAAAACCTTGGTTTTGAGGAGTTTCTGTATATTACATACAATTTTCAACAGTACTAAATAGTCGACTGATGATTAATGACAATGTTAAGAGTTTCTGTATTTTAACCGATTTCAAAAAAAGAAAGGAGGAGGTTTCAATTAGATTGTTTTGTGATTGTTCTCAATTTGATTGGTCTCGATTTCTCAAAGACGCCTGGACCGATTTGAAAAATTGATTGTTTATATGAATGGTCCAGTCCATCCAGACCGAAAAATTGTGGTCAAATAACAACAATTGCCGGAAAGCCAAATATTGGTGAAGAGCTTGGGTTTACCATTGCAAATAAAGTTTTAAGTTATCTTTCCTATATGCTTCAAAAGTTATTCGAGATCAAAAGTCAAAATTTGGGTACATCGAAAATGAAAAAAAAAAATTATAG
Organism: Helicoverpa zea x Helicoverpa armigera; assembly: GCA_033682625.1. NCBI lineage: Eukaryota > Metazoa > Arthropoda > Insecta > Lepidoptera > Noctuidae > Helicoverpa > Helicoverpa zea x Helicoverpa armigera. The sequence goes on from JAWIIS010000032.1 coordinate 3,947,559, forward strand.
CTCGATTGGTAACAGACATCTGCAATAAGTGATTTCTAGCCTAAGGAGTCCGCCATATTGGATTTAGACTCGCGACACATTTTTTTTTCGAGTTATTCATAGCAAGCCCTTTCATTTGATACCCATATCGTAGGAATGCATTAAAAACATTTTTTTCTCCATCTTGGGTATACCGCCATATTGGATATAAAATCATACATTGTCATTAAAACTGAACATTCAAACAAAATTTCAACTCAATCGATAAAAAAAATATGCTTCAAAATTGAGCTTTAAATAAAATAGTAATGTATCAAGATTTGTTGGTCGCGCTTGAAATGTACTCTATTCTCGGTATCCACGGCAGAGGTTATTCACCCTACGCGATGTGACGGAGCGACACGTCCTCTCTCTGTGAAGCCTTGCGGCGGTCTGGTTTGAGTTGACTCGCGTGCAGCGTTTTATAGTAGTTTTTAAATAATTTATAAAGAAATAAAAAACGAGAGATTAAATTATAATATAAAGTTTATGTTTTAAAGAAAGAGTTATATTACTATAGTAAATAATTGTTATATTAAATTAAGTAAGATAGATAGGTAAAAAAAGCATTTGAAATTCACAATTTTTCACATTGTTAAAATATTTTTTTCTGAAAGATAGAGACCTAAATCAAAAAATGTTTTCAACTAACTATAGGCATGGGGATTTCGTCTATGAGTAAAAAAATAAATATGATTAGATTTGCCACTGTTTTCACATGAATTTAAGCTTCGAAATAGACGCTGAACGGGAATTTTATAAAACATCTGTTACGTTATAGGGGTTTTAAGTAATTAAACTACACAAATTGAAATTTATGTTCAATTAACTATATAGACAGTGAAATAACCTTGCGTTATTAAAAAATAACATAGTTATAGGATAAGTAGTTACTGAGAAACAGTGGTTTGAAAAGTACAATTTTAGGCCAAATGGCGCGCGGTTGACGTACACGCTCTTAAATCTCCTCCATATTTCACTGGACTGTAGCAGTATAGTACGAAATATCAATTTAGGGAAAGAGAAAAGTAGCCAAAGTATGTACAACAATAATGGAGCACTTTAGATAAATAATTCATCTCGCTACTTTTCCTACCCAAGCACCGTTGTTTAATATCCCAAATACTTTCAATAACCGTGACTCCTTCAAAGTTCGGGTTCGATATAACTATAAAACAGGCGCGTGATCCGACCCTGCATTACCTTCACATAATATCAAAGTGGTTCAAGGAACTTTTTTCATGAGACTATTATTACGAATTCCTATATGGAAGCTTTACTACGATATTGGCGGAAATTTCAAAATAGAACGTTCATTTGAAATGTCAGAATATAGCTGAAATAATAAAAACCTTTCGGGATTGATATACTTCTTGTGAATTCATACCATTTCGGAATTATTTCAGCCGTGACATTTAAATATCAGCGTTCACGGGCAATTCAATATCTATTGTGCATCGACAAGCAACATGAATGAACATTGTCAGATAACGCTCTGCTGAAATATCAACCAATGAATTTACCAAGAGCAATCTAAAATAAACTCTGCAACCAACTAAGATAATAGCTACAAAACTGAAGAAACTCAAGAGAAACACCGAAAGATCCGTGAACTTTTCTGCAGAACGCCACTTAACGATACCCTAACTAAACAAAACGCGGGAAGCAGATATTTTTACATTGTATTTTTCTAGAATATCTAGCGTCTCGTACTCCAATGCCGTCCATATGGGTCAAGTGGCTCATGCGCTGCCATCTCATTTTCACTTTACACGAAAACTAAACAACGTTGTTCTCTGCAGCTAGCATACACTTCAAGACGTGTGGCCTACTAATTTCATCCGTTGTTGGTTCGCAAAATGAAATATTTTTCTAAGTTTTTTTTTCTTTGTACGCAAATCATTTTGAAAATACTTCTTCGTTTACACAATTTTTAATTTATTCTTTCATATCTATCCATGAATGTATTTCAGTCAAATACGTAAAACTTTTATTGAGGTAGCCAATTTCTTCAATAGTTTTTGCAACTTCGTATGATCTCGATTTTGCAACGAAGATCTTGTTAGGCTAAATCCATCTCATAGTTTGGCTTTGAGAGCCAAAAAGCTCGCATCACTTTTCTAGGTTTAAGTTAAGCCAATACATTAGGTAACTCAGCAGCTTTTAGCAGCACCTTAAACATGAACCAGCCAATAAACCAATTTATCAAAGTTTCTGAATACATATAAAAAAGCAATTTCTCCTAATCGATAGTCGACGTTACCATCATTTATGGGCACAAAATAATCAGGCACGCGATGGCGACGTTGCATAGTTTGCAAGCGGAAGTTATAAAATCACGAACAAACATAAAACTTGCAAATTAGTTACACAAAATGCATTTGAAATACATACTTACACTTATGTTATTTTTAAAGCAATGTTTAAAAGTGGGTCGTTTGAAACTTTAACACACGTCTAACTTTTAGAGCGCTTGGTACGGAAACTTCTTTTTTGAAACTGTTAATTAATATTTATTAAAATATGAGATGGATTTAGACCAAATTGACGTCATATTACCAAACTTTCTTGATTTCAAATGTTGTGATGTATGTTTGTAAACATTGTTAGTTTCTATTGACATTCGAATATCATAGAAACATTGTATACTGTAAAAGGCATGCAATACTTACTTCTTGTCATATTCATCAGAGCAAGCGGGCACTCGTCGTCTTCTAGTATGTACTCTGAATTGTCGGTTTTGTCCTCCTACAGAGACAACAAAAGTGTTATACACTAAATAAATAATGCGACTATCAATTATTTTGCCATTTTTAATTAAATTACAGTTCCCATCACTTTGTCCGTCCGAAGTTCCACTTAACCAAATAAAAATTGAACTTCGGATCGGCAAAGTTATTTTACGAGACAAAAAGTGAGCTCCAACTATTCTAACGTGCAAAAAAGAAAGGATAAATTAATTGCAAACAATGAAACTTTGGACTTTACTGAAGAGAAAAGCTCAAGTAATCTGTAGTTACCTTTATAATACAAGGGTAAAGAATAAATAAAACTTCCCCATGCAAAGCAATAAAGAATGGCGTGACTGAAAGTATGTCACGACATCCCAGCCAATTAATCAATGTATATTCTATATGAAGTCCCATTAATAAAAAGTTCAAATTTATAAAAGTGCAATGCCGTGTCTTTATTAAGAAATATTTATTTTAGATACAGTAGAGAAGTTGTTGCTTTTGGAACACCTTGTAATAAAGTTTCAAAACGTACAGTAACTCGCAAGTGTCCAACTAAGTTCTAAGTGTGACAATGCAATAATGAAGGTTTTCTAAAATGGCGTCCACGAGGTGGCAGCACCGAGTCGTCAGGTCCAGATAACTGTCAAAGTGCTTATCTTTACTATGAATAGTGAACGATTTTAGTGTTTTTTTTATTTTATAATTAAAGCACTGCATTATTGTTTTACTATTGAGGTTGAGTAAATAAAAAAAACTAAATCATATTATGTTAACAAATTTTTCAACAAGCTTTTCCTTAGTACCAGTGATTTTTGCACCCTCTCTCTTAGCTCAATTTTTAGTTCGGAAACCTTATTCTGACCGTAGTCCATAATAAAATCAATAACACTTCCAATATAACAGAATTTCAATAAACAATAAGTTCGGACCCTACAATTCCATACTATTTGACAGCTGTTTGGACCTGACGCATACGAAGCGCCGCCTGGCGATTAAGGCGGCAATTTAATTCATGAGGAATTTTTGAAAAAATATTTTTGCGTTTTAAGTCATTAATAAACAACATTACCTGTACTATACAGAACTGCTGTGGGTCTTGGTATGACATGCCATATTTGTCCAACGTCTCCCTCAGCACGGTGGCTGCAGAATCGTTGACTGATAACAGTAGCGTGACATACGACACGTCTGGACGGAGTATTGAACCATACACCCTTAACGTTCCACCTGCATATACAAAAGAAATATAGTTTTAGAAGAGCAACTGTCTTCACTGAAAAATATTTACGAACTGAAATGAGGCCTAACCTATTTGCTTGTAAACAAGTAACTGAAATCACCATGGTGATTGCTTTTGGAATTTTCTTTGTTTCAGGAACTGTATATTATTTACAGATGGTAAGTTCCTTGATTTTGCACTTGTTTAATGAAATTTTATGGAATATGAGAATATTTATAAATTACAAAGGTTTACGTAGGTATGTTTAAAGTTGAGGAAACAATTTCTACAGTATTAGGCCCAACGAAGAAGTTTTTAAACAACCAAAAGAATTTCGATATCCAAACTTGACCACCCAGTGGTATCCCCAATTGGTGAAGTCTAGGCGTTAGAAGTGTATATGCACGATTCTAATTGAAAACATTCTATCTATTGTTCGCGCATCCTTGCTGGTGATTCATCAGACAAATTGTAACTATTGTAACTACTTATTGTTAGGAGCAGATGTTTGAAACACTTTCGTCATCATAAGTTCATATGTCAAGTTCACTGCGACACTACGGTATAGCAATAACGATGAATATTAATACTCATTGCAATGGCCGAAATAAGAGGGCACAGACAGAAATTTTATGTATTTAGCTTCAAAGAATAAAGATTATATTGATGCGCACTGGTATACCACTACTACTAAGATGTTTCTCTCAGTTCAAGCAGTCGCAGGGTGGTCGGAACCTTCAACCTTCTCAAGGCATTGTCAATTGGCAGGTGTTTTACGCCCAACTAAAAGTTATATCTATGTCCTTATGTTACGTTTACAAGGCGTATAGTTTTAAATCATTTATTCAGGAGACAAATCGTGCTTTCTTTTTTTTCAGGAATCAAATGAAAATTGTTGCAGAAAGGCGTACGCTTTGCACATGGCCCTATTACCTGTATCAGGTCCCCCGTCCTTAGACTTGAACTGCTGTAACTTGCGGCCGAGTTTCTGCTGCCGTCGGCGACGCATCACCGCCTCGGGGTTACTTATGCTGCGCATGAACGACGTCTCGGGCAACTCTGAATAAATTAATAAAAAACATATTATTTATGGCAAGCTTTATAATGACGAAGAAGAGGCTAAGCAGGTAAGCCTTATAGGTACGTGTCGATCGATCATAAGGTTAAATGACGGTACATAGGCTAAGAGGGAGATTGGCAGTTGTTTCAAGAAAAAATGCTGTTGAGAAAAGACTAGACAGATATTGTAGGCCTCGTGAATCAAAGTCAAATACGACATGCAATAAAATGAGATTGTTTAACAATTTTGTTTGTTCGGCTCAAGTCTACAAACGGTATTTGTTCAGCAATTGGACCGGAGAGCTCGCCACATTTTATGTGGTATTGACAATATCAATAATTTAGGTTTCCATGAGTAACTTAAATTAGTGATATGATTAGGCACAAAAGCAAAAAAAAAGGAGTTTATTTTTGATCTTGCATCAGAGGAAAGAAGAATACAGATATAACAGTGCAATAAACCTAGATAAGATAACGTCTTCACCTAGATATAAAGGATAGTGTGTCACGACATTATTGTCCTTGAAGGACAAAAGAAAAAGGAAGTTACTGCTTGAATCATTAACAAGTGAATCACCGCTGCACGATACACTATTATTTTGTTTATTTGCTTGCTGGGATTTACAAAGTATTGTGAAAGATTGTAAATACAATAGAGTAAGATTTTACTTTATAATTTCAATATCAATTGTCTTCCAATTGTTTCACATTGGTACAGTTATTATCAAATAACTTTGCTTCTCAGGAGGAAGCGTTTGTGGAATTTGACGCCTTACGCATCCATAGGTAGAAACAAAACACTGCTTCATACATTTGAAGTCACTAGTAGCCAACTTCGGACAAGCAAAGCTCCTCGGCGTGCGTAATAATAAATAGTAATTGTTCACCTGTGTAAAGTTTTTCTGCGACTGGTCTGTTTTCATCGTTAGTGTCGGATTTGAGTCTCGATAGTTTTTCTTTTTTCTTCAGTTCTTTCTTCTCTCGTTTCGATAGTTTTCGTTTGAAGTTTTGATCTCCTTTGTCGTTCACAGCCGACAACGGGACCTGAATCAATAACATAAGGATGAAGAATATTAAAACTAGACATGATATTTATACAGTAAATTACAATAAATCATTAATATGAAGATAAATAGAAAACATAATTGTACTAACCAATGCAATACATTTTAAACCACAGTCTATAAAGTTATAGTCCAAGCGCTTAGGCTCACATTTTGCTTTCTGGCTGAATCGATTTAGATAAAATTTAGCATAGAGAAAAATAGGACCGAAAGGACCTACTTTTCATTCTGTTTAACGCAGATAAAACCTAGACTTTGAAAAAAAAGGCAATAAATATGTATGCAGTCTACCTCATTGTTGCTAAGGCACTTGAGCAGGAACCTCCCCTCTCTATCATCAGCATGCCAGTTGAGCTGCACCAGCAGCGGCTTCTCGTGCGGCTCCAGCTTGCGCTCGTCGTCCGGCCCGTGCGTCTCCCACAGAGAGTACGAGCCCAGGGACAACATGCGCATGTCTGGACGGAACTTCTCTATCAGCGTCTCTGTTGAGTACACAAAAACACTTGTATGACCAACTTTGACGAAATAAATAAATACTACGAAATAAATAAAACTAGACTGTATGATCGAAGGACTTTAGCTTACGTAATATAGGCGAAAAAAAAAAGAATAAGTCTTCTGCAAAAATTCTTTGGAAGTAATGATGCCTCTTGAATACAGCTACATATTTAGGACTTTTGCTTTCTTTTCCACTCAGTCAGTCAAATGCCACTTTGAGCTGTTGGTTTACTATGTGTAAATGTGTAAGAAGCTGTTTTTTGAGTACTTGTCGGATAATTATTATCCTTCGAATAGTCACAAGAGATGAAGGATGAAAATTCAATATTTACTTCACAACACAGTTATCTGGCGTGAAGCTGCCGTGCAGAAACTTGCATTCCACAGATGTAGGTTAGTAACATACTCCCAAGTTGTTTATATTTTGTAATAGCAAGTTATCAACTGCGTTATCCGGTTGTACAGACTCGTTAATTTATGTAGTATGTCGGTATGTAAGGAGGTGACTAGTTGACTCCACTCCATCATAATTACTACCTTATAATGACGTCAAATATTAATACAACCTACATATGTCTATTAATAGGACAGTCATAACTCGCAAAGAAAATTATCACTTACATTTTAGGTAGATAACATAGTATTTTGTTTAAAAATAATCACCAGTTTATGTTAGATTTATAATATTCATATCTAAAACAAACTAAATAAATAAAAAGTAAGAAAAACTTCTCGGACAGTCACGTGAGATATAAAAATGTAAAAGACGGAGACAGGAATAGTATAAAGAAAAGTAAACAGTATTTCCGTTTATTTATACTGTGGAGGTTGAACGGCGATCGATACCCACAAAGAGATATAAAGTATGCAAAAAAGTCTTGCACAATTCTTAGCTGAAATGTACTTTTTATTTATTCTACAACACGGACTCGGCAACTTTATACTATAATACAAGAACAATAGCAATAACACAAGCAATGTAGACTACACAAGCTAACAGCACCCTTCATAATCTCGTGGGCAAATAATCTCAGTAACTCTCTAGTAAAAATGGCAAACAAATATTATAACACTTAAGTGAAAAGTCAGCAGTAAATTACCTAAGCGAGTTACTACGGTACTTCGTGTGTTCAGTGGAAACGGCTTTAGGTCGTAAAGTGTCATTATAACTCAGGTCTCACCTATGACATCGCTCACAGTGGCGTCGGAGGCGACACGAATACATTTCGTTGCTATCTTCTGACCCGAATCTTGGAAATAGAACCGCATAACACCGTGGAACTCCAGATTCTGAAAAGAAGAAAATTAAAGAAGATTAGTCTTGAACTAATAAACCAGTGGAATGGAGACTCGGATTCGATGTCCAAACAAGTGTTAAGAAATATTCCTATGTGTGATTCCCCAATTACTATTGCCGTGATGGCCAATTGATGGCAAAGAGCGAGTTCGTTATTTAAAGGATACATTTGTCTGCTACTTCTAAAAGAAAGACTGGCGTGATGTTTTAATAACATAGAATCAAAATTATCTTAGTGGGTTCTTTGAACGATAAACCTTAGTTAAGTGTACAGCGATGTTATCTTCGCAAAATATTAATATTTATCAAGCATAATATTTGCATGATAAACGCCTTGCGATGTTAGGAACAAAGGCGAGTTTATTAGCTCTGGTGTTAGCTTTAGCTTAGTAATTCTAATGTGTTATTTGCCTAGATTAAGGGCATGGAAAGGATTACACCAATTTACAAGCTGATGCTGTTGAGTGTACACATTGTATAGCGATACACCGAAACCAGCTTAGATAAGCCTGAATTTACAACATCAATGATCGCAATTATTGCCGACCTAAACAGCATTGGTAGGGAATTATCAAAAATGCCCTATTTTTGATAATTCCCTATTCTCCCTTTGACTTGAAAGTGGTAATTCATTATGAACACTACCTACATAAATTCTTTTACAACACATGTCTTGGCAATTAGCCAAGAAAAAGAGGTCGACAGAAATCCAGATAAGAAGAAATGATTTGTTAAAAATGGCAACTCATAATAATCTTTTTAAAAGTAACAGTTTATTTTTGTTCGCCTGATAACTTTTTGTATAACTGCCTCTGTTATGCTTTTTATCTCTTTGTTTTTACATGCCATATTAGATAGTCTTTACGTCCATCCGCCATAACATTTTATGAGGACCAAGTTCCTTAGCGCGGCTAACTGAATGATTTAATTGGCCATATTGACGTAAAGTGGGAGGAAAAACTGCTCTGCCCCACACGAGATTTTCTCCTGATATTCTTATAGGTTGTATCTGTGTGCTTTTAACAGAGGTTTATGTGCTTACTACATTTTCAGCTATGAAACTTAGATCTTCAACTAAATGTAACGTTTGGTTCCCAAAACAGATGTGACACATCAATAAAACTGGATGTTTCATTTGGCCGATCTTGAAAACCAAAATTGACATTGTGAAGTACTTACCTGTTGGTTTTTTTTTATGATATGAGTATGTAACTTAAGCACATGTTTTTCTTTAAATTTTCAACCATATCTGTACAAAGCCAAAAAGCTAATCGGTGTGACGGTTGAGACACTTCACCCGAGTTTCAAAAAACTTAACAGGTTCTTAAGACTTCGTTATTTATCAATGGGTTTATCATTGATAAAGTTGCTCGAAAAGTTAAAGCTCGATACTTTTTCATGAGTCACTTAACGTCTGTTACAATAATGCATCTTAGAGTGTGTTTAACAAAAACTTGATGAGCTGTGACTAATTTGAGTATGACCAGGCAGACATGCAGAAAATAAGTATCATGTTTGATAATAACATAGTTATTAATGTTGAAGTTACCGTATTTATGTCATGTCGTATGTTAACTGGCTGAACAAAAAGGGAAATGGAACCTATGTGGATGGTGATAAGGTGTATAATGCAAGGTTACCTCATTGGGTTCACTGAGCGCGAACAGATCAAGGCGATTGGCGTTCCACTGCTGGATCATGTTGCGGAGCGCCTCTCGCTCCAGCATTCGCTTGTCCGCCGCGTCCATTGTGTCACCGCATCAGTCAGCCTGGAACGTCACGCCACATCATTAGCTCGTTACTAAGGACACAGTGCTCTGGATAATCAAGGGTAAATTAATCAGCAACAACTAGGGGCAGGTGCGCAGATCAATAAAGGAATCGATCTGTATGAATATAATGTCAGTTTGTCCTCTGATCAAAATTGGGTATTAATCAAGTAATTTCACTATCACATACCCAAACACTAGCTTATTCTAATTATCTTGCTTGTTCCTCAATTTTGTTTTCCCCTCCACTACCCACGTCACAATAAATCATTAGTAGTGGCTCGCTATAATAGTTGTTTTATTGTTTCCGATAATTGCCACTCTCACATCGTTATTATTTATTAATTATCACTACACCAACAATTAAGTAAACAGTTATCTTGTTCATATTACAGCTCAGAGTATGTGACCTAATGTCATCGTAATTTTAATGACCTAAACTTATCACAATGACCCCAGAACGACATAATTACAGGGTACCAATCTAAAAATTAAATCATAGGTAAATCGAACTCAAAAATCGTAAGAAAAATTGTGTAGATGTTTACTTATTTAGTTTGCCCGAGCCACAAAAAGGTATGGTAACAATCAGCCGCACCTAAACAAGTCGCCCTTATCAATGTGGCAATAGCGATAATTTGTTAAATAATTATGTCACTTTAGATACACCTAGAACACTTATACAAGAACCAACAACAAACAATTCTAGAGACTGATACAATCGAGAGAATAATTTTATACGTAAAATAAATGCTATGCGAAAAGCGCGATGATTCGGAAAATAGCTGAGTTCCGATCAGGCGTTCATAGTATTTCCGCCGTTTTGATTGATGTAACATTCATGTTACAACGTTCACAATGCGCGCCGACTATTTCGGGAAAGAAAGTATTTCGCTTATGTATAGTAAAAATTTGGTATTGAATCAAACAAACACAGTGACTATGGTAACCATGAATGTGATCATGAATCTAGGTCAAGCGGCTAAGGTTGTCAGGTAACTTTCTATTACAATATCGTATAATTGGCGATAACTTTTAATTGCACCAGAATTTAGCAAAAAATCTCTATTGCATTTATTCAATTTCATTAAAAACGTTAGGTAAGTCTCTGTGGGCGGTTTCTGGCATTCATCATGTGCACACGCGCGCATTACTGTAGGTACCTATTTATATCGTAAACATATGGCCCCAGCGATCATGAAACGGCCGACCACCAATGACCGTAAATTTTCTCTCTTCTAAAAAGGTAAGCAGACGTGTGATTTTAAACAAACAAACTCTGATTCTATACTCGCGCGGCGAGCATTCGAATTTAGGATTGCAGTTATCAATGTTATACAGGTACACCTTTAACAATAGGATTCTGTTGCGGTTAGCATTGATGACATTGGACCATTAGAAGGAATAACAACTAGACATGAAAAAGGTTAAATATCAAAGTTTCATAAAAGTGTACTCATGTAGGTATTTTTAAACAGTTACTGGCAGCCCTACATCAGTAACTAACAACGTAACCGGTGTTCTCTTAAGTTTAGAATTACACAGAAACATGTTCCTATTTCATCTCAGTTTTCATCTGAACCAGTTTATTAGTGTTAACTGTCAGAAAACGAAACAGCCGTCAACGTTGTTATGGTTGAGCTCGCTTCCGCTTTGCCTGAATGCAGCTTACGTGGTACTGCACTTGGGCAGAGCGAGGAACTCCGACCCATTCAAAACACAGATCGTTCACTAAAAACATAAACACGCATCGATACTGTAACTGACGGAACGCATGACTCTGAATCTATAATAATAGCCCGAGAGTAATATTCAAAATAATAAGAAACGTTTACATTATCAATTAAAGACCAACGGGGTCGGTTGATTCCAGTCATGATGTCACGCGAAAAGAAACCTCAAATATCACCGACTGTGTTGAAACAGTCCATGATTAAGTGCCATAGCGTCTATAGTGTGTGCCGGAACTTCACGCTTGGACGCCGACCTTGCCTCTTCCTGTGGCTCACCAGGAGGTGATCTGCCGAAATGTCTGTTTCACTCTCCGGCGATGACTGTTCATGGGTTATTGGCATGACCGGATTCTATTTAGGACATGGATGATTGCAAAATAATTTTGCTCCGCGTTGAACAGAACCCGTAAATAATATCATAAACATTATTCCAGGAAGCTAACCACATATAACAATGTGGTATGAGAATCTGCAAGAACGCAACACACTAACGTAATTTATGAGTAAACATAAACATTCTAGTTTTCATTGAACAGGTTAATTCTGTTTAAGTGCAGCGTGGGAACGCGTGGAGTTAAAATAAAAGCGGGTGCAAAAACCATGGGCATATCGACCCCCGCGGCAAGTGCATAGGGGCGGAACAAGTGGACCTATCCGCGACGCGACACCACGTATTTGTTAAGCACCGCTGTGCACTTGCTTAGCCTTACTTAACGGTGAATACGTAGGGGTTAATTTCGGTTCAGTAATAATAACATTAGTTTTTGACGAACTTTTATACATGGTTTAACTTCTTATTTAAATACGTGATTTTGATTCTCTTTCATAAAGTGTTTGAATAATTAAAAATATAATTACCAAATTAACGTCGCTATGTCACGTAGTATCGTTAAAAAATATGATAGACATGGTTTATGTCTAAAACGACTTGATACATCGTTTATGACCTGACTGCAGAGGGTATTGTCATGTTTCTCTAGCGGTAAAGTCATCATTTGACAAATGAGGATGCGCTATCGGTGTAATTGTGTGCACAAAGTAAGTCCGATTACGGGAATCGTGAAACTTGAGTGTTCGCGACTCGCTGATGATCGCGACGTTGTACGCGGGCCTGAGAACTTGGCCCCCTTATGTGAATGCTCCCATGTCTGTTATGTAATGCGATAGTACTGTTAGTCTGTCACGCAACAATACTAATTGACGGCGATTTAAGTTCATCTTTACAATTCACATAGTCGGAGCTACGCGCTTCGGTGTGCCCAGACGTCACTCGACGCTCCTTATCTTGAATACGGCAAAACATTTCAAAACCGGCTTTTGTATCATCGCTGCCCTCGTTGCGAATGGACAACGAGTTTTTAGATCAACGAAGAGTGACTGATGTCAAGCCGCTACTTAAGCTAGGTACTTAGATTTATTATCAATTATTTACTGGACACTGCCGACGATTCAGTGAACACAAAAAAAATCGGACCTTTATTTCATACTGCTATAATCAAAATCATTGACCACTCTATGAAGCATACTTGACGGTCTGGTACTTAAACTTAATTATCGAACACACCCTCGTTCCTCAATGACGCATGTAATCAAATTATGTCAAGAAACGAACGCAGTCCTCCAATTTGTGAGGAAAACTTATTTGTTGATAATGACCGCTTGATGTTTTTGCAGAAAAGCCTCAATGCCTTTTTGACATACAAACTTTTAAAATTAAATTTTGACTGAAAGTAATCAAATGAATCAGTCGTCACTTCAGACGCCGTTTGAATGATTCGATAAAACTTAACTTAACCCTACAAGAAGAAGCTAACTAAGAAAGTATCTTTGCACTATCATTCATACACCAATATTTTATAAATACAACCTTTGCAAATCACTTAATTTAAAAAGCTTAAATTGAACACCAAAATCCGCTATAAGAACTCTAGAATAATGAATGACTGTGTGTTATTGTATTTAATAATCGGAATGCGAAAGCACCAAGCTAAGGCATTAGTATGACTCACACAGAAGGCACGCGAGACTTGTCAAGTACCGGCGAGTGTAGCTAAGCTCTATCCTGAAGACCTTTTAACTAAGGATAATAATTAACTTCATCATTGTTCATTTACAACCAGTCCTACATTTTAAATGGTAAACAGAACTGGTATCTTTGACTTATCAAGCTATATTTCCTTTGGAGTTATATGAATGTAAAGTCGATATTATTGGGCATTGACTGACGCTCCGTTAGTGGTTAAGCGCACGTCTACGTACACCTGTTCCACACACGAGCATTCCTTAATAACGATACGTGACTTAATTCTAGAATCAAGTTACAGCTCCAAAGATTGACATAATATAGGTACCTATGTTATATTTTATGGTACTTATGTAATGTAGACCATATAAAGCATATTTACTTCGCGCGTTTTCAACCATCTGAAAAAAAATATTCAATATGATGTTTTCTCAAAGCCTCAAAGCCTTTGATCAGCAATCGGAGTAATGAAGAATGTTCATGGTAAAATTATATTCCTTAGCAAAAAAGAAAAAAAAACTAACGCTATGCTATCTGTCATTGAGAAGGAAGTATCAAGTAACGTAGTATTGGTGTTGTGCATTGGCTTAGTGATAGTAGGGCAAAAGTTTGGAGAGTGCGACAGAGAGAGGGCTCGCTATGTTAGCATGCTGGCGGGGCCTCTCGGGCCACGTCCACGCCAGGCATCGCCGACGAGAAAGAAAAGTGTGACGCGACAGACTATCGGCATTCGCGCTTCAACAAATGACCGTGACCGGGCGACGCGTTCACTCTCGACGAAAACGGGATCGCCGACCATGCGATTGTATGATATCGATGTTTAGTGAAACGTCACGGTAACTAGTTGTTGCGAACGAAAAATGTTTGTTCCGGTATACGGAACCAGTTGACATACAGTCATATCGACCAGCCACTGGTACGTACAGGGGTCGGTGGAGCCTGGCACCGAGTGTGCCCTGTGAAGGGAACCGATTCAGCTCACGCAGGCTCTTACGAATACCGAATCTGACATGAAAAATGTCATGTAGCTCGCAACTACAGAATAGTTATTATGCCAGTTTAGTATTTCTACTCAACGTTTGACACTCAGGTATAAGTATATCTCTGGATTTACTCGAGGGTTAATGTAGCAGTTACTGCTATTTAATTATAATTTCATAACAGTCGAAAAGGTAAACCGATTTAAAAGATAAACTTCAACAATACTACTGTTGCACCATTGATGTTCAGACAAAGCGAGATGCCATTACAAGCTATTGTTTACTAAATCAGTTTTGCAAGTCAATAGTACCAATTCTAACGTTAATGTATGTATAATTTCGGAGTTCGTAACGTTAACACATCAAACGTACTGTGCATAAAGGTACTTGCAGAGATATACCTCAATTGTTGTAGAGATATTATGATGAAAAGCAATGGTCTAAAAGAAACTGAATTCAATGTTAATTTTGACATCTTATGATTTGAAATAGATGTTCTGGAAAACATTAAACATGGATTGCAATCTTAATAATGTATAGCTTTGATGCTTGAAAGATAATTTCACGGAAAACGAGAAAATTCGTAGACCCTGTGAATATCAGGGATCAAAATACTCACGAAGAAGGCTCTTAATATACGCAAGTTTTCGATATACGAGTTTAATGAAATATTGGTGTTATGTAAAACAGCAGATCAGTGAGAGTGTGTAAAGCGGTCAGGCTGCGTGAGCCAGGCGCGTTCCACTTGCAACCTAATTAAATTAGAAGCAATCGGCTCTGTTGCTGACGCGGTGCTGCGCCAATCCTAGTGCGGTGCCGCCCCCCTTACTCGTGCGCCCTAAGGTCATTGTTCCTCCCACACGACGCACCAATATGTAATTAACTAACGTGCAACACAATCAAACGCATATTTCAATGGTGCATTTTACAGCTAACAGTTGCATATTGATATAACTTTTGATAGTCTTTGAAAATGATGATCGCGAAAATCTTCAAAAACCACAAGTATTTGTTGGCCAAAGCGTCACCTCGGCGTAACAAAAAATGCAATATGATACGAAGGAACAAATGAAAGCCTCGGTGGCGGACGGTGAAAAAAAAACAGGTTCTAAGTAGTTAAATGGCATATACGGCGAGTAGACGTGAAAGTTTAAACTGAGCTTAGAAAACTGACTACGTTGCTGACCAGCATTGGATCAAATGAATGACAACCCACTGAATAATTGCACTTAGGCATCTGTGATATTCGAGATACTAAATTATCCCAGTCCTGTTATTGAGACGTTTGCATATTGGTTTTTGTCACTTTTTTCCGAATAATAAAATTGGTAATTCAAACTTCAAATATTCCATATCATTCAATTGCATAGGTGGTCGTGTCTAACTGAGTTATATGTTGGATAAACAAGAAACACTGGACCGGATGCAAGGAAAGTTGTAAACATAATTGAACCTAAATATATTCAGAACTGGGCCAAATGAATGCATTGCGTACTTCGCGCATGTATTTTACACATTTAGGTACATTTGAGTAAGTTATGAAAGGGACCATTCGTTTGAAAATTAGCTTAATTAGATACACGAACATTTAGAGAGAAGAAACCAACACAGTTACCATGTCTTGGAATCAATGAAAACGTTTCATTTTACAGCTAGGTACGTATGTGTTTGGATGAGCCAACACAAAGTTTGCAGCGAGACAGCAAGGCTCCGGGGCGGGCGCACTGGTGCATTTACTACGTTGATGTAACGACCTCTTGAGGTGAAAATCGCCAGGAGAACGTATAAAGACGCAATCACCGAGAGAAAAGCGCACAAACTGAGAGAGGCAAAAGCAGCGCCTTAATGGAATACTTAAAAATTCAGGACGTCGACCATAGCTGTGACCTACTGACGAACGCAATGGTATTTAACATAGCTGGTTAACGCTTTCTATCTACAGAATGCAGTACAAGCAATATGTGGTTAAAGTAAAGACCATACAGCGAAACTTACTTCGAAAAATTGCACTCGAAAGACGATTGACTGGGCAGTAAGCAGGCAATTAAGAGTATTCTACGCCATGCTACCTGAAACAAGAGAAACGTTCAATAAAAATTGTTTTATTCGTCAAAATTATACAAGTGCAGCGAGGCCGTCCATCAGCACAGTTACACAGTAACGATATCAATTGCCACAATTGTGAAGCGAAACCAAAATAATAGCGTGACAGTCACAATATCATAGAGCGGTATGGTAACTCATCATTAGGAACCGTTGCGAAAATCTTGCGCAAATAAACGGGAATTCGGTATAATACTCGTAAAATGTTGACGACTTTATTTGGGTATTGTACTGTATACTTAATTGTATATCAATAACTTCTTATTTAATAAAAAACTAGTTTCTAAGCTATAATGACAGTCCTCCAATGGACTGTGAGGATGTAGACATACGGAGGTAAGACTAGGACTAGCTATCAGAATTTCTGGCTTCTGACCACCCGATTATCGTCAGTCACAAATCATTAGCGAGAGACCGAAGACAAACGACTTAAGGGTGCTTTCAGGCTTTCATGCTCCAAATGCCTGAGTCAACGCTTGCAAAAATTCATGCTATTAAGCTTCTGAAGATCTTTGGGAATATAACTTTCTTATCAAATCTCTAACCCAGCATTCATAAATTGGAGTGATTTCGAACTATGTTCAACCTGAATTCGCGAAAAACCTGGGTAAGTTTCCCTTTCAATCATGAATTTGTACGAAAAAGAAAATTGCGGGAGCGAAGTCTCTTTCTTTTAAATTGAGAGTATAACTATATACTTACGGATTCGTATTGGAAGCGGAAGTTGTGCGAAATGAAATAATATGCGTTATGTACCTATATCTCATGTAAATTCCATCTGCATTACCAAGCATTTGGATCGGAATAAAATTAAAAAAAGGGCAACTGTGTCAAGCCTCTCGTCTTTATATGAAATATATTATGTTTTTTGTAGGTACTGCATTTTCGTGATGAAAGCCATGAATTCTATTTTGATGCCCTGATAGAGAACTCGTTAATTTTAGAAGTATATGGAGTAACTCACACACTTTATTGACTACGGAACCCCAAAAAACTTGCATCAAATTCGTAATACCTGAATTGGTTCGCAACGATTGTATTGAATACGGAGCTACTCACCGCGTGCATCAGTGAGTCATTGAGGCAACGACCGGGTGGTACAGAATGGTTCATCCATTCTTCACAAACTTAAGTAGGTAGATAAGATTATATTCATATACCATCGTAAATCGAGAGAGCTTTGCCAAAAACTTAATTGAACTAAACGGGAAGTACCTAGTGTACTTCATTTACGTAGCAAGTTCCAACAGATAGGTACCCTTTTAGCACCGAAATATGGAGACAAATCACAAGCGATATTACCGTTTTTTTTTTTTACTGGTTATAAATATGAAGGTTGTCCTACACGTAAGTAGGTACGTGCCGACCGCATAAACCCATACAAAGCTAATTAGAATGGTAGTCTCGTATGCAAAGCATTATAGTCAATAGCTACAACTCAACACTTGGGGCGATGTTATGCGGCAAAAGACGTGCTCGCAAGGCACGTGTCACGATTGTTCACCACAAACCGTCGTTGTGATCATGATATCCCTGAGGAAATATTATTGGGCCAACACCAGCAGACCTGTCAGATTTTTAAATCTGCTTTGTCTTTCTTATCTTCGACAATATTGCGTTTGCCGTCCAGTCTAACCAGATGCCGTTAGATACTAGTAAGTTACATGGAGCAACTGCCTTTTCAACCCAGTTGGTGACTGGGTAGAGGAGATCAAAATCCCAAGCAATGGTGAAATGGTAGTTTTATTTTTCATTGACTCAGAATTTAAATTAAAAAGAAAAGAAAAAGATATATTTTGTTAATATGTATTTTCCCATTTTGTCGATATATATTTTGATATTTCTATTACATATATCTAGTTAAAATATATCAACTTAATTGATATGCTTTTCAAATACTTGTTCATGAATAAATTGGCACATCACTGAAAACATTATAGATTCCCTAAGCCAATAAAACAATGTTTTCAACATTAATGCTGCTAAGAACATTGATGTTCAGGATCCCTGCGGATAATATAAATTAGGGCCGGTTTTAATTATAGTTAAAAATTTTCCCTTTAAAATGAAAACGCTGGCTGAGTCTTATTACAGATACAAACAAAAAAATAAAAACGCATAGGAAGAACAAATAAAACACATAGGAAGTGGGCGGGCGTTTTGGGGGCTGTCTTTTGTAGATTTGATGTTCAAAAAGTGCTATTTTCAGCCTACTTAGAAAAAATGACTTGATTTTTGATTTTGATAATAAGTATTGCTCTGGCGGAGTTGTGCTCTGGCACAACCTTGTTCTTTACCGAAAAGTTTAGGGATTAATGTAAAACAATATTTTGTTAAAAGCAACTTTAGAATAAGGGCTTTTTTACTTGTCAGCTGGAATCATACCTGCTTTTGTGCATGTGTGAACTTATGCTTTAAAATAAAAATACATGCTTGTTTGAATGTTATACATGCGGGCCTCCACTCCAAATGTTTAACATAAAAAGTTATGTGAATGTTTTCACTTATATCATGGAAAGGAAAGAGCTGCATTATTTTCTATTTTACTAATTCTTTTAAGTGGCACAATGGGAATATTGTTTCAATGTAATAAGCAACATCTTTTTTAATAATTATCAGGGTATCGGAATTCAGGGAGTAGTAAGCTCGCCACACAGGTAAGTAACTAGTTGTACATAAGATAAATTATGGAATGCATTACTTTGGGGCAATCAATGACATAAAATGTTAGGAAAAATATGTAGCATTAACCTATCGTGTGTTTTAGACGTGGATCCACGCGAGACACAATTAATTTTCTATTGTTCTCTAATTAGCGGCATTCAAGAGGTTAATTCAGCGAGACAATAAATTACAAAATTATCTTTACTTTTTTGTTATAAATTGTTGTAATTTTTTTTATTATTATGATGCTCATTCAACTGCAAGTTGCAATGGAGTTAAATGTATATGTTATCTCAATGTGCTACTACGAAATAAAAAAATCTACTTTAGATTATTTCACAACAACCTAGTTTTATGATTGATCCATTGCCTCCAAGCAATAGGTTGCAAGATATTCATGAAAAACTGTTTTTCATGACCTTTGTAACTAACTTTTAACTGACACAATAGCACAATTGATTTTTCTGTAATGAAGATGTGAACACAAATTAAGCTCACTAGGAATGATCTGCAGACTGGGTTATATTTAAAATGCCTAGAATTACTGGACTAAAATTGAGTCTTTCAAAAATGTATTCCAAGCTGTTTTACTGTGGTGTCACCCCATAACACTGTCTCAATATTTTGCACTTTTCGTTTCTTGACTATATTATGAGACTATACAAAGTAGGAACACAAATTGACAAACACAGTAGTAAAAACATTCAAATATGAAAGTTCAAAACTTTAGAAAAACTTTAAAATAAAAGTATTTGTACCAGTATTACTACAAAATTAAAGAAAATGGTTTTATTTACAGAAATGGTCGGGCTTTTGGATGTGTAATGTAATCAGACAGATAACGTTACGTGATTAACCTACCTGTGTCACAGCATTCCGAAGGAGCTGTCTGAGCCGTTTCAAAACTTTTATTAATTACATGCGTTGTAAAACACTTACCTTTTGCTATGCTTATGTTTCAATTCGCCAGTTACCACACATAACAACAAAATGATTATCATCTATCATCACCAAAACAACTACACTTCAGAAGTTTGAAATTGGTCAACAACTTTTCAATGTACTGCGCGACACACGGTAGTACGATAGAATTGAACACACTTTAAAAGTTCACAAAAGTTAACAAATATTGGATATAAGTACACAAAACACACATGGACATAAATTAATACTATTTACTTGATGTTTATTTGCACTAATTGAAGAAAAACTTGTCAACGATTAAAGAAATCTCGAAAATGTTTTACAACGTACGTAAGAACACGGAGAATGACGCTGACAGTCAGTCAGAGTCAGCAACCGTCTCCACAACACAAAAGTTATTTTTTTAAATTTTCCCAGATTCAAAAATAGTTGCCACAATCAAAAAATACTTTTGTTACAGCATTTTACGAAATCATTACCGTGCCGTGATCCCTATCAGTCCCGAATGTAAATAATTTAAAAGACTCTGTTTATGAAAGAAGATACGCACTAGGATCTTGGAAATCACAAGAGAGTATGTAGGTATGAGATTCATCATAGGTTTGAATAATTTGTCATGTCCCCAGGTCTTACGCAGGCTTCCAGTCATGGTAGGTATAACCCATAAATCTACCATAATAGAACACTGAAGTTTACAATATGTGAAAAATTCAGCCAATATACGCACGGGGCAAGGCAACGCAACAAAGTGAGAGATCACTTTGTGCATTTTTTTCAATCATATTGCATAAAGAACGCATATGATAAATGTATCAAACAGAAGCATAAACTGGACACACAAACTCATTTATGAGAAAGATTGGAACCGACACAGGCGGCGACGCTGCTCCTGACTGCACCTTTGGCAGAAAGGGAAGTCAAGGCAATGCAAATGGCGTTTCCGGTTGGTAAAATTTTATAAGGAGCGCTCTAACCGAGTGCATTGGTGTTGCCAGCAAAACTTGTATGCCATTTGCAATCACGTCGCCGTCGTTCTAAACTGAGCCTCAACTGAAGTTGGCTGACCATCATGCATAACTCACAACGATTTCTTCAGATGTGGATATTTTATATCATTTATAAATTTCGATGCCAAGAAAGAGAAAAGCAATCATGGATTTCATAGATTTATATTTTGTTCTAAACTTGTACATTCACGCACATACACACAATGTCAATAAAAACAAGTTCAGTCTGCCCAAATGTAAAAAAAGTTGATACAAATGGCACTACTCACACCACTAATGATGCTAGTTTGTGGAACAGCTACATGCCAAGTGACAATCAAGAACACAATATGGATATAGTAACATCATTCACAAATATTACCAGTGTAACTAAATATTAAATACAATAAGGGAAAAAAAGTTTCAAAAAGTGAACATAATATTTATTTATTTATAAAATAATACTTGACTTTAAAGTCAAAATCATAAATCTACATAATTGTATGAATTACAAATCAAGAGATTACAAAATACCTATTTGAATAAACTCTACAAAAAAGGATCTTACAAATTAATTCTTAAAAGTTGTACGTTTCTAGGGAGAGCTAAGTCAGCCCAAATTTATTCAAGTGAGATAAATCTTTAATTTACTAAAGTATTTCAAGTAAATGCATTGTCATCACACACAGAAGAATATCTTAAGCAGCTATTAGATTTGAAATAACTTCCTTTTTCTCACATGATTCAAATTTGGGTGGACAATCTCAGATGAGAATTTTGTACTGTCATGATAACCCTATGTGCTTATTATCCAAAAGGCTTAGACCAATATATGCAATAATGTAAAGATCTACAACAAAATGAGTGAATTGCAGTAACACACACAAAAAGAGTTATCGTGACAAACAAATTACACTATAAGTGAGTGTTTTGTCAGAAAACAAAACACAATTTACTGCTCCTCAGAGCCTTCATCCTCATCATCTTCGTCCTGTTCCTCTTCAGTGGAGGCAGCATCTTTTTTAGGCGGTGGGTCCTTGCGTGGTCGGCCACGGCCCCTTCCTTCAACAGGTGCACTCTGGAAATATAAGTATCACATTAGTAAAGCCATAAGTCAACAGAAAATTTTATATGAAAAAAAAATTGGACGAAGAAATATAATGTATTTTTATATACCTTTCCTTTAGCCGCTGCCTTTTTCTTAGACCCCTTGGGCCTGCCTCGCCCTCTTTTGGCTACTGGAGCTTGTTCATCATCAGATGATTTTGTAGATTCCTTCGTTCTGGTAGCTGCTGGTGGTCTCCCCCTTTTCTTGGTATCTCCCTTAGCCTCCTGAACAAATAAATCACAATTGTAACATACAAAACTTGATTAGTATCAAACTCATTAAATTAATTAAAAATACAGACTGATTGTGTCCCATTGGATTTAGGTCTACCGCGTCCTTTCTTCTCAACGGCCGTTGATCCATCATCAGACATTTTAAGTTATTATGTATCAGAAAGACAAACAAAAATCTGAAACAATACAAACAATATTTAATTGAAAATATCGCATCTTGTAATTAATTCGAATGTAACTATTCCAATAATAAAAGTGACGCCACTGCCGCTTCAGAGTCCATATACCGAGAGAAAACCGATATGTAAACATAAGAAACACCTTACATTTATGATCAGAAGCCAGTCAAATATTCATCAAATGACAACAATATAAAATCGTTTGGCAGACGCTAATTGATAGCACTCGAATTAATTATTTACTCATTACACAAAAATCAACCGTCGGCAGTTAATTCATGAAAAAATTGCCTAGATTCTAAAATATCTCAATACGAAATATAATTAAAACGTAATTCCGGCGAGACTCTGTACTTGAACATCAAAGTGTATTCAGGAACGCCAAGCGACTATAATAATGGAGTCTGCTTACATTAACTAAACACGGAACAATTCCAGGTACTACAAAGAGATAATATAATCATTTTTTACGGAAAATTGTGCCAATCATTTCAGCGTGTAAAATACACCAGGAAATATATTTCTTGCACTTTAATTATATTGAAAATACTCACCTACTTGTTTACAGCAACGTTAACGCAATGGGCCAAAGAGAATTTATGGCGGGCAGCAAACCGGTGTTTATCTGGCGTCTGTGCAGAGGGCGCTGTAGTCATTGTTGGCAAAAAATAAACACTACTGAATCAAATATTACAAAAACTTCAAAATTAAAGACTTGCAAAATATAAAAAAAATACTAAAATTAGAAAAAGTCTTAGCAAGTACTTGTCAATGATATAACAAATATGTTTTTGTAAAATAATGTAGTTTATTTTTAAATTCCCGCCAACAGGAAGCTATCAATAAACAAACAAAAAACGCTTGTATTGTTTAGATTGCTAGCCGACAAATTCAAAACCATGTAAGTGAAGGTAGAGTGAGTATACTTCAGCCTGAATCGACTAAATAGCTAAAACAACGTTAAAATTCGGAACTGAACATAGCATCAATAAGTCGTAGATCTGATCGCTACGCGATAAGCTCACTATATGAAATGATCGGGCATTACTAAACCACGTTAGTTTGAACCCATTGATTGAAACAAAATGAAATTATAAGGGGATGGAACTAGATGAAACCTAGAAAAAATAATTTACTATCTCAATCTGTCGATCTCGCGGGTCGGGAAATGAGGGGAAGGCTGTTTAAGGGAGAAAATCGGTTTATTCGCGACCCTGTAGCTGTACAATCTATACTAATATTATAAAGCTGAAGAGTTTGTTTGTTTGATTGTTTGCTTGTTTGAACGGGCTAATCTCAGGAAGTACTGGTCCGATTTGAAAATTTCTTTCAGTGTTAGATAGCCCATTTATCGAGGAAGGCTATATTTTTATCCCGGTACGGGAAGTAGTTCCCACGGGATGCGGATGAAACCGCTGGCAGAAGCTAGTATCCATATATTCAACCATTTATCTGACATTCTCATTGGGGGTATAATACTTCGTCTCTTCCTATCGTCACGTAACGTACCAGTCCATTAGGCTCTAACGCGGTTAGTAGTACGTCACCGTCCCGTCTGCAGTGCAGTAGTCGGCAGGAAGAGCCGGAGGCTGGCGACGGACGGCTTCACCACATTAACAGCGATGCGGAGTACAGGCAGAGTAACAACAACCCAGGACCCAGACTTTCTTGGTCGGTCGGTGAACTGTCAAAACTTTTATAAATTGACTCTTGTCATGTCTGTCAATCAGTGCTTTCACTTTCACAATACTCAATACTCATTGTTATTTTATTAGTGAATCGTGGAAGATAGAAGTAAATAGCAATTTGAACGTATAAAAAAAATATAAATGCCACTTATTCAAGTTTTTGGTGTTGTGGATCAGATTCTGTATTTTTAATAAATGGAGCCTTTAGAACCAAATGCTGAAGATTGTTGTAACAGTGGCTGTAATCCTTGTATTTTTGATATATACGAACAGCAGCTGAAGGCATTTAGAAAAAAGAAATTTAATGGGGACAGTTTAAATGTTATCCAGAATGGCATTTCTCAATGGAAATACACAGAATTTGTTGTTGTTAAAAACTTCCCTGTCTGCGATTTTCATAACTGTGTTACATTTAAGAGAATAGCCCAAGACGATACAACAGTGTGGTGGAAACCTGGTGACCACTTCCTCCTTAAGTATTCTTCTAATCAAAATTCATGTACGAGAGCATACACTCCCATAAAAGTAAAGAATGAATTAAGTGAAGACTATGATTTTTCTATATTTGCAAAAAAATATGACTGTGGCTTAGTTTCAACATACTTGTGTAATTTAAAAGAAGGTGATACTACTTTATGGAGAGGCCCTTATGGGCACTACAAAATGGAACCAAATAAATATGACCGAATTATCATGATCGCTCAAGGAACTGGTATAGCTCCGTTTATTACAATTATAGATGAAATTTTAAATGATGAAGATAATATGACAAAAATAAGATTGTTATATTGTTGCAAGTGTGAAAATTCTATCCTATTTAGAGATACACTTTATGCCTTCAAATCATACTGGAATTTTACCTATGATATTTTTTTAAGCACTAGTTGTACATCAAATTTTAAGTGTAAATATCAAGAACCAATAAAACAACATAGACTTAACAAGGAATATTTATTTAAATTAAAACCTTTTCTACAGAATGATCAGGTTCTTATATGTGGAGCACCTACATTTATTGAGGCTTACAAGACTCATTTAGAGGGGGAAATATTGAATAAAGAAAATATAATTATGTTTTGATGTTATGTTTCATTTGTTTCCCTGATCCCATAAAAATTTCACAATCAAAACCTAGCTCCACTAGTGGAAGGGAACTTTTGCAATTAGGGCGCATCTACATGGTGCAAGTAGCTTGCACTTGTTGAGGCACCTGTGCAGGTTACATGAATTGCAATGCGCAGGGGCCCGATTCTACTAACTTAATAATGTCAAAATTGAATCATAATCGTCATTTGAACAACTTCGACAGTTATCAAGGACCCCTCCCGAAAATAGATAAAATAAATCCCTCAGTAGTAAGTACAGTGCCAAATATGACTCTCAGTTGTGATCTCCAGGGCAACAATTTTCTTTTAATTTTAAGTATCCATTTACGCGATACCTTAATCATTTGCCTGGACCTAGACCCCCCCCGAAACAAAAAATTCTGGGTACGTGCTTGACAGTTATTGCGGGTAGTCAGACGCCAAACCCTGGTACTAAATAGCATCCGGTTATAGGTACTGGAAGCCTACGCTAATATAGTTGAAAAAAGGCAGGTAAATTATTAGGCAGATGATGATGATGCGGGTAAATTATTGGCGCAGACAAGGGTATAATCTCTATTAATCGCTTGGACAGCAATCTGACACGACTGGTGAGATACCTATTAGGAGCATGACCGACGTGCACACGGATGGATGTATGGGTTAATCAATCACCACCGGGCTGCTTTGTGAAAGTTTTTTAAAACCCACAAAGCTGTTTCGGCTGGACCCGGGAACCGAGTAGGTAGGAAGTTTTTGCTCTATGCTTCCAATGAAATACATATTAAGTATCTAAGTATATCTTAAAAATATTGGAAGCTGAATTTTTCACTGGACTTTAATCCCATTACAAAGCTTTTTCACCAAGCCATGAGCTTCATCTCCGGCGTGGTGAGTGATCTCATATCTCATTCATTCGTGAATTTGTGATTCGTGAGCTGTGACATGACACGATCCGTCTATATTCTGAACGCCGCTTATCTGTACTTAAAAATTAATTAAACACCTAAAATATAATCAATAATAATTTACTTATAAAAGTAAATTACGTACCTACAACCTACTTGATAAAAATAAAATCTCTATTCAGGTTTAATGATACAAGCAATATAAATGCTCTAATGGTATTTTTTTGTTCTGGTAACATTTACCAAGTTCGGTATGGATTTTTTCGCGCCGGCGCGAAACGTGTTTGCTTCTAACTTCCTTGTATTTTTGGACCTATTGATACTTGACTTAAAATTCAATTAAATTATGGTTTCGACGCAAGTACGCTATTGAATATTGTGAATAATAATTTTCAAAAGTACTCGTTACAAAGATATAAAATATGTCTCATAAATAATTATATAAGTGCGAAAAATCTTTAGAATATTTCATATTTAATAATAATGTTAGTGATTTAAATAGTGCTGCTGATATATTCGCTGAAGTGTGTTAGTCAAAAATGGGTTCTATCGTGTTAAGAAGTTTGTCAATCCTTTTGGGAGTGTTTTTTATATTTGTTGGAATAACAAAGCTAACCCCATTTATATCGAAGGAACTGCATAAAGACTTGGTAAGCATTTTATAGCTTTATTTTTTGTAGCAAACAGGCGATAAGGTCGGTAGGTGCATTTAGATTTTTGTAGCAGAGCGAGTGGCTTGCTATTTTGGTATTTGGCCTGCCGCCTAATACCACCACAGAGTCGTCTCGTTGCGACAGCCCACAGCGTGACTTGATCGCGAGCCGCGGATCCCCCCTGCGCCGATTCTTAATCATCTGTTATTTATTATTTGTTGGCGCATGTTGCTAATTTGTATTCAGATCCCTTCCAATCGATCCTCCTGCTACAACAATGTTGGCAATTGAATAAATAGGTAACTTCTTTGAGGAATACATAGGTATTGCGAGTTCTGCAGTGCAGAAATTTTATGTACAGAGCATTAAATCCATGTAGATTCATTCCACTTCCAATTTTTTTTTCAGCACATAGGTATAGGTAATCACTTCTCGTGAATTTCTAAATAGTGACCCAAGTAAAAATTTATGCTAGGCCCTGTAGTTCCCACACTAAGAATATTTAAGTTTTGCGAAACTGCTGAACTACCGGACATAAATACTTGATAGGTTCAGACTGGAACTGTATTGTGAGTAGGTACCTAAATACCTAGGTAGGTACTTACGCCTTATCTGGAGTTTCAACCTATACCTATCACTCAAAAGATCAGTAAATTGGACACGCCCATTTACCCATTATGTACCCACATATGAGGTACACACCAAATATTTTTCAACTTAATTTCTGGTGCGGTTCATGATGAATGATAATAATATTCCATTACCAATTTACACTTTAACAAAAAATCATTTGTAAAATGTTGGTCACATCTGCATATCGCCTAGTTTGCGGTGCCTAATTAACGCGACGCAGGTGGAGTTGACACATAGAATAGAATAATGTCGGTGACTGCCTATGTAGCTCACTAAAATATAGTTAAAACTATGTTTATGTCTAGATGAGCTTGGTGGATCGGATCTAGCGTCCGTCTGGAATCGACATACCTACTCATTCAATATCCTACGTATTTTACGCAATTTGTTATATCGGGGATATCTATAATAAAGACTGCCTTGAAATAGTTTTCGCTTTGGTGATCATGTAAACATTAACGATCCAATAGTCGACAGATACATTTAAACAACATTGTAAAAAGATCACGATTGTACAGCATTACAAATATTGGCCTTGACATAGCGATAAGGTACCTAATTAACGTCATACTGAAAGTTATTATTTGGAACATGAACTTTTAATTGTTAGATAGATGAATTGAAGAGAATAAGTTATGTAAGTCCATCTTACTTCTGTAGACATTTCTTGATTTTCACCTCCCCAAGTGGACTGCCTCTAGTGCCCCGACAAAGCTAGTTCATACCACAAACGAAGAATCAAGACTGCTGTAATAATTCAGTTTTCGCGTATGTTTAAGGAATTTGTTTTCACGTAGGCACTGATCTGATCTTACAACCATGTTTTTGTTTCAGAGGAAAGAATATGTGAGGTACGCAAAAGTGTTTCCATTGATGGAAACATTAGACTTCAAACTACCTTCGAAATGGTACAGGAGGGCTGTCGGCGGCCTCGAAATCTTATTTGGATTAGCTCTAGCAGCTATACCTAGTCGTAAGTTTAAACAATCACTTATATTTCGATTTGAAAGATGTCATAATTCGCAATTTTTACAACCAGAGATAATCTAAATCATAGATCGTCTACGCTGAAAGAATTAACGCGACCCAATACCGTATTTCAGCACACAAAGAGCAATGTATAGCTCTACTTCAAAGAACATCCCTAACTAGGTATTAGTGAAAATATGTGCATGAATACCTGATCAGTAGTTTTTCAGACAAAGCTTAAAACTTCGACTTTCTTGTATTAACATGTTTCAAGCAAATAAAATGTCTTATTCTTGTGCTAAAT
This sequence comes from Helicoverpa zea x Helicoverpa armigera, assembly GCA_033682625.1. Lineage (NCBI taxonomy): Eukaryota > Metazoa > Arthropoda > Insecta > Lepidoptera > Noctuidae > Helicoverpa > Helicoverpa zea x Helicoverpa armigera. The sequence goes on from JAWIIS010000032.1 coordinate 3,976,391, forward strand.
GCCGAATGTCCCACAGCAAATAAAGTTAATCAAATTAAATAGGTACATACCTCAAGACCTCCATCCATAGGTACTTGAATATTTAAAATGTTTTATGATTTCAGATAAAATCAAGAATACAGCTAACATAGGCCTCGTCTTATTGATGATTTTAGCAGCATATTCGCATGTAATGGTAGGCGATCCCTTCGACCGCTGCGCCCCCGCACTTGTGTTCTTCTTCATGTTGAGTGGAAGACTTGTTGTTTGGTAATATATTTCAATTATTTACTCGTACGCCTAAGTCATTGCTGTTTGATAATAAGATTGGATTCAAAACTAACCCATTCACAAAATCTAGATTCGTTGAGATCTGGCTGTAGCAATACTCGTGGGTAGTAATTATTGACGTCAATGCTGGTCAAATTTAGCCGAATATTCTTCGTATGCATGTCATAGCATAGTACGATTGATATAAAACATTCATATGAATTTCAAAGAACTGCCTGGAAATATAAAAGAATTTCAGTTCAAACAATGTCGGGCAATAAAAAAAGAATGAGCTAGTTTTCGCTAACTAGATTAAACTTGTTATGGAGACCTATCTTAAATTTTGCCTGTACCATCTACTTCAATAGTTTCTCGAAGGGTAGTGCACCTTGACCAATTTTTATGTGTTATAAACAAGAGTTACGAAATAAAATTAGTGCTCTCGCACACTAGCATTACATTGGCAATCGGCCAGGGAATCCGCGATGACGAACCGTTGTGTCGCTCATATAATACCCACACGTTCCAGCCGATTGGTATATTGTAATTACAAAATGGCTTTAGAGATAGCATCATACGATATTCACATAAATCTAGAATCGGTTCACAACATATTAAAAAAACTGTAAAAGGATTGCTCTCCAACAAAGATACATTTCAAAATCACACAAAGCTATCTATTAATATCTTATCGCAGGGTAAGGCCCATAGTTTTCAGATGTGCTAAATTCCGTTTTAGTTCGAACCACCTGTGATGTTTATCAATTAGTTTTAATGATAATATAGGACAATTCTCAATTAAGAACTTGACTTTAATTAAACACCGATATTAACTGTAAATTTTGCAACAGGTATCAAATTAGCCGCCGAGAAGAGTTGGAGAGAGCTTCTGCTACTCAGAACGGGAATGGGCTCAAGCGTGAATAAGTTTTATGAAATAAGTTTCTTTTCTAAGCAATGGCATTGTGCTTAGGTATTGTAATAGCGTCATATTTTAGAGTAAAATTTTAATTTTACTTTGAATTATTACTGAATTAATTTCGAATGTCTTAGGGTAGGAGACGTTCATCAATTTACTGGGTATCTTAGAAATATAATTCGATGGGTAATTAATTAAGCTGTGATGATGCTAGTCAAAAGTTGCGAATAATTACGTTAAATTTATCAGCTTTTAGTAATAAATCCCTGACAATGCACATGAAGAACCAACCTGAACAAGTTAATTTCTATTTCTAGGTGAGATAGGCTTCAGTGAGTGTAATTTGTATCTAAAAGTGATATTAAGTTAAGCGATATATGCTAGGTTCATTTTATATTGTGTGAGTGGTGTGTATGTGTGTGATGTTTGTAGATTCATAACAATAACTGCCAGCGCATATTCATAGTTAATATTTAATGCACTTTAAAAAAATAAAAATTAATGAGGCACCTTTAAAATATACATGGTTAATATTATTTGCTCAATCACTACCAATAACACAGCTTTTTTTATACATAACAATATTTTGTTTCAATTAATAATTATATCTGCAGTACGTATACTTATTTATTATAAAATCATGTGACACGATAAAGCTTCTTAACTAAGTTACTTAAATGCAACATTTATTTATATTGTGTTCATAAAATAGAAATGAGATAGATAATTATTACTATTTATTACGTGAAGTGTGATGTAAGTGGAGTAATAGTCAATGAATAAATGGAAAGTATTACTTATTAACATGGTTTTATTTATATGTTTTATATCTTGCTTGGTGCTTATTTCTACTATACATTTTAAAGTAAAGAAAACCAATTAATTTGATTTCATTTTATCCATCATACATGTTGAACTTCTTGTTTATGTAACTTTGAATCGGAAATCATCTTCCTTAACTATTAAGAGATTTTGGAGTTTTCATTCTAACTGGATGCAAGTGAGGGTTCCAGTTTTTAGCACCTGATACTTTGACTAAATAATATGTAATTGATTGGCGAAAACCAATGTAAATTATTATTTTACGAGTTGTATAGTTAGCCCCAAACTTTTTTCGTTATGGGACTTCATGCGGGTTTCTGACCCAGAAACAGTATTGTGAACTGCTACTGATATTTCGTGAACTAGGTATAGCACTACACCAGTTTGTCCTACGTAACGGGCGTGATATTCACGAAAATGTTTTCGAAATTAATGCTTGCACACTAAGAACGACACCAAAGACGCGGTAGTAAATCAAACGTAGATTTAATCTACGTTTATTCAACTGTGATCCTGAATAATTTATATGAAAATAGCGAATTCAAATTCATTATAAGCAAATGCTTTGTTGCTGTTATTTTACCGCATCTTATTGTGGAGCGGGATTTATACAAAAAATCAAAGTTTTAAAGCTGCCTTGTATTCAGGTATCAACGCGTGCAAGCCTACAAAATATGATAATATCATGTATACATATAAATAATGTTATCTATAATAAGCATTTAAATTCACCATAAACATTATTTCATAAAGTAAACATAAAAAATGTACATACAGTAAATATCACATAATTATTATGTACTGCTAATTCAAGCAGGATCACGTCCAGTTTGAAGTAGTTCTAGAGCATTCTTGAGATTGCCGATGGCTGTTTTAATATCATCATAGTTGAGGGCACTGCTAGCCCACTTACAATATTTCTGAGCTTTAGCTATTTGATCTGGAGATAACTGTGCAACTCTATTATCACCATATAAGTTGGCTGGGGGCTGCACAGGCTGTGGTTGCTGAGATGGATCATAGGGCACAAAGCCACCAGGATTTGGATCTGGGGTATATGGCACTGGAGGAAGCTGCGATGCCGCTCTCATTGCCGCATTAGGATCAGGTAGGAAACTGTTAAAACTTGATGGTGCGACAGGTGGAGTTGCTGGAGTGACTGTAGTGAAGCCCGGCACTTGTGGCATATCTGTGGCGGTGGGCGCAGGTGCGGCGTCAGGTTGACCATCATTTGCAGTGCCCTCTGCATTTTCATCACCTTCTGATTGCATTGGTCCTAAAATCGTTTAATTATAAAATAGTTAAATTGAGACAAATATTCAGATTGTAACCATGTGAGATGTGGCCAAATGGTTGTTCGCAGACGACCTCACGCGCGGGCATTATTACTATGAGGCTGTTATACCACTGGAGTTTTACGAACGTCGGTGTCTCTCTAATGTCTACATCGACGTCGTGTCATCGGGTGTGAAGCATTAAGGTCTGCTCAACGCGATATCAACGTCGTGTCTGCACAACGTTAAAGTTGCGTCCAGTGGACGTAAGGTTAATGTTTGCCAAGCGACAAAGAGACATTGACGTCAACGCTCATAAAACGCCAGTGGGATAGCGGCGGACTTGTAGTCTGGGCAACTGTGACAAGGCACTGAAATATGGTGATTCATTTAAGATTTTAACTTGTTTTCTCATAGTATTTAAGTGAATTGTATTCTTTTTATGAGAAATAAATATCTTAAACCAGATTTTAAGATGTATGAAATTGGGTGGCCGCACAAGATATTGTTCATAACCAGAAAATCTTGGGTCTTATCAACTTGCCCACCCCTGCTATGGATAATTGAGAACAAAGATTTTTGTGCTCTTGCTACACCACATAGTGAACTATTTCCCAAATAGATAACTAACTTCCGCTTGCGTCGTGTGTTGATAAAAAGTAGCCTATGTGTTAATTCCAGGGTATCACCTAACTACATACCAAATCAATCCAGGGATTTTTGCCTCTAATAACAAACATACATCCATTCATTCTCACAAACTTTCACATTTATAATACTGATTAGCAGAATATACTTCCCACACAGATAATATAGACGCTCTTGGTAATTTTAGTTCATTTGATACAGTCGCACAAAACATCATGTATAGATAAAGCATTACAAGAATCAAGCTTGTCAATCATCTGTACATTTCAGAAAGGATTACAGCCCACCAAGTATTGTTTAATACATAAAAATCTTCACCTGGAACTGGAGTCTCTCCATTTTTGAGACAGTTATGAATGTAAGCAGCCTTCCACTTGGCATATTTCCTGTTTTGAGCAGCTTCATCTGTCAGCTCTCCAAACGTAGTCAGAACATCATAAATCATACCAGCTGTGTAGAAAGCTTTTACTATATTCCTGAAACATAAAATCATTTTGAGTGAATGTTCCCTTCACATTACAGCAATAACTCACTCATCATATCATCACTATTAATATATCATACATTTAACTCATTTATTACCTCTTCAAATTACATTTGTTGAATTCAATTACATTGTTAAGATTAGTGGTATTGTATGGAAATAAAATGAGACTGGTTCCTATCAGTTTAACTAAACAAATTGCCTCAGTTCATTCAGGAAAACATCACCATGTTAATTGGATGAGGAAAAATTTTGTTTAAAAAATAATAATTAAATGACATACTTTCCGTAATTCTGTTCCCTGTCTTGTTTGTCAGCATACAAAAACAGCTTGAGTGCATAATTTTCAAGATGGGCCTGTGCTGCTACCTCATTTATGATTGCATCATTATCTTTATTGATTTTCTTGCATTCTTCTAACCAGTCCATTAAAGCTGAAGGAAGGAATACAAGTAAAACATCCAACACATAATCCAATAAGAAAAGATTTTCTATGTATAAAAAATAGAAATAAGTTTATACAATTCAATTACAGAGATTATATCATACCCATAAGCAGCTTTGTCTCTTCAGGTGTCTTCTTGTTTGTGATTTTTAGTCCTACTTGCAAGGCATGGAGTCTACACCAGTAGGCTACGACTGGATCCCTAGTATCATGCTCTGCAGCAGTCTTTAAATAGTGCTGGATTGACTTCAGGCTCGGCGGGCACTCGGGAATATTTACAGACATGTTTAGGCAAACTGTAAAGTTAAATCAACACCAAAGAATCAGACAAGTAAGTAGCAGTGATTAAGACAACAAAATTATTATCTTTCAAGTGTCACTCAGCATCAGCACAGGATGAATGATTCACAACATTATATACCTGCATTGACTTGATAGTGCCAAAAAACTGAAAATTTCAACCAATACGCCTCTAATGTAAGTTTTAAAACACACTAAATCTTTGCCATAGACAGCAAAGAATGTAATGGATTAATAGAAATAGAAAGAAGACAGAAATATTATGGACTTGATCAAAAATAACAATGACTGATCTGATGACATCACAACACAACCAAATTGACTTGACATTGACATGACTTGACTGCAAAACGAAAAGTTGAATCTTTAAAACTTGAAACCGCTCGCTCTTGAAACAATGAACATTTCCTACCTTGACGTTAACTAAATCTTCGAAAATAACGATTAACTTCATTAAAATACGAAGAAGTAGAACAAACAAAATCTTGTTGAGATTGAGGGAGAGAGGTAGCTCAGCGATTTATCGTTATTTTAATAAATGGAAAATTACTTACAAAAAGATAATCAAATGGATTGTGATATTTTGGTACTACTTTCGAAGAAATCTAGAACGAGGAAAAGAGATTTTTTCTTTTCTCTTTTTCGGTCTATAATGTTTTTTCATTGTTTTTTCTTCGCTTGCTCATGACAACAAATGTCAAATCCAAAAGATATTTGACGTTTGTATGTCAAACTTCCTGTCAAGCAAAAAGTCCTGGAGAAGGAGAATTATGAATTTCTTGAACTTGTGTTATTAATTATATCTTGCGTCTAACTATTTTAACAATTACGTTCATATTCACAACAATTTAAAGATGCCGTCTAAGCAAAGAAAGATTGCTATGATGGGATACCGGTCCGTGGGTAATGTTATCGTTTCAAAGACTTGTGCGTCTTATTTAGTGTTAGTGACGTTATAATAATATTATATCGTTTTCAGGTAAATCATCCTTAATTATACAATTTGTAGAAGGTCAGTTTGTTGATTCCTATGATCCTACAATTGAAAACAGTAAGTATATTTATAAAGCATTTATTGATAACATGTTTTTGTCACGCTACGGTCGTTGTACGATCAATCTTTGTGTACTGAAAGTTCGATACTCCACATGGTCAAGTCGCATTTATACATTTCTTTTTTCATGAATCTTATTTGATAAAATGTTCATATAGGTATTTCGTTGTTGGATATTTAGACTTAAGAAATATCAATATTGAGACTTAGGTTAGGGAAGAGATGTTGGATTCGTTTAATTGATTTATAGGATTATATTTTTATTGAAATAAACTTTAAGCAAACTGTTCCTACTTTAGGCAAGTCTTACAATTAATATGATGTGTATTTTATCCCTAAGCATTCACAAAGTTTATCCGGCTGAATTCAACTGAATATGAAGTAAAGCTTGTGGACACAGCTGGACAAGATGAATACAGTATATTCCCTCTTCAATACAGTATGGACTTTCATGGTTATGTACTAGTGTACTCCATCACATCAAGTAAAAGTTTTCAAATAGTACAAATTATTTATGATAAACTATTGGACATGGTTGGAAAAATACAGTGAGTAGATTTGCTTTTTAGCACTTCCTCATTTTGAAATGAATTATTTTTTAAATATAAAATTTGCAATTTCAGTGTCCCCATCGTTTTAGTTGGTAACAAAACAGATCTTCATCTAGAAAGAAAAATTAGTACAGAGGAAGGCAAGAGACTTGCCGAAAAGTGGAAGGCTGCATTTGTGGAGACCAGTGCTAAGAGGAATGAGGTGAGAACTGCAATTTGTACCCTTATCAAGAGTTCAAGTGACCTCTTAAATCCTTAATCACTTTTTGTTTTAATCAGTATCTATCTAGCAATCATGTGTTATGCATTAATATTCATAATTCCTTTTTCAGTCGGTAACTGATATGTTCCATGCTATATTATTAGAGATTGAGCGATCAGATGGACATATACCAGACAAGAATGGGTGCGTTGTTTCTTAATGAAAAGTTATGATTTATGAACAAAGTGCTTTTTACTTAAGCTGAAGTGATTTAAATGTAGTGTTTGTATGTGCACCGCAAGCTAATTGTCGCGATAAAACTCGATTTTTGTAATTATTTTTATATGTATCATATATTTCTGATTGGTTAGTAAGAGTGGTTTCAGACTAGTGGATTGCCTGCTTGGTTTCTAAATCTCTGTTCCAATAGTTTCAACTTAATTTAAATGAAACCACTGTTAACTTAAACTGTATGAGCTGCCTAGGACAAAAGAATAATTCTGTTTTGAATGTGTCACCTTTATAAGTAAACATCGAAGTTCACATAGCTAATATTTAAAATTGTTTTGGCAGGAATAGTCTAATTTAGAGCTAATAGCTACACCTTTATTTAAAACACTATCATTAATACAGTACAAAAACTTGTTTATACAAACTAGTATAATTTTATATTTATAATTTCTTTCTACATATATTAATTACAAAAAAAAGGAAAGCCATACAGAATATTAGTTATTACTACAGCCTGGCAAGCTCTTTAAAAACACTCCCATGGTTCACGCGGGAGCAAAACATTAGGTAATTACTGTTGACAGGACTGTCAGTGGTGGGTCATAACCATGTGCCTAATTTAATTGTTCCTTGTTAAATTAAATCTTACAAAATGCGAAAATTATTCCCAACTACTCTTCCAACGTTTTTTATTCAAAATAATATCCTGATTGAATGATTGCCAGGCTGTAGATGATTCTTCGTAAATACACATAATTAACTAAACATTAGATATGGTGGAAAGCTGCTTTCTGTTCTTTAATTATGTAACAATATGCTGAAATAATATTGTTATTGTTCATCATTATTTCCAGCACTTTGAAACTTATTAAATATTTCGTCTTGTGCTATTATTGTAGTTGAATACATATATAGATTAGATTAATTTTATTTATCTGTATCATACTGGTGTTGTTCAGCAAAGGTTCATTGATGTAATTTTTGGCGTCTTGAATTCAAATAGTTTTAATGAACGTATTTATAACTACATACTTATGTTATGCCTACTTAGTTATTTATATGTTCATAATAATGTAAAATTTTATTATTTTTGTAAGGTTATAAAGTACATAAAATTATGTTATTGTATTTTTGTATATAAAACTGAATTCTTTTTTGGAATCATTGAAGAATTTATAAATCTATATACTATACTATGTTCTGAGACCAAAGCAAATTCGATTGTCGCATTACATCGAAATAAAAACGCTCTTATTCGTGTTCTAATTCAACAAATACAAAATTGATTGACTGATGTGTAGTTTTCAGGTTGTGCCACTTACCTGCAGGATACCATTTGCGTACTTAAATGTTTGTCAATGAACAGTGGTACCCGTCATAAAATATTTCAAGTTTGGTGGTCTGTGGTCACGCTTAAGTAAGAAGTTAAGTACTTCTTATTACACAGTTCGCTTAACACTAGAACTAGTCTGGTTCATCTATTAGTGACAATTATTTTTATCTCGAACAATACCATCCTATTTCTCTTGATGGTGTTAAGCCAATAAGAACGCAGTATCTTTGTATTGTTCAAGATTTTTTATGCCAATTTCGTTCTTGTATAATCGTATTCAAAAACTTTCTAAACAGAGGAGCCCATAGTCGTTTTGCTTCATATGGCACCGAAACACTAAGGCAAACTGACTGATTTCAGTTTCTATTCCATTGTAAACATTTTAATAAGTGGAAATTATACTTACGCATTCAACTATTAACCGAATTCTGTTAAAAAAAAACTTGTTATACTTTCAAAATTAAAGGTAGTTCAATCAACAGCTTTTGATTGTATAATTTAAGGTCCAGACTCCACCAAAGCAGAGCGGAGCTGACAAGTTCTCAAAAAATCGAAAGATTTTCTCCGCTCAGGGTTAACTACTCTGAGTGGAATACAAGACGTTTGGATAACGAAATTCTATTGGTTGTTTAAAAACTTCTCCGTACCCCACCGCTTTGATGGACGCTAGGCCTGACTGGTATTTGATCATAACACCTAGTGTTTGATTAACAAAGAATGTAAAAGACACGATAACACTGAACCATTTTATTATTGTAAAAATGTAAAAAATATAGATATTGTAATTTATGTTGTGTGGGATTGCATTTAGTACTCTGTCACTATATTTTTAGAGGCTCGAGTTATAAGCGTTAGAATATTTGTATACTATAATATGGTATGTAAACAAACGTGTATTCTGCTTATGCGTTATAATCTTGCAAGAGCTAAGTATGTGAGAAAATCATATGCTTCAATGTAGTGGGCAATGTGGGCATATTAATTATTATTGTACGAGATCGCGCTACGTCTTCTCGCTTCACCGCACTTGGCTGCGGTCCCTGATGCTTCGATACGGGTGACGGCTACAAACTAGAAGGAGAACCTTTACCTTGTATAAAGCTTAGATTACGTCTTCTACACAATCCATAAATGTTTCTAGTATCATCATATTCGTAGCTGACTGCTGAGTCATAGCCTCATGACAATTTGTTCGGATTCATACTTGTATGTAATTAAGTTATGGGAGATTACAATTTTAAGATAATTGTTATGTGTTTACTTCGTCAGTGCCCCGTAAAAATATGTAGGTACCTCTATGTTCTAACAAACGTCATCATAGATGCGAACATGGTATCAAAATATGTTTTAATATGAAGTGCATATTAGATAATATTTGTTGCCGTATATATTTCAGTCTCGTTGTCTGTATGGGTGCATCTAACTAAATCTATAATTATTTTAATTACCTACTTGCTAAATGATCCTATTCGAAAAGTTTACCAGTTTCTAGTGGCTATAGGTACCTGCATTATCATTAAAATGATGTACCTATACTGTTTTATAAGCATTTTAATAATCTTGTCTAGAATTTAAAATTAATAACAGCATCAAGTGAGATACCTATTTAGCGTGATCAGCAGCATAGCCACGCACAGCAGAATTCACATAAATGTTAAGGTACTGACATTTATCTCTTTAGTAGCTTGGTAGTAGGGTACCTAATACACTTTTTAGGAATTAACTTTTATTATAGTTTCGCAAAGTCGTAAGTGACACTCTCATAGCATGCGTTAGCGGGGGACGACCAACGCTAGTGGAGATAATAAGTAGTTGACATCGATCCCATTGGATCAAAATTTTGGAGGCATCGGGAACAACCCTCTGTGTCGCCGCTATCTATGGTAACCTCCACGCATAGGGCTGCCATCCGTCCGGGTTTCCCCGGATTTGTCCTCGTTTGGAGGCCGTCCGGGGGCCGTCCGGGCGGGGTTTCAAAAAGTGTCCGGGGAAAACCCGGACACTTTTCATGTAAGGAAGCACCTCATTGAATTTAAGAATATGTTAATAGTAAATGGATTGCAGATTAGTATTATTTTGTTTAAAAAAATCGTACTCGTTCGGGGGAAAAATGCGATTTACGCCAAAAGTCCAGGTTTTTTAAATATTTGTCCGGGTTTGGCGAAATTCGAGATGGTAGCCCTACCCACGCACCACGGGTCCATAGGAGTGTCACTAACTTTGTTAAGCTATAGTTAGTCTGGTTATTTTTCTTTAACACAGGTACCTACCTAGAAGTTTGTAATAAATGTACATAACCAAATACAGTGTTCAGTAGCCTCAGGGGATCCGTAGGATTTTAATTTTATTCTTATTTGTAAATAGCTTCAAATATAATCGCCGATGTTAAGTACATACCTTTAAGTTAATTATACCTCGATAGATAGATTTGTGAATTTGAAATTTGATAGATAATCAGTAAGGGCCCTGTAACACTCTAGAAATAGACCAAGAGGAGAGGCTGCGGGGCGGAGCAAGCGCGCAACGAGAACTTTACGGGCGCGTCGCGTAGGTATGCGCAGCGGATACCTAGTACTTTCTCTAGACAATTAAATTGCGTGCTAGTACTATATTGTGCAACATACACTTTAAGTGTGTCAATGATTGGGAAAATTGAAAAAAAAAAGCAGTTTTTTGTAACATTGTACAATATTATTGTGCGTAGGGCCTTACATAGTAAAATATCCAAGATTTTAGTAATTTTATTTACAGGCTTTCATCATGTAGTGTGAGAAAATGAAACACGTTATGTGTTATTAGGTAGGTATCTACTACAACTGATGTTAGCTTTTAAGTATATCTAAATCCGTATTCAAGTGATACATATTTTCTGCCATGTTGCTGTATTAAAGTAATGAGTAGTTAATTTATTTTGCTATTCAGAAGTCTGCGGAAGATTATTATGTGGCACAATATTGCAGGAACCTACTCTTTTATTTGTAAATAGATATAATTAAAATAAAGAAACTGCCACAAAGCTTTTGGTCTTTTACTGAAAATAAAGTAGGTAGGTACCTAATTTATCTTTAGCTTATTATAAGGTACCTAACTGCTTCAAAAGCTTTTATGAAGTCTTTTTCTCATTTGGAAAGGTGTAAGTGACAACGTAGGTAGGTACAGCTAATGAATAACATGTAAGTAATGAATGAGCTCTTGCCGCTCTTGGCAAGTTAAACTGGGTTTGTTTCTTACGAGAGTGTACACAAAACCGATGAACGTATTGAGCAGGTTTGGGCACTTTTCGGTGTCTGTTAAGTGTACCGTACTTTACTGCCGAGATTATCAATATTTTCTATATATTCTGAGAAAAAAAACAGAAACCAGTATTGTTTTTATCTATCTTATATCAATGAAACACTTAGCAGCCGGGACGGGTTAGCGGTCGTGCAAACGATGGTATTCATTTCTGCTAAAACATGACATAGGTATTATTGGGACTGTGATCGTAGTCTATAAGGAATCACATCTTCTACCAAAGGAAACGTGTCGTCGTAGACGAGGATTTGACTTTATTTAACGAATTTGTAGGTCTTAGATAAGGTTTTGATCTCAAGTGGGCATTCACTAACTCATGTCTAAAAATCACTCTTTTGATTTCTGAACGATTGGCTTGGGCAAGTGTCAAACTGACAGTAAAATGTCAACAAATTATTGTGAAAATGGCGACTACCGGAGTAGGCTTTCGATGGTTAGATTTATTAGAAAAGGAATTCGATAAAGCATGTGTGGAATTAGACACCTCTATAAGTAAGTTAAACTAAGTTTAATATTATTTAAATATTCTGTGGCCTAAGTAGTGCTGGCTTGGTCTTTTTTCCATTGGTTAAATGGTGCTATTAATTTGTTGTTTCTGTTGAAGATTTAATAAGTTTTGCAGGAATTATGGAGCACCCGAACTCAGTAATTAATAATTTCACCCTTTGCACTATAAAAGAAACATTACCCACAATTTTAGAATGCACTTTAAAGTTAATTCTTCTGAACCACTTGGTCTATATCTTCGCCAGCATTTCTGTCATTGCTTTGTTTTCTTGTGTATAAAATGTGATGACAATGATAATAGATGACTGATATTTTATCTCAAAACCTATTGTTCCTTAATATTTGGTTCTGGCTAAATCTGATTAGAAGGAATCATTTAACCTATCTCTCAAGTTGAAATGATTTTTCTTTGTATAAACCAAAGATAGAAACAAATATAGGTCGGTGGGCTGGCTTGTATGCTATTATAAAACATAGTTTTTCCTCTAAACTAATAAATTATAAATATTGATTTTTAACCCAAAGAAAATGCCAAATATATTTTGGGATGTTTGTAAATGATTTGTATTTCTGAATTACAGCAGAGCTGGAAGCGGAGGAGCCAGAAGTGGTGTTTGGTGCTCGTCAGAAGATTGCCACACTCAGCTCATGCTTCGCACAACTCACGCACAAGGCACTTACAATATTTCAGAATAGTGCCAAAATAGAGGTATGTCCTGTAATAAGTTTGTACAAAACTAAACCTTCTTTAACTATTATACAGCGTGGGATACAGAGTAAATCAAAACGGTAAAAATATCAGGCTTAGGCAGGGTAAAGGTCCATCATGTATTTCCAATTGGATATGTTAAATTTGATCACACAATACTGCTTATCAACAGTTTAATATTGTGTAATGTATAATTATATTGGGAACAAAAAACTATTCTGCAAAGGCTTTATCAGAAGCTACTTAATTGAAAAACTATAAATATTATTCATGAACCTTTCAATATGAGAATTTTCCAATTAGTAAATATTGTGCAAAAAAAAAATTCTATATCACTTCTATTGCATCACAGCATTGTTGACATCATAGCTTAATGTGCCACGAAACTTGTCTCATAGTTATTGTTATGAAGAACAGTTGAAGTCAATAACTATTATTCTCTAATAAGACAATGCCTTTCCCATGACTCGTCTATCACCAGTTAAAGCATGTCAAAGGTGTCTTACTTACAGAATTTTACTTATGAGGATTGACATACATACATTCATTTCATTTAATATTCATAAATTCATTTTATTGATGACATTTGAGCTCCATTACAGATCTTATTGCTTTACATTATACACCTGTGTTTGCAAAGCAATATTGTCAATACAAGATGTAAAACAAGCATAATATGCAATCGGTGATCCACTTACTTGTTAATTTATTACCAAGATATTGGTTTTAAGAACAAAAATATTATCTGAAATGCAAATAAATACAGAAGGGAATAGGGTCTCATGGTTTGTTTAATAAATAAAAGACTGATAGGCTTTCACGGAATTTATATATCAAACTTAAAATGAGGGTTTGGGGCTATCGATGTCTGGGCCGCGGTCATACGGGTGTTTGTGCGGATGTCGCCGGTGCGGTGTGCGCACCGTTGTGGTCCTCGCCTGGCGAGCAGTGGTGCCGCTCAGGATGTCCTTGTCTGCGCCCATGATGTCGCCCCCTCCGCCGTCGTCGAAGTAAGCCTCGTCCTCTCCCCAGTACTCCTCGTCAGACTCTTCATTACTGAAATGTGAATACAATTAGCAACTCATCAGAATATGAAGTGAACAGTTTTCTACATTAACTGATTTGTTGTTTTTTTGCAAGATGCAGAGAAAATATTCAGGCTCAAATATTGCGCTTGCTCAATCAAAAACATATCCCATTTTGGAAATTCGTAAAAACGTCACAATCTAACTAAGGAGTCTAGTGGAACTAGCTATATTTTATCGAAAAGCGGGAAATCCTTCCAAAAACCGGGCATATTACTGGCAAGTTTAATTTGTACATAGAGAACAGGAATAGCACATTATTGTTGGACGACATGCTTACTTTATTGCTGCAAGTTTCTCCAGGAGCCTGTCAGCCGCTGCAGTGACGTCAGAAGGAGGCACTGGTTCCTCGGGGTCGTCCTTTAGATGAGCTTCCAAGCGTTGCAGCGTGGCATCAGCTCGGTCGGTCAGCGATACGAACTTTTCTGTCAGTTGTCTCAGTTCGTTCTCCTTTAGGATCGTATGGGACGTATTGCGGAAAGCACTTTCTAAGCGTCGGCAGGTCAAATCCGTCTGAAAGTATTAAACATATTATTATAAACTAATCTAGAAATAATCTCGTTCTTTTTATAGTAAAAGAAATATTTAAAAAAAAGGAAATAGAAGTGCATATGCCTATTATTTTAAAGATAGCTAACCTGATAGTAAATCAGATGTATAATAAGTTTA